>CM071615.1:3885601-4432053 GCA_036365135.1 Miichthys miiuy | reverse complement strand
CTGCAGTGGCTACAAAGATATGTCTGCATGAACTGTGATTGGTCAGCTCAGGCTGCTCGCGTATTCTCCTACGACTTGGCTGCTGGTAAAGATTGTTGTCTCTGAAGACGACTCCGTTATCTGCTGTCTCACTAGCACACATCTAATGTCGACATCCTGCTGCAGATATCTCATCCCAGTGAATAAAATACACTTTCTACTTCACTACAGCTCAGAGACAAATATGACTCTTTACTCCACTACATGTATGTGATAGCTTAAGTTACTTTGCATGCTCAGATTAATAACAGAAATACAAATGACCTAATAAATGATGATTTAATATTCTAGATGAACATAAAACTATATTGATCCTCAGGGGGAAATACTGAGCAGGTGAAGTGGTTAAAAATAGCTCCACCGTCACCAGCTGCAACATTAATGTGAAAAAAAAGCACATATTATTCTGAAATGTGCTGTTCTGAATATTAAGTACTTTATACTTTTAGTGCATTTTGGTAACAATACTTTTGTACGCAATTTGGACACATGATTTTCGCTTGTAAAAGAGTATTTCTACTTTTACTACTGAAACATCCACCGATGAGAGTAAATGTCAGAAACTTATGGAAAATGTAAAAGGTTCATGCTACAGTGATATATCATGAAAGTAGGGCATTTAATTAGAAGCGTGCGATGGTAATTTCTTCATCTCAAACAATTTATTGAAACAAAAAATGACAACAGTGGTGTGTATACCACAACAAAAAAATGTAAGGTCTCAGTAACTTCTCATGTGACCTTGACCATCGATTACAGCTCGACTAGACGTCTCATGCTGTTCACAAGTGGACTTATTGCAACCTGCTGATGACACTCTGTGACACTCGGCGCTCAGTGGTAACTTCCCTCTGAGGACTTCCTGTTTGAAGTCTGTCGTCGTCTTGGTGTCATGATGTCAAAATGTGAGCAGCATGTTGAAGAGGACTGTTTAAATACAAACTATCATTGAAGCAGAACATTTAGTGGTCCATTCATGGATCACACACTTTTTGATCACCTTGTTAGAGAACAGCATGTTCTGCAATAAGTACTGAAGCATTGAACAGTTGGACATGTGCATTCAAAAGGTTAGAGAAGGTCAAATGAAGTTGACCTGTAAAGGTTAGAGTGCATTTTAGGTGCACGAAATTTCACCTGAAAGTCAGATATGAACTTTTTACGAGCTCAACAGCTCATCTGTAAATGATCTTGGTGTTTGTCTTCTGTATGTAGTTTCTGCTGCGTTCCTCCAAATCTAAATTCAGTAAATATATTTTAGAGATTAAATATATCATCAGGCAGCTTTAATCCGTCATGTTTTTATGTTCTACCAAAAAACAACACGCTGAGTTCTGCGCCAGATACGTGGAGATAAAACTGATCACAGATGGTTATTGATCACAGTGGTGGTTGTCAATCTTCAAAATTCAAAGCAGTTCTGTTTTTCATTCCAGTCATATTTGTACAACAGGAGAAAAGTTAACAAGCAGAATATAGAAATATAGAAACATCTCCAGTTTTCTGTAAATAACTTCATTTAACCTCCCTCCAATTTACATGATTTAGTATCATATGAAGTCACTTAATTAATTGTTTATGCAAATTAATTGATCTTTTTGTCATTTAGTGTTTATTAATGCATTAGTCAACAATTGTAACTCTTATGTGCAAACATAATATAGCCGTAACATTTTGTGATAACGCATGATGATAATACATATATACATAAATATTAGACTGTTCATACACATGTGCATATCGTTTACAATGCGTTATCATTATCTGTTAATATACCACTGCCATATTTAATTTGCTTACAACCATTTAAATATACTTTATATATTAAAATATAAAGAGGGTTCAAATAAAGTTTTTAAAAAACTAAACTAGATGTACCTTTTGCACAGAAGTATATCAAAAATTTCACAGTTAAAGGAAAGAAAAACTCCATTGCAATCCATTCAAAATATTGTGAATAAAACAGACTTGATTCGAGCTTTGAAGGAGGTAAAGAGAGCCCAGGAGCTTTTATAGAAACTTAAGAGAGGAGAGTGCAGACCCAAAAAAGAAATGGTGTCAGAGGAAAAGTGCAAGCTGCGACCTCCTTGTAAAGGTGAAGGAGGCAGGAAGAGACGAGCAGCGACAGTCCAACAAAGACAAACTGAAGAACTGACTTTTTTAAGAGAGATAAAGAAGTAAGGAGGCCAAACACGGGAAAAATACAACCTGAAACACTTAAACACTCGTGGAAAACCAGTTATTGATAACATATCTCGTACTTTTCCATCTGTTGACTGAGGCAACATGTGGTTAAAATCTCCTATAAACAGTATATGTAACTTGATATAGTGGTTCAGTTAATGTCATGATACTGTTCATTTCTTTTTAAATTCAGATGAGAAATTTTAGCAAAGCAAGTCAGGTGTATACTTGTAGCTGTTTCTAAGAGCAGTTTAACCTGAGTCTCCTCCCCAGCTGAAGATCACAAACAGAATCTGTAACAAGGGACATCTGTGGCGGAGTCCAAGTGAGAAATATGGAGAAAATGAATTAATTAAATTCAGTTTTCATCTAGTGTCAGGTTTTGGTGTCAGAATCAACGAGCAAAGTCTTCCTTGGAGCAGACATTTCACATCTACAGTCAGCACTGTACAAAGAGGAAATCCATCAAAACAAAGTTGAGTCCAACATCTACACACACATCACCAGAATGTGTACCAGGATTGACTGCAGCCACGATACATATCGAGTTTTACACAAAGGAGCAAATGGAGGTTTCCAGACTGGAAGAATTCAATCATGGAAACACAACAGACAGATAGACAGATCTGGGTTTGTTGGAAATATACAGTATTGTTCAGATAGATGGTGAAAGTGAAAGTAAGCCCTGACAGTGACAGTGATCCAGTCGAGACCAGGACTGGAAACTGATACCATTTATCCCATTGCTTTTCCTACTGTGTCATCTCAAATATCATCTGTTGCATCAGAAAACAGAAAAATTAATTAACTAACTAAGTAATTATCACTGAATATCACATCTGTTGTTTATGTAGCAGTGATATTTGAAAAGATGGAAGATTTTTCTCGAAGAAGGAATTTGAACAACGCTGCAAAGATATCACGCTGACATTCCTGCTACCCTGCGTCAGGATGGTATGCTAAACATGACAGCTATGGCAGTCTTGTTACAAACTTATCTAAGAGGAATGTGTGCTTCTACAGAACTGATTGGCTAACAGCATGTTTTATATTGTGTTTCAGCAAAACATGAAAATTACGAAGGTCTCATTGAAATGAATCAGGAGGCATCATTTTATCACGCGGTGCTAATGTTGGTCTGAACACGGCACTAATTCCTATCTTGGCGATTTTCTGTCTGGAAGATAGAAGAGTCACAGTTTCCTGTTTTAAAGGAGCTCAGCAGGAAGTCAAATGGAGCACCAGTAGAAAAGTAAAGTTCAGAAAAACACGAGTGAAGTATCATTTTCATTTATTAATTGCTCTCAGTACTTCTTCCATATTTCTACAGACGGTTAAAGGTCTGAGCTGCAGTAATCATGTGAAATATTTGTGCATGATGTAGTTATCGGGACAACAAGTAGGAGTCAGAATGAAAATCCCTCCTGCCTCCTTTAAGAGCAGATTAAAACAAATGCAGGAGGAGGAGATGTGATGCAGCAGAGAGGAGGATGTTCAGGACATGAGATGAGCTCTCGCCTACAGTGAAGAACCAGTACACTGAGAAAGACTTTCTGATCAAAGTAAAAGTCTCATTCTCTCTTTAAAATTACAAATCTACCAGTGTCATCAGAGTGTTAATGATTTTTCACTGCATATGAACTTGTTTTGAGTATTTTCTAAAATTAAGTTTGAAGTTTCTGACCCTTAGCAGCTCTGTGGATCAGTGTTTTCATTTGTTCTGTGCACACGCAGCGGCATAGTTCACATCCTGCCAACAGAAGCAGTCAAGAGAAAGACTTCTACAAGTAAACATGGATGTCAAAATATAGGATTTAAAATATTTAAAAAATTGGCTTGGCAAATGTTCTCCGAGGAAAGAAACGTTCGACACTTGTGTTTGGTCTTTTTGGTGAGAACACAGACTGTAAACACGAGTTTAAATTGTTTACAAGGAAACTCCACGGGGCGCCTTTAAAGCCTTTTGGCTTGTTGTAGCCTGATGAAGCGCTGAGTGAAACATGTTCATGCCAACGTTCAGATCCTGGATTACAGTGCCTTCTTTTATGGGCTAAGTGAGCAACCAGTACCACAAACACTACACAAACAGTACACTCTCATTTCTAAGGAATACTTAGAAACAAGTTGATATCTATTGGAAGATGGTTTAAATGTTCTTACAGCATTACCAAATGTTTCTGAGGCCCTGAAAGATACATTTCTTTGTTTTGTTATTTTCTTTAGAGACTGTGCGAGAGAGAAAGTTATATATAAATATAGAGAAAGTTATACATCTTAACCTTAATCGTAAATATCAAATTGCGTGCACAATGGCGGAGTTTCGTATCTCTCCACGTGCGGTGAGATCAGGAGGTAGTCAGCAGCAGCAACATGTGTGAGCGGGGTGTCGCATCGTCCTCTATGAGAGCGCTACATATGGCCCCATTGTTTTCCTCAGGGAGTGATTTATACGTGGCCGCTGTGTCACCCGGTGGGGCCTGACTGGGCGTCGGGAGCCACTCCCCTGCTGCTGTAAACGGTCGCCAAGGAGATGGAGGTCTGCCGAAAAGTCTGCCGCTGCGGGTCGCTGGCATCACTGTTGACAGCCGTTTGACCTCCGACCTCCACAAGTGACTCCAAGACTCTCCCAGTGAGCGCAGATTAATCGCTGCTGTCACACGAAACACTCGTACCTCCAAAATGTAAACTGTGGTGCCCCTAAAGCTCGAGTCTCACTGACCGTTTTAGAGGTTTGAATCCCGCTGGGACCAAACATGATAAGATTTATGCTGCCATAATCCCCCACAAAATATGTTTTCAGATTTTATGTTGAAGGAAAACTAAACTAATTATTTCTGATTGATATCCATTAATTTTTATAGAATGTGAGAAGGATTTATCATTTAATCATTTTTAAGTAGAAACACTATTTTCTGCTCCACAAATATAGATATTTTTCAAAATATAGATATATTTCATATAATATAAATATTTTTGGTTTTGGATGGACAAAACAAGCGAGAAGATCATTATGACCTTTGGAACCTTGAAATGGACATTTTTCTATTTTCTGGCAGCGTATAGACCAACAAATTAAGATTAATCAAGAAAATAATCGTCAGATTAAGTAAGTAAGTAATTTAGTTAGTTTAGTTGTAAGTAATCATTAGTTGGAGCCCTGAGACATATTGTGATTGGCAGTGATTAACATGTGTCACTCTTTAATATTTTAGAAGTATGAGGTCATTTGGCTTTTTTAATTCACATTTGAAAAAATAAATCGAATCAAACTAGTTTCTTGAGTTTCTCACCGTCACTCTATGGCAGAAAGATGAAGCTGACATGAAGGCAAAGAGTCGACCTGAATGAGAGTGAATGGAAGAAGACCAGCTGCCTTTTTAGAAAATCATTAACATAACCACCATCTTAACAAAAGACAAGAAAGTCTCAACAAAACAGCCCTAAGAAACAGGACAGAAGTGCTTCAGAGGACAAAGAACTAAACACACGTGATCATGTAGGAGAGCAGTAGCCCGGGTCACTCAGGAAGACTGCATGAATAAAAGACTGCAGGGAAGTAAAATAAAGAGCAAATGAACATCTGATGAAGTGGCAGAGGAGGTAACTTTTAGACTGAGCTGAGTAAAGTCTGAAGCGTGGGCTTGAATACTAAGATTGTGATTTCCTGCTGATGGTGGGAAGCTCGTTCCACAGGAGGGATTTAAAATGCTCACTTCCTTTTGATAAAGTCAAAGAATTTCTGCATGCTAATTAAGGAAAGTTTCCTTGACCGAAATGTCAATAAATCCCCAATCTATGCAGTCTGTTCTGTCGAGCACTTTGCTGATATTTTCACACATTTCTACCATTTAAAAATGGTAAAGAGGCTGCAATAGATAATCTGCAGCTCCCTTCAGCCTTATCAAGTTTTTAAAGTGACTTTCAGCTCATTGTTTGTCCATTTGGCTGCAACTTTAGTGTTTAAGTTCACTCTCATGGCTCTGATAGCATCATTTTCAGGAAAAAAAAAAAAAGATTTAAAAACTGGGCACCAGACGGCAGACAGACACAGTTAGAGACTAGCTGGTGAACAATTAGCAGCTAAAGAGACAGATATTTCCCTGAAGAGTTGGTGGAGACCAAAACCAGTGCTCAAAGAAAGCAAATATTGGATTTAACATTCATCAGGTGACGCAACATGTGCTGCTGTATGTGAAAATAAGCTACCCTTTGTTGTTATGTTTCTGCTCCAAAAATGTAACAAATGTGTATTATTATATATTATATATATTTTTTAGGTTTAAAAACTCTGAAGGCTATCAATAATTGGTCCAAATTCCATATTTTCTTTTGAGGAATCAAACAAAATTAACTTGAAAACTGTGAGAAATTATTTTGAAATTAAGACATGTAAAACCAAAGTTTTGACTGGATATGAACTCAAGTAGTGCTGAAACAATTAGGCAGTTAAATGATTAATTAGTCAACAATTAGTGTTCCAGCTAGGTGATTAGACTGTGGTTTTATGTTTGAAGCTCTTTGGGCTTTTAGACTGTTGGTCAGACACAGTAAGCCATTTGCAGACATCACCTGAAGTTCAACATATCAACTTAAAAGGATAAAACACATTTCAGCTGACAAAACTAAAAACCTGGCGTACCATTATCTTCTTCATGGCCTGCACATTGGATGGACTAGAGTAATTCAGATTCAAACCTGTGATTGTGTATAGTGATGGAGTATATTACTGAGAGTTGTAGAAGTGTAGTGGAGCTTGTATGGCTTTGGCTGCCCTGAAAGACAGTTTTGTTTCCATGGTACCTGAAAATTTGGCAGTGTTTAGTTTGTTGCGTTTCTGACTCTGCATCCATCAGCCGCCTCATATTTTAACAGCAGCACTTAACAGATGCTTGTGGGAAGTGCTGGTCATGGTTACTGCTGTTGCTATGCCACTATGGAGAACCAGTTTGAACCCGTTTGGAGAAATGATCAAATGCTTCAGTCCTCTCTGGATACATACACATTAAAGAATCTGATTGTAAGTGAACCAGAGTGAGATGAAGGCTGAAGATTTTAAATTCACCCACAGGAGCCATGGTGATGCTGTCTGGTTTTATGGACCTGTGTTTGGTATCGCCACAAAGTCTGAAGCCCAGTCCATCTTTCAGCCTTTTATTTCACCAAGCTCTCGCCAACGGCTTAAAGTCAGTCCCAGATTTAGTCTTGTCTGGCGACTTCCTGCTCGCTCACTCTCTCCTCTCCTTTTTTTCTTTCTTAGCGTCCCCCGTCAACGTCCTCTTCAGTCTCTTCTCCTCTGTCATTATGTCCATAGAGGCTGCTGAGCCTGGTTATATCGCCCGCTCACCCAGCTCGAGTTCTGGTACCGATTTCATTTCTGCACTCACTGGCAGCCTGGCTAACAAACTGAGCTAACATTAGCTAACAGCTGCTACAGTTGGCAGCAGTTTACTTCACTGTCCATCAGGAAACTCTGTAAATCACAGAGAGTTGAGGCGGAGCAGCCGGAGGACATCAGAGGGAAAAGCAGAAAACATTTTCTCCATAAAATATGATCCAGTTTCACCAAAATCAGTCAAATAGTTGGTGGTGTGTGACTTAGTGCCGTAAAGCGTTACGTACTTCTCCCGACCCGGAGCCCAAAGTTACATAGTGTGAGAACAGACGTACGAATGACAGAGACACCATTCACCTGATTACAAGTCAGTGTAGCATCAACAGGATTTAACAGACGTTAGTTTATGAGACAAATGTTGCATCATGTTTTTGTGTCCATTAATCTCCCATTGTTTCTCTCTCTCAGATTATTTTGTCTATCACCGGTACAGCACTATGCTGTGTTAAGTGAGCTGTGAAGTGTCTCCTCCTGTGAGCTCTGCAACTTTATGTTCAAAGACGTCCATAATGTTGAACAGTGTAGTGTAGTATGTAGATAAAGTGTGGTAGTATATTGTCCTTTAAAGAGAAAAAGAAAAGAGAACTTTTTCCTAATTCTGACTTTGAAGTTTGAGACATCAAAGCTGTAATTAGCTCTCATATCTGGTTCTTGTTTTTATTTTGAAATGCTTTTTTTCGTCTCTTTAACTTCCTCCTTACTTTTTGAAAAGTTTGCTTCAGGCACATATAAGGAAACATCGTGCTGTACATTCATCCGTATTGGGTTTTTGCATTTTGCTGTATTGCCGCTGAAGCTAAATGACCACAGAGGATGGTTGAGGTTAAAAGGTGATTCCACAGCGCCATCACCAAGTCAGAGAGGCGACAGTTTACATGTGGAATAACAGTGAGGGGGGCAGATGTGCTTTTCTGTCATTTAAGCATCGTGTCAAATCAGGTGATTTAAGCAGTGAAGCGTGACAAAGATCAAATTTTTCAAGTGTTTTTCGAGTTTATTTTAGAAAATCAAGTGTGACTTTGTCGCCACAAGGTCTGCCTTTGTAGTACGTACGTGTGTGTGTGTGTGTGTGTGTGACAAAGATCATACTCATGTTAACCCTTTGATTTCTCAGACTTCTTGACTCTGATCTGTGTGTATGTGTGTTGTATAGCGTGTGATCCTCCCCATTTGTGTGATTAGTGGTGTGTGTAACACTGTGATCCTCCCCTCTGGTCACGCCACCAGCCTCTGACGACACACACACACACACAGTCAACACTGCCTTACATCACACCGTGATACTTCATAAAACACTTTATGATTTGCTCTTTCTGTCTCAAGCACATTTTGTCCTCCATCCATTTCTTTCTTTTGTTACACTATCTCGCGTCAATGTGTGCAAGTGTTTAGCCCACAGCTTTTTAGGACCCCACTCCCCTCCTCCTCCTCTTAATGAGTGGCTAATCTCTGTTCACAAGACCAGTCACGGTCCCCAAAATATCTGCGAAGGATGAACCCAGTGCCGCAGTGCGCAGCCGGGCGCTAAATGACCCA
Organism: Miichthys miiuy; assembly: GCA_036365135.1. Lineage (NCBI taxonomy): Eukaryota > Metazoa > Chordata > Actinopteri > Sciaenidae > Miichthys > Miichthys miiuy. Next base: position 4,422,902 of record CM071615.1, on the reverse strand, counting down.
GAAATCCCATCCATCTGGAGAAATGTCACAGCTCTCATCAAACAGCCACGGATGGGTTAGTAGGTTATTAAATATGCCCCCTCAACCCCCACCCCTGTGTGTGTGTGTGTGTGTGTGTGTGTGTGTGTGTGTGTGTGTGTGTGTGTACTAAATCATCCCATAAGCACAGAGAAAGTGGTGGACCCCTAAATGAGGGAGCTTCCTTCACTAGAAACATTAACGTGATGTTGTGCGGGAGTTAAAACACGTCTCCTCACTGTATGTGACGAGACTCACATGAACACACCGTTGTCTGCTCATGTTAGAATCAAGGCTCCTTTGCTTTACATGTAAACTATGCATGAAACTCCAAGTTTAGTTATCCAACTCACACAAGTGTTCTTCGTGTCCTTTAATAGACATGAAGAACGGCGATGTTCTGATGTTGATCTCAAAATTCTGCACATTTATTATTTCATCACTTTCTGATGAGTCAGAGACGGTCTGGTTTTGTCAGCTTCGTCTTTATTTTGTGCTTCAAAGTGATTTTTTTTTAAAAACAACTCCTTATTCATTTTTAAAGGTTTTTGATTTTGTCTGGTTGAAAGCTGCTGTTTCAGGCCGGGTATCGAACTACGTATTTGGTGCGTCTGTCTGTAGCACAAAAACTGCAAAGAAATGAAAGCCGGCATTGAATGTCTCGTCTTTCAATCCCTCCCTGTGAATCTGTTTCTCATCTAACTCAGTGAATTAATGGTTTATTTTGACCAAAATATGGACACGTGTATTTGTTCTGATTACATTACTTATGATCAAAAACTAGCTAGTCGACAACTTTGGTAACAGCCTTGGCGTCTGTCTTTCAGCCTTTTATTTCACCAAGCTCTCACCAACCACTAAAAGTCAGTCCCACATTTACTCTTGTCCGGCAGCTTCTTGCTCGCTCACTCTCTCCTTTTCTCTTCTTAGTTTCCTCCATCAACGTCCTCTTCAGTCTCTTCTCCTCTGTCATTATGTTGATAGAGGCTGCTGAGCCTGGTTACATTGCCTGCTTGCCCAGCTCCAGTTCTGGCACGACACCTGTTCCGCTCCCCGTCAGCATTCCCCGTGCCCCGGGCCTGTAAACCTCCTCTTTTTCCCAGTGGTCCAAAACGCCTGTGGTACAAACACTGACACTCCCTGATGTTCTGAGCTCACAGTCCAGGCAGCCCGGCTAACAAAGCTAACAATCTTGAGAACAGGATACCAGGAGGACTAAACAGGGTCGAGCTCAGAGAAGCCGGTATGACGGATCAGCACTCGCATGTTCAGCTGTGAGAGGTTAACAAAAGAAAACCCTTCAATATAAAATTCCTCTGTGTGTTTGTGCACACGTGGCCATCTATATAATCCTGTGTGTGTGTGTGTGTGTGTGTGTGTGTGTGTGAATGGGGTCAGTTCTGGATGCTTCGTCCACAGCAGAAGAAAACACAATCAGTTCTTTTGGCTGAATCTGCGTCTCCTCCTGCCAAGCTGCACACCGGCCCACAATGCACTGCAGCCTGAATGGACACAACTCTCTCACAAATGTGTGTGTCTGAGTCTGTATTGTGAGTTTGTATACAAGCTTGTGTGTATTTCAGTGTCTGGGAAAGTATGAGTGGGCACCATAGTTGCGTGGTTGTTGCGGGGGGGTTTGTGATTATGCCTGATTTAATTGTGCTGAAGAGCTGAAGGAGGCTGTGTGTGTTTCTGTGTGTGTTTCTGTGTGTGTGCGTGCCTCCTAGGACCCGGTGCCCAGCTGGAAAATCGAGTTGGAAGCTCAGATTATTATCATCATTTATTTACATCCGAGCTCATCGCAGAATTAATTTCATTCAACCCCCAGTTTGTAGATTATTCCTCCTCTCCGTCTCATCCTTCCTTCTCCGTTATGTTATTGATTGGATTATTGCATGAATAATGAAATTATTCCCTCACATTGGTTTGTCTCCGTGTATCCGTGCAGAGCTGAAACACAGAAGCTGTGATTGGAAATAGAAGGTGATTTAAAGAGACAAAAACAAACAGATGCAATCACCAGCAAGCAACAAGAAGCTCGCAGGAAGGTCTCACCTCGACGCTAACGAGCAAAACAATAGCAAAATGTCAAGACGACACACAAACACAGCTGATAATGTAAATGGAAGAGCCACAACACGCTGCACAACTATTATAAAATGACAAGAGGGTGTGTATGAAAATGATTCTAATGCAGCAAATGAAATCATGTAAATATGATAATGAGAGAGGATATGTTCGCATGTGTGTGAGCGAGTGTTTTGACTTCGTATAAAGCAGCTGCAGCTGCTGCTGGTTTCATGAAAGAATCTCTGTGGAAAAGACTCTCAGTAAGAATTAGAAATTAAATATTTGTAATACTGCAAGAGGACGATCACTTTCAGTTTTGGCTCACACAGCTTATGTGTGATCGCTGATTTTAAAAGTCCACTCAGTTTTTAATGTTTTCTTAATCCGTCTCAAAATAACTCACCCTCTGTAATCTGTCCACGGCAGGAACATTGTGAAATATCCAGAATAACCAGGACACTGTTCACGGGAAAGCACGAGTTTTTAACAAGACAAAGAAAATAAGAGGTGGGAAAGTCACAGCTCGATATTAAGAACTTTTGGATGACAAACGTCGTCCATCAAAAGATTGGAGATTTGAGGTCACGTTAACTCTGGAGATGAACAGCTCCACTGTGGCAAATAAACCCAAAGCTAACTGCAGAGAGAGTCTACAGTCATGCTGGTGAGGCCGTGCTTAAAGGAAAACTCTTTTCCATGTTTTTGTGTCTAAATGACTGATGGGGTGATTTGTTATTGTGTGATTTTGGTGAGTTCAAGAGAACATGTTAAAATACCAAAATCACACATCAACTCCTAAACCCCACCGCACACGTCTCTGGCACGTTGCATACGCGCCGCGGTTTTGGTCCGTCCTGCACGCGACTTTCAGAAACGTTTAGCCCGCCAGACTTTGTTTACTTGCTCAGATTTGGTCATTTTCCTGGTCTATGTGCTTCTAAATATGCGTCTATATGTGTAAATATGCTACGTAGTTCATTAGTTTTGCTTTTGTCTGTTTTTTTTCGACCGGCAGTTTACACGGGGTATTTTATTTTGAAAAAATCTACCGGATTCACTATGCTCAGGGTGGTCTGTGTAAATTGATGCATGCTGCACGTGTCAAGCATCCAAAATAGAACAGATGAAATTCATTTCTGGGACACTTCTGAAACGGACCACGGTGGAGCTGGTGGGGTTTGATACATTGACTATAATGGCCGCGTATTGCTCCCATGTTCTGTCGTAAAATTACTGTTTCTGTCAATGGAGTCTGGTGGCTTTGAACAGAATAACTGCTGTTTCTGGTCAAACAAGGATCTTACTCTTTAACAAAAACGTCTTTCTCTGTAGGATCATTTCCATGATGTTGTTAGACACTTAAAATAACAATCTGATCCTGTTAGTGGTAAAAACGTACTCTGACAGACTACTGATGAAGTGAAGTTGCCTTGAAGGATTCCTCGTTGCAGCTGCAGGCTGCAGCGTTCTCACTTAATACTCACTCCATTTAAAAAACTGTTGTTCGTTAGACACAAAAACATCGAGAAATATGGTTCCTCTTTAAAGCACAGCTCTGCTTTGAGCTAATGCTAACAGCAGCATGGTAACATGCTCACAATAACACTGCTGTAGCATGATCATGATATTTTGCAGGTATAATGTTCACCACAATTTATCCTGAAGTTGATGAATGGGTGAAGCAAATTCTATGGCAAAGCAATCAACAAGTCAGTCGGCTTCATCCTCTGGAAAGCATCAGTACCAAAGTTCACGGCAGTCTGGAACAAAGTGGTGGACGGTCCATCCTGGAGAGCCACTCCACAGCTTCTTATTTTCCTCTTTTAATCCTCATCTTTCTTTGTAATGATCAGCGGAGGCTCACTGATGTTCCCTGTAGTCCTGACCTCCGACCCCCTCCTCTTTATTGAGCGCTGGTGATGCTGATGACCATAAATGGATTCTGTTCCAGTTAATGAAGTAGCTCTTTGTGAGGCCGAACACCCATTTAACAATGATTTGTCTGAACCCACAGCCCATTTGTCCTCTTTGCAACATTAACAATCTATTCATGAAAAAAAAACAGATAAAACTCCATGTTACACGCTGACCAGGCTTGTGTTATACAGAGAGCTTCACACAGCAAAGCATCAACCTCCAATAAAACACAAAAGTTAGGACTGAAACTCTTTTCATCAGCTGTTTTGTCTATTAAATATTAAAAAGTTCCCTGAGCACAAGGTGACGTTCAGATTTCTCATTCTGTTCTGGATTGATGAACTGATTTATCAAATATTGTTAATGTTAAATTTAGCACGTGATAACAGCAACTTGGAGTTGATCTGACAGTGAATTAGTTGTATTGATTATTGATCCTCATGTGATTGGAGTCAGGCATAGGTCAACAATCATTTGATGGAAGTTTGGATTTAATCCAAAAATTCCTTCCACACCTCTGTGTCATTTCCTATTCCTATCTCTTCCCTTTTGTCCTTGTAACCTCCCTCCTTGCCTCCTCCTCTGCTGTCTTGTACCCTCAAACCCTCCGCCCCTCTTTTCCTGGTGCCACATTTCTCTTCTCGGTGCCACCACTCCATCTCATTACCCTTCTCTCTTTTTCTTTTGTGCCCTCCTCCTCCTCTTCTTCACCCTTTCCCCACCTCTCTGCCTTCATCCCTTCCTCTCATCCTCCCTTTCTGTGCCCTCCATCCTTTCCTGCCTCCCCCAGTGTTCGGGTCAGGGCCCAGGGGAGCGATATAGTCTAGCACATGTACGGTGGCCCTGAATAGTTCTCTCAGCGGGGGAGCGATTCGCCAGCCTGGTTGGGATTTTCTAATGAGCTTCGAGAAAGGAGGAGGTGGGGTAGTGTTGGGGTGGGGTAAAGATGCCACATTCAGTGCCCCCCCCTCCCTTCCCCCTTTCCCTGGTTAAAGTAGATTAATTAAAGCTCACTCGTGCTCTCTCTTATCAGCGAGAGTTGAGCACTTACTGTAAGCCTCCAGGAGGGCTCAGCGCCGGGCTGGGTGGGCATGGGAAGGGGGTGGGAGCCTCCGAATGATGCTAATTCCAGCCGGTGGGACGGCAGCTTAGGAATTGCTGCCGGTGGCTCGTTCATCGCTGATTATCTCTGTGACTGTCTAGGAAGAGGTTGTGCTCACAGACAGTCAGTCAGTCTGCCTGTCAGTCACAGTCTGAGCTCATTTCACATTCACACCTTTTTTTTTTTTTTTTTTTGTTCTGTAATCCGAACGGACGCCTGAAGCCAAGAGAGACTCAAAGACCGGCCGTGGTAATCTAAATGAAAACCTACACTGTGTCAACAGTAAATCCTGTAATAAAGAGTGTAATGAATACACTAAACATCGTAATACAGGTTTGGAGAAGCCCTCGCAGACGGTTAATAACATCCAGCTGCTCTCTGTGCAGACGACTAATATTACAAGAAATATTGTGGATTGTTTCACATTTTCATCCCCCAAAGCTGCTGTGATTTCCTGTTTAAAATAGTCTGTATGAAAACAATTGGAGACTTCTGGATTTGTTTGTTTTTTCTCTTTGCTTTTTTTAGCCATGCTAACGGCGCCACTCGAGGGATTCAGAGTCGTTCAGTCCACTGCTTTGGTCCAGACTGAAATATCTCAAAGTCTGTCCAGTGAACTGTCGGTCATTTTTGTTCAGATGTCACTGATGGCCAGACGATGAATCGGAAAAACTTTTAACTGATTCTCTTTTCATCTAACGCCACCATGAGGTCAAAATTTGACTTTGTCCAATCACTGCAAATGAAAAAAAGCGCTCCCATCAGCTTTATGCTAACACGCTAAGCTAAGTTTGTGAATATGTTCAAATTTGTGCTGAAATGCACTGTACACACACACATGGGTCGGTAACAGGCAAAATCTCCACCATATTACTTTGATTCTCAAGTGTATATATGGTAGCACACACAGTGAGCAGTCAGAATGACGTTTTTATTAAAGTTTCACGATATGTCTGTGACGTCAAATGTGCTGCCATTCAGTTGATCTGTGTTTAACGTGTTTGTGAACTCGCCGCCTCTCGTCGCTTTCAAAGCGTGCTCAGTCAATGCTGCCGTGCTAACATCAGTTTGCTGCCGGCGTCCAGGTTTCCCTGAGATGATACACTGGAACACTTTTAGATCGACTTCCAACTTTCAGTGGATTGCAGCATTACACCTGCTCAACATCAGCATGTTAGCGGTGGACTTGACTGTTGTCAGTTTTTGACATCCTGCCCAATTCTGACATCAGAAAGGTGTTGGTGGGAGATGCTGTTTTTTTAAACTCCTTGACCACGCAGCAAACAATTCTGATGGACTCTACTGGTCCCTGATCCAGGTTTAGCTTTTAAAAAAGAACTAAAACAAGAAAACCATGAGGGTTAATATCTGATCTTTTTTTTTTGTTCTGTCCCTAAAACTCATAAATATTCCAACGTGTATCCTCGTTTAAGATAAATCGACCAATATATCAGCCAGGCACATCAGCCAACACTATCTTATTGAATATGCAGTATAAATATGCAGTTTCAGATAACACTATCGATAATATCAATAACAGTACTAGCCTAAAAAAACTCCTGTCATCCAGGCTCTTCTTTTCAAACACTGCTTATGCTTTCCATGACATTAAAATTCATGTAATCACATTCATTATTACAGGATTTTATTGTTGACACAAGAGGCTTTCATCAGAGAATTTCATTAAGATTATGAGGCTGTATTTCACTGTCAAGTCTTGTAAGTCTTGTACTGCGTCGCCAGCTTCAGGCAACAAACTCAAAAACAAGGAAATGGAAATGAAGGATGAGAAACCGTAAATGAGAAACGAAGCTGGACTCGGTGTCCTCGCTGCTGAGGTGAATAATGAAACCTAATCCAAACAGTCCACAGAGTGAAAGATTTTATTGTCTTCTAATGTCTGGAAAAATAATGTCGGGAAATGAATATCTCTACTTTCAGTCTCTGGGAGGTTCATAAAATCTGCACATTTAATTCTGCTGCAGACTCACTGGCATTTCTAACTGTACTTCCATGTGAATGATGGTCTTCATTTTTGGACTTAAGGTCATGAAACCTCGCTGTTATTTAAAACAGGGAGGGATTTCCTGTGTTTGAACCCTCGACTGTTATTTCTGTGTTTGGAACGAAGGTTCTGCTTTCATGTGCTGCTGCAGTGTGCCTGTATGAAACCATCACTGATGTTAAAGCAGAATGATGGCATTAAAATAAAAGTAATTGTAAGAATGGCAAAAAGAAATGCTTAATAGCAAACTGCTTAATGTTACTGTTAATGTCTGCATAAATCATGACACATCTGATTGAGCACATGAACTGTTGGTTTTAGTGTGTTGTTATACTGCTTTTCATCATGTGGTTACTGCGGCTCATTCACATTTATCAGATGTTGGCAGACCGGCTCTGTGTTGGTGTTGTAGTCTTGTGCCTTCTTGGTCTCATGGACTCAGCAATCAATAAACTACCTTTCTGATTTAATTACATTACTGATTGGCTGTAAACAAACAATCTTTAATTGTTAGAAACTGTAGGAATAAATGAAGACGTAGAGAAACTGTCAGACCTAGAATCTAAAGTTTAGGTTTGTGCTGATGTGTTGTGGTTGTTGTGGTTGCTTGTGTTGATGTGTTGCTGTGGTTGCTTGTGTTGCAGGTTGCAGCCGTTCATCACCGGACAGCCCAACAAGAAGCTCGCCGTGGAGCAGGTGAGCTGCTGTTCGTCTTCGTCACATCTGCTCTTCTTCCTGCTCACTCACTCACTTAGATTCTGGTCTGGCCTCCTGCACTTAATAGACATATGCGTGAAGACACACATACACACACACACACACACACACACAGATACTCACCCAGTCAATCACTTGGACAGATAAGTTCCTACTTTGCTTTTTCCTCTTTAAAACACTCAGTCAGTTATTCACTCACTGTTACAGAGGCTTTATCTGACTCTCTCTCTCTCTCACACACACTCACACACTCACACACACACACACACACACACACACACACACACACACACACACACACACACACACACTCACTCACTACAGCAGCCTCACTGTCATGATTACGACATGTTACTTACCAGAAACTGTTTTCAGAGCAGTTGCAAAGAAAAGGTTTCTACAGTCAACAAATGAGGATTCATTTGGGAGTTTGTGGATAAAGTTGTTTTTACTGTGAAGTCTGTGCCAACAAATTAAACCAACAAACAGCAACAACACATTACATGGGGAGCAGCAAACAAGGCAGCTTATTACTAAAACATGATAAAACACACATACAGATTTCAACACTGTGAAGACACCATGGTCTTTATAAGTTTAATAATGTGGTGTCTTTCTCTTTAATATCCAATAAGATGATCGTGAACAGTTAAAAGTGTAGTAAAATGAATGCTCTGGCCAATAATGGAGAAAAATTAGCCTGAAGTTTCAAAGAATGTTAGAATATTATTCAACATCTTTCTGATAATCAACATCTTCTGTGAAAAGTGCAAACATGTCAGTATCCTGCCTGGCCTCTCAGCCCGAAGCCCATTGGTTCCCACTGATGATGCTAAACGTGTCATTAAAGGCGGGGTCAGTGGACCAGAGAAAGTTGAAACAGACGGGTGGAGCTCACCTGTCTGCTCACTTTGTGTTGGCAACTCAATGGTCGTAAATTGATTGAAACATCGTCTATTGTGATGTGTGTTTCACTACGAGCCGCTTTGTCAGCTTCCATTCTACTCTAACCTGTCAGACGTGACTTAAACAGAAGGACATTTGTTGGGGACTATTTTCAGCAGCGGATTAATCCAAATTTGTTGCTCTAGTGAGTATTTGTGGCAGCAGGACAGTGTGTGTGGGACTGAAAACATTCATGGTAATGAAGGGACAACCGTGTGGTATATTGAAGTCTTATAAAGCATTGAATGCAAGGGCCTTAGGAGGTATTAAAAAGACTTGAGCTTCTTTTACAAATATCTTAAATATTTTTCTTGTCAGCTGTAGAAAGTAGCATTTGTTAGAATCTCTCTCGGCTGTCAGAAGATGTTACACGTCTGCAGCAGTGGCTGTTTGATCATTCATGTGGAGTTATGGCCTCTTCAGACACTTCGTGACAACGGCAGCACCGCGCTCTGAAGTCTTCTATTTTCGGTCGCTCGCGCCCCAAAGTTCAACGACAGCGCTGAGTGCAGCACAAATCGCATTGTGTCTGAAAGGGTCATTATTATGTGTTATTATTTTTAGCATCAGCCACAGTCAGTAGAAATCTGATGATGGACAGGTGTCTGTTTTATTCACATTAATGACGAACGAACAAATCTGATACAAATGTCAATAAATTCATGTAGTTACCCTTGTTCTTTAACCATTGTGACATTATAAAGATATGATATTGGTGTTCTGGTTAGTCTTACATTTAATTAGGTGAACGCTGCAGAAACAGAAGCTGTATATAAGCACACAGTACTTGTTAGTCGATGCGTTCAGTGTTTGTTGACAAAAACAGAAATACAGAACGTTGCCAGACGTATCTTTGAACTATTTTTTAAAAGCTGTAAGCACACAAACCCAAAGGCTTTGTGTCTGCCTGTAATGAAGCTGTGACTGCACCTGGAGACAGGCTGTAATTCCCCCGTCAGTCTCTGCTGCTCGGCCATTAAAAAGCTGATTGCTGATTGCCGAGATCTCCTGCAGAGTGGACGGGGATAAATAAATCTCCACTCAGGCCGTGTGAGAGGTGAACCATGCTCTGTCTTTGTTTGTCCTTCTATTATTACTCCTCCCTCCCTCCCTCGCTCACTCTTTCTCCCTTCAGGGCGTTCACTGCTCCTAAAACCCTCTGACAGGCTCTTAAAATAAATACGGCCTTAAACTTGAACATAAAAATCATCTTTAAAACACTTCTCCAAGTCTTTTTTTTTTCAACCACCCTGCAGTGGTGGGCTTGTGTTGGCCCGTCGCCGGCTCTTAGATGAATCCACAAAGAACAAGGTTAGTGGTACAGAGTGTGTCCTATCTGCTTCACAAACCCAGTTAGACTTCACGTCTTTGAACAGTTAATTTCCGGATGTCCTCATTCTGCCCATTTATAGCTTCACAGCTTTCAGCAGCCATCTTCAGGCAGAAATAGGCCAGTTTGTCCAACTTTGCTTCTTAATTTAATTTTAAATTGGACCCGTATTGGATCACAGGTAGCCTCACGTCGTCTTCAAAGTCTTAAATTTGGTCTTCTTTTTCCATATCTCATTTCACACATTTCTGTCCTTCTCTTCCTGCTTCACATCACTCACTTCTCTCTTTTCACGACTTCTGCCATGTTCTTCATCAAGAAGCAAAGTGGCAGGAGTTACTTAGTGAGTCCAGTGTTTGGGAAAGTGACTGACAGACTGACGTGAAACTCTGCTGGTTGAATCATCATGACAACTGTTAGAAAATATCTGGTTCTTACAGCACATTAGAACTGAAGGGAAGAAGTCAACTACGACTCCCAAGATGCCTTTCAGTAAGAATATCCAATCAAGGAGCTTAAAATTCTGTTGAGCTGGTGAGCTGAAGTGAAATATCACTTTGTAGAAACCTGCTAAGCTATTCAGCAACTCATGGCTCATAGGTATTGTAGTTTTCAGAGCCATCTGACATCAAACTGACACCTGATTTAAACTGACAGCCATAACATAAACATAAAACCTATGGATTAATGATCTGTATCTGATATGAATGAACATTAAACTGAACATATTTTCACTAAACAGCAGAGAGGAAACACTACACAGCATGTACCAACGAGACAGAAATCATCGGGTGACTGTCGCTCGCTTCTGTGGTCGGTTGTGTCGGCCTGCTGCTCAGCATGGTTTTTAATGGAACGTGAAGATTTAATGGAGATAAATTAACATGAAATAAATGACATAGATTGGAGGTTTGTATTTTATTTTTAGAGCAGCTCAGCATCAACAGAACTGTAAGAGAGGTGAAAACACATCTAGCCTGGAGCGTGTTCCATTGAAAGGCGTGCTGTTCGCTCCTCGTAACCTGTTTTTAGACCCACATGAAAGTTAAAGTCCGTGTAAAGTAAGAATGAATATGTTCCAAGTTTGTCAGACCAAAGAAGAAAGTGTTATTAACACATTTATGAAATTAGGTGTCAAAATCAGGTAAAAATGAATTCTCAGCTCCAGGGCTGTGGGTCGTGTCCTCTGAATGTGCTGAAGCCATGCCCACTCGTGGGAGCTGTCAGTCAGCCATTTTGAAGCGACTGAAATGTGTCAGAAAATGACATGACTAACTTTGAAACACTCGAGATGAATTCATCTCTATCTCTCTGCTAGGGGTGCAGTGGTATGCTCAGGGTGGCCTCAGCGTGTCATCGAGCCACCCTTTAAGGACCGCCCACAAAATCCTGGACTGAAAACTGGTCAAAAACTGTTTTAAGCTCTAACTCCACATTTCAGTAATATATCGTTCAAAGTCAAAAAGTCATGTTTTTAGCAACTATTTTCCAACACATTCAATGTATTTTGAAAGAAATCTCAGAATTGCCTTTACATGGACTTTAAAACATTACTAACTTTTCACTGCTACAGACAAATCAAATCGAGCAAGAGCCGGGCTTTACGACTTTACGACTTCCTGTTGTGATGGCGTAAATGTCATGGGGAAAGGTGGGATGAATGTCGGGGAGAGGTTGATATTAACGGAAGAGACGGTGGTCTTCCTGTATGTTTTGAAGCCGAAGCCGTTTTGGGGGCTTTTTTTCCCCCAAGCAGCACACCACAGGAGTTCGACGTCTGCTCGAATCCTTTTTTTTCCCGTTAATCGTTTTTGATCACCCGGTTGCACACGGAGCCTCGCTCCACGGGCGCGCCAGCTGTTTTTTTCGCCCGCCGTTGCGTTTCGCTGAGGCATTTTTGAAGCAGCCGCATCTGTAGCGAAGCGTCGCTGTCTGATCGGCTTCGTACAGTGATTTTACCATCGCAGTGATGTCAGCTTCTTCACTTTAGAACACAGAAAACTGTAGTGTGTCATTAAATGATGCAGGAATGGAGGATATGACTTAAAGAAAAACTTTCAAATGTGATTTGACAGCAGTGGGACTCCTCTACTTTCACTGTTCTTCTCCTTCTCCCATGTTACTCCTACATCCTCCCTCCTGCTCTCCTTTTTTAAATCTCCCACTTTTCTTTCCTCTTTCCTCATCATTTCACTTTATGCTTCAGTCCCTCGAGTCCTGCTTTCTCTCTCTCCTCTCTTCCCGTTAACGCTTCGCTCTACTGCTGTCCTCTGTTTCCCGTCATTCTCTTTTTTATTTTTCCTCTCCTTCGCCACATTCCTTCCCATCCCTTCATCTCCCTCCTCCTCCTCCTCCTCCTCCTCCCCGTTCAGTCTTTGTCTCCCTCTCCATCATGTGCTGTTGGCAGCTCTGAATGGAGGAGCTCAGGGAGCTCAGACTCTGTCAAACAGGAAGAAAACATTGCCACGAGGGGCCAGGTCAACAAGGCTTGTTACTTAGCAACCCCCACCTCACCTCCCTCCCCCTGGGAACTGGAGGCAAACGGTCGACGCCATTGGCTGAGACCGCTCCTAGCTCGCTCGCTGCTCCCATTATGTAATATCACCGTTTCATTGCAGCAACAAAACCAGATTGAAAGGAGATGTTTGTCCTCTCTCTGCTTGTCACTCAACACAAAAACTGACTTCCTTCACCATCGTCAGTGATCCAGCAATCTGTATATTTTCCAAACAAGCCAAGGAAGGAAATGATCACTTTCCAAGGAAGAGAAGGAGTAACGAGTTCTTCTACTCCCATGAACCACATTTAGACTGAATCTCAGGCGCTGCAGTCTGGGATGTGGGGTTTTTCAGAAAGGCTTAGACATCTGAAAAGGGTGATGAGGTCACGGAAGAGGGGCTCTGAACTGCAGACAGTCGCTCTTGCGTTGCAGCTATCGTCTGCTAATGCATGCAATAGTCTTGGCAATTGATGGCTGAGTCTATTTGAAGTTCTCAGAGAAGCTGTCAGACCAGACGAGCAGTAAACCACATGACGTGCACCGCGTTCACCTCGTCCTGGAGAACCGCAGCGACCTCCGTGTTCACCCCGAGAAAGCTGAACTTCTCTGGGCGAGCTCTTACTGTTCAGCACACAAAAATGCAAAGTTAGAATCATTTTGTTCACATCAGCGTGAGAACAAACGAACATAAATTACAGCTACTGAAGATAATTAGTCTTTAAGGTTTTGTTATTTGCACAGGATGTCAATTCTTAGAGAATTGAAGAAAATCTATTTGTATAGTTCAACAACAAGTTCAGATCAAATTTGCAACATGAGACACAGAATCATTAAGACGACACGTAAGATTTGTTGAAAGTGAAATTAAAAACAAAAAAGTTAAAATAGAATAAGACAAATTAAACAGAATGGCTACAGTGCCGGATATTAAGATATGAGTTGGAGCAGATCTAAGGTTTTTTGTCATTACTTTATAAACAACAGTTAATTCTTTGACAGTATACAGATCTGAGAACTGAACTGATGTGGTCTCTGTAGTCAAACCTACGAAAGATAAACACATCCAAGTTTTTCTAAATCCTGCTGAGTCATAAAGTCATTTAATTCTTCATATTATACAGGTGATGTAATATGGATATATAGGACCTTTTGAGGGAGACATTACTTGTACCTACCATGTGACTATCACAAAAGTTTTTGTAAGAAGGCTGAAATTATGTCCATTCAACATTTTCTCCATAAAATATGATCCAGTTTCACCAAAATCAGTCAAATAGTTGGTGGTGTGTGACTTAGTGCCGTAAAGCGTTACGTACTTCTCCCGACCCGGAGCCCAAAGTTACATAGTGTGAGAACAGACGTACGAATGACAGAGACACCATCCACCTGATTACAAGTCAGTGTAGCATCAACAGGATTTAACATCTGAAAAGTTACACAATGTGGCTTGAATCTGATTTCTGCTCATTTGTTCTGGCTTGACTTTGAGTTGGTTTAATCATGAAAAATCCATCGTGGCTAAATATGCTAATGATGTCAGCGGGGGGCATGGCCAGAACTGCTAAACTAGAAGTGCTGCTTGTGATTTATATCTGGAAAGAAGTCATCATTTCATACAACAGGGACATGAAACCGTGACCTAACTCGCAATTTTCTGTAATTTACACTCTGTGGTTGTCGTGCCGTTTAAGAAACGTCCGTATACGAGCATTAATCCCAGCTGCGGTTTGCTCTCACTTGATTGTGTTCTGCCAGTTGTTCCATGCGTGAGTAACTGCAGGCGATCAGATGTCAACATCCTCACACCCATAAAACCTTCTCTGAGTGGTTGTTTCCTGTAGTCGTCTCGAGTTGCATTCTTGTTCCTAACGAGCACTTCTCTCATTAAAGGACCGAGACTCAAACAAAGTCGGCTAGAATTGTAAATCCTGCAGAGCATCTATATCTGACATGCAGCATTATCTCTGTGTAAATACAGACAATAGTGGTGAACTGCTCACAGCAACACAGAAACATCCTCTTCCTTTAGCTTCTCCACAGCTTAACCTCCTCTCACTGATCTTCTCCATGACCTGTTTAACAGTTCTCACCTCCTAATTACTCTGCAGCGCTGTGTTTATGCTGTAATGTTTTATTTTTTTAATTATTTTTCTTCATGTTTTCACATTACTGCCTGTGCTAATGAGGCATCGAGCTCCTGTGAGGAAGTGCCAGTCACAGCCTGGTGAAGTTGAAGTCAGCAGGGATCTGCTGAGAGGAAAGGGAAGGACAGAATTGCATTTTAGTGGTGGATATTTTATGCATTGTATAATCTTTAGTTCTTTCAGCAAATCTCAGGCTCAAAAAAGAGGTGGATGTGCAGAAAAATGGGAACAAAATGTAGAGAGTCTGAGCCAAAATGAGAATCATTTTTTTTAAAGGAATGAAGGAGGAAGTGAGGACGGATGTGGGTAGAATAAAAGAGAGGCAAAACATGAAATAAAAGGAAGGTGGGAGGAAGGGAAGGAGGAAATGAAAGGCAAATTGGAGGGAGAGATGGCAGGAGGAGGAAGCCCCCAGCAGGGACTCCAACAGGCTGTTGTTGAGGAGAACAGAAATATCTCTCCGTCACACTGTGGACCCTCCACCTGCCTCTCCTCCAGCTTTATAATTATCCCTGGCTGAAAGGAAAGTGATAACACGCAGGTTTCCTTGTAGCTGTGGATGATGGGTTTCCTCTGCAAAAATGTACATTTGTTTCATCCCAAAGCTGAAAAATCTGCAGCGTTCAGACAAAAAGTGTGTTTTAGATAGTTTGTTTCTTTAGCTTCGGGAAGGCAGAACAGAGGAGAAAAATTGAAATCTACCACAGCACGCACTCCTGTTCCCCTGGTGTACGAGTTTGTTTGCTTTTTGATATCTGCACAGTTCATCACTAAGCAAAATAAATAAAGCTCAGATTGAAGTTGAGAAGTCGTTCTTCAGAATGAGATCAGTGTTTTTCCGAAGGGAAATTTACTTTGTCTACGGCAGCAGAGTTATAGAAACAGATCTCTCAGATCCAAACATACGTGGAATTGATTTGGACTGCACTGGAGCCATATTGATACATTATATGGTGTTTTATACCGTGGTCACGCACAATAGTCATTTTTGATTGGCTGTTACAGTCGTCTAAACAGACCTCAAGCAAAGATCTGGTCAGTTTAAAGCTACATGATGTAGAAATCTGTATGTGTTGAGATCTGTCTCCTCCAGTTTCAGAGTTAGATCCCACTGTGGTAAACATGGACAGCTGTACTCGTGTATTTGTTCTGATTACATTACTTATGATCAAAAACTAGTGAGTCGACAACTCAGGAACTGTATCAAAGTTTGTTACTTTCACTCTTTATCGAACTCTGAACCACTATGTGCGTGTGAGGCTCTCTGACCTTTCAGCTCAAATACTGATAGCTTGGTATTCTTATAGATGTACGCTCATATTGTCTTCACACATTTTATCCTTACTTGTTACCATGGACAATATTGGAGTCACTTTATTTGTTCATTTCTCACCACATAAATCAATATTAGATAACTTTGGAAGGACATGAAATCTCCAGGTTCAGTCTTCAGTGCTGAAGGGAGAGCAACAACTGTGTTCAAATATTAATTCATGAAAAGTTAATTCTGTAATCAAAAACTTGTGTTATTACTGAAAGTAAAACCCGATATTCACAGTCAATACACATCGGTCCAATGTGGCAGAAATCCAAGCAGATTATGGAACTTATTTTAAACTTGGGTTTGTTTACAACCTGTTTGATTTGTCCGATTGCGCGTGTGTGTTTTCGCGTTGGACAGTGTTACCATAACTGATAGAACTGATGGCCAGAGCTACAAAATTAGTACCCAAGTTGTAAAAACCTGTAGTTTTTTTTTTAAGGAGAGAAGTGGACTACAACTCCCAATGAGCAATGAACTAAAAGTTAACCACTTAGTCTTTAAAAGAAAAGATTACATTTTGTAGAAACATGAAACACGTTCAGAGGAGGATTCTGGGTCCGTTTTGGAAACAGTCAAGCGTTTGCTATAGTAACTGAGGTTAGTTAGTTTTCAGTGTACTAAAATATGAAATGGAACATTCTCACTCGCAGGTGCGCTGTGAGTTTGCATCTCTGACGTTTGTTTTATCGTCTGTTCCACTGCTGGAAACTCCTCTGTGCTCTCCAACTTTTTATTATCCCAGTTGTTTGTTTCTCTTACGGCTGCTGATGTGCTGCCAACATCTCCTCCCGTTTCTGATCAAAACCTCCCGTTTTGTCTCCCAGCATGCAACTGGAAAGAACCTCCTGGCTATAGACTCACTTGAATCACCAGCGTTTGCCCCACGAGGGGGGGTGGGTCGTCACATTCATGAACATTTGACAGCTCATCTCAGGCGATGTGAATGGGGTGAAATGCAAAGGACGCTCTAATTACATTTTTTTGCCCCCGCATCACCCTCACATAGTCATTTTTAATTTCACAGGCTCTTTATGAACTTTGAAGGGTATTTTTGCCCCCGAGGCTCGAGTTAATTTCTGACCCTTTCATATGATACAAAGTAGGCTGTTGACTATGCAGATTTTTCATATGTGGAATCCTAAATGAGGGAACAGTGTGTACATGTAAGATAATAAAGGTTGTGGTCACGCTCTGATGCTGAGTTTAGTCATATGTGGGGATGCTGCAGGACATAAAATCTCTCCTCACTGCTCGGCGTGCCCTCCACCTGCCCTACAGCACCATCACTACGCCATGTTTATTATTTTTATCATTTTAAAGGAAGTGGGGCATACGAGATCACATCAAGCTCACACTGATTTCCCCGGAGACACTCGTGTGTCACGCAGAGGAAAATATTAAAAATACTGAACGACGCACGTCTGCTCACTACCTACAATATCTCCTGTTTGCTCAGATCGCCAACTCCAACCCCCTGCCTGTGCCTGTGGGAGCCCCCGCCAGCGCTGTGGTGGTGGAGAGCGGGCCGGTCGTCTATGATGATGTAGCCGCCGACGAGGAAGATGATGAAGAGGAGGAGACTTGTCTCAGCGCCATGGACCTGTTGGGCGGCAACGGTCAGTTTAAACCATCACTGCTACTGTCTGATTTTTATCAATCTGTCAAAATAGTTTCATCATCAGGGAATAAAATATTCCAGTGAGTCCTAAACAGTGCAGGAGAAAATAATACAACACAATGACACAACGTATTACAGAATATTTAACATCTAACTGAATATAACAACCATACAAACGCTGTGTCAAAATGATCAGACATGTTTAGGTTATGAACTTTTCAAAAATTCCATACTGAGCTGTCTTCAACATCATAAACTTCATTTGTTCTGTAATTTTGTCTAAAAAAGTGAGTTAAAATGTGACTGTGTGGTTTCTCCACATCAACTCAACTTCACTCATGAAATCCATCAGTCAGAGCTACAGGTTGTGATTAATTTAGTTAAAATCTGTTGATTTGTTTTGATTGATTAAAGTTTAAGAAGTCTTAAAACTTCTTAATTTATCCAAACCACGGTACAATATGCGTTCAAAGTTCAAACTTTTAAGAAATAAGTTTAAATGTGAATCATAGAAAATGTGGACTCTAGAACCTGATTGGCTCCAGAACATCCTCACATTGGAGGAGACGATACCTACATACGTTTGACTGGTTGCTTTATAAACGACTTCATGAAATGAATCAATAAAACTTTTATTTTTCTGTTGATCTGCGAATGAATTAATGAGACAGAATCAGGGAGACGGCTGCACAGTCAAGACGAATGAAACTGAGTGAGTTCATTTGTCTTTGCAGAGAGATCTCTCCGCGTTGGCAGAAAACAAGTCTCTTCAGGCTCCATGACTCAATGATTAGAACATTTGAATTAAGTTGACATTGACGGTGTCACGGTGTCAGACAGCTTCGTCACTTCTCGATGGGACACCGAGTGTCTGGACTGTGAAATAGCTGGGATGACTTTTTTAATGAATCTGCCTCTCCGGGTCACAGCTCAGGCTCCTGCTACGTTTTAATGAGCCCTCTGTAAGATTAAATTTCTTCACTTTACGTCTCTGGCTGTTAAACTTTAAGGTCCCTGACTCTGCTGCAATAAAAAGTCCTGAGCTACTTAATTGATTCCTGTAGGGAAACTCTTTGTTTATACTGCTGCCCCCTCACAGGGAGGTCAAAGGTCAGGGTCAGCCTCAGAGCAGACTCGAGGACAGTTGAGGAGGACGGACGCCTGCCGACACCGAAGATTAAACCAGAATCAGTCAGCTCGTCCTGCAGAGAGCCAAGTGACACTTTTACATTTCACAGAGTCGTCCGTTAAAATCTAAAAAAGATTTAGACTCTTAAAGTGTCTCATGCTCTCGTCACCAACATTTTCTTCTGTAGAGTATATTTATCATCAATCGTTCCAAAAGAGTGCTATCGTGTTTCATATGTCTATGTTCATATCTGACCGTACTAAGAAGATGAACCCGTTTTTCTGAACAGAAATGAAACCAAACACCAAACTACAATTTACACAAGGCTTAAAAAAACACTGGAACTATGAAGTTTAAGTAAAACTTGAAAAATAGAAAAATCTCAGACTTCCTTGAATTTAATTAAGGACATGAAGTTCATTAGAAATGAATCAAGGACGCTGAGGAACAAACATTTTCATTTAGATTTGAAAGTGGCTGAATTTTGGCTGATTTAACATCAACATTATGTTTAAGTTTGTTTTGGCAGAGTTTTTATTTTGACAAATAATATAGAAAAAAAATTAATTAAATGTCACAATAATAACAAAAATATATTTAGTCTTGATGCTGTTAAGAGGTTTATAAACACTGCAGAACCACCAATGCTTTTAAGATTAAAGTATAAAGATGAAAGAATAACTGAGTGGTTTACTAAAAAAATATACTTGTCCTTTATTTATATGAGCTCCACCACTGGATTATCTGGAAAAGTCGTTGTTACAAAGCTGAAAATAAACAGATGATTATCTTCTGGACTAAACAACAGTTTATAAAATCATTCAAATGAGCTCAAGCTAAAACATCTAGTGGTGTTGGAAAATGAAACATGAATCCAAAACAACCAGAGAGAAGAAAATCACTGACATAATGAGTACTTTTACTTTTGATACTTAAAGTATGTTATTATCAGAACTAATTATAAACTTATCAGCAATGTTTACTTTAAGTATGTTTTGAATATTAATTAATATAATTTCTGTGGCAGACTTATAACCAAAGATGTGATTTTAACTTCATCAATCTTCCTTCAGTGAATAAAGTGTGTATCTAATCCCTCCCTCTGTGTCTCTCACCCCCCAGATTACGGCTGTGATGGAGATTACGATGACGGATTCTAGCAGTGGTCTTCCCTGGGTTATTATCCCAAAACTTTGAACTCCTTAAACGTATCAGATGTTTACTAGCAGGGACACAAAATGACTGCAGCTACAGATGGAAGAGGAACGATGAACTCCCATCAGGAATAAATGGGACAAAGTGCAAGAAAACACTCCTGGTTCCATTTGGCGTCCCAACTGGTCTTAACTGGGAGGACTCGCTGCTCAGAAGCAGAAATAAGGGACACAAGTATATTTATCAGTGTGGTGCAGATAATCCTGCAAAACCAAAGGTGGGAAACATTCAGTAAGCAGTGGTTTGTTGATCTGCAGCTCTGAAGACATTTAGGATGAAAACTAGGACTGAAACAACATTAAAGTAATGTAAACGTCTGAGGAAACATCAGTTTTAGCTACATTTTAAGCTGGATGTCTTCTCTCCTGCAAAACAACCAATCAGTGCTTACTGCGAAGCATCAGGGGAGAAAAAGCAAACGTTTCCACTGTGGCGTGTCAAGGTTTTCAAGGCGAAATGTAGCAAAAAGAAAAGCCGAACAAAATGCTAAACGTATTAGACTTGAACTTGCACTTTGCATTCATACCTGAGTACTTCCTGATAACTAACTCTCAAAACTATTCACTATACTGATACTGTGTCTCTTAAGAAAAATCAAGCATCTAACAATCAGGTAGCGTGAGATCAATCATCATTATCAGTACTTTTCTGTCATTTCTGGCTCAGAAGAGGTCGATCGTCAAACGACCTCACCGCTCAGATCAATATTAACGAATGCCTTAGGTGATTAGTGGGCCGACGTGTGCTGTCTGCTCTACTTAAGCCAAAGTATTACAATGAGGTTGCCTTGAACAATGTGTGCTGATATGTTATTATATACAAAATTAGTTTGATTTTAATTCCATCAAGTTTGTATGAGGTTTGATTGATGGTTTGATGGATTCATCAAGTTTGGACTTTTCTTAATTGTTTTTTGGTTAATTTATGAGACTGTGTTGTTTGATTTATGTTAAATATTCATCATGAGGTCCTGTCACAGGCCAGAGAGACGTTTAAAGCCAGGATGTAAATACATTCTCTGCAATCTTATATTTTCCAGATGAATGAGGGAGCTGAATCAGAGAATAGATCTATTTTGTATTTAAGCTTTTATTATTTTTATGTTTGACCTCTGAAGGTGAAACAGATTGTGGCCTTTCCACTGTGTCCACACAACACCGGTATTTAATGAGGTATCTGGTCTGTCTGGACGGCCTCTGTGTCGCTGCTACTAGTCCTGATGTTACATCTGCATATTGTTGTGTGCATTTGCTGCTACAGTAAAGATTTCACTACATGGGAAAAACTGCTTGTTTCTTTTTCTTTTCTTTTTTTAAAATGTAATGTGTATCTCTCTAAAAGCCTTGGCACATATAATCTGTTATTCTACCTCATGTTCACTCCATTATGTTGACATCTTACCACAGAAACAGGTTGATTTTCTACCCAAACCAATCAGTAGTGATCGATGTGTCTGTCCCAGTGAAACATATTTAGTCATTACAGAAGATGTGTTCGCAGTGAAGCAAATGACAATGTGAAACCTTTACAGAATTGATGTAATAGTGAGTTTCAGCTCAGTGTTTATCTGTCCGGCCATAACTTGTACTGTTTTGGTTCACTCTCTCTGGGCTTATCGCATCATTGTTGGAGAAAAGATCTAAAAACTGGTGAACGCAGAGGAGCATTTAGCAGCTAAAGAGACAGGTATCTCTCTGAGGAGTTGGTGGAGACCATAAATGATCTGTACTTCTATACATCCTACATATTTCATTCACCCTTTCACACTGATGGCATTCGCTGCCATGCAAGGTGCCAACTGTTCATCAGTTTTAGGAGCTAACCATTCATACACATTCACACACCGATGGCCCACCGATGGGGTTCACTGTCTTGCGCAAGGACACTTCGACATGCAGACAGGAGTTGGAGTTGCCGGGGATCAAACCGCCGATCATCTGATTAGTGAACAACCCACTCTACCTCCCATAAACAGCTAGGAGAGAGTGAGTATTGGATCAAAATTCATCAGGTGACACAAACACGACTCCAAATTAATGATAATTTTGTTCTGTAACTACTGGATTTGTAAATAAGTTACTGTTTGCTCACGAGCAACTTAAAAGGAGATGATATGTCAGTGTTGTGGTCACAGTTTGTTTCTGCTGTTCCCCCCCAGGTGGCAAACAACCTGTACAGGTGTGTTGTCCTTGTCCCCCATTCTTCCACCTACAAAACAGCACAGCCATTGAAGATAGAAAGAATTTCACATCGCAGAACATGGGAGTTGCTGGTCTACCACTGCCTTGATTGGTTAGTTTGTGTGATTTTGGTGTTTTAACACATTAGTTGGAACTCACCATGGTCACACAATATGAAAACAAACTAAGCGATTGAGTCCATAACACTGTCAGACACTTGTCAGTGGCAAAACCAAGCATTTGTAGTTGTTAAGGAATTTTCTATCCTTTGGTTACACAGGGTCGCGCATGGGCCTTGTAGTCATAGACATAGTTACAGCACTAAATCTGGTCAGAGAAGACTCTCTCTCTTTTTGGTATGCGAGGCCGCTGTTTGGATTGTTGAAGGAGTGCAAGGTGCCAGCCTATCTCAGTTGCCTGGTGATCAGGGTCGAAGAAACTGAATGTTGGCCTCCTAGACATAATAGATAGATAACCATTGATGTTCCATTAACATGAACAGACAGTGGCTCCAGACTAGAATGTGCTGAAGGTGATCACTAACATAGGTAAATACATTCTCTTTGACTATTTTTGGGCGTATAGTATTTGTGGCGTCATCTGTAGGGGTTTAAAATCTGACCACCAGCATGAGTTGGGCAGAATAGAGACGGACTCATGCATACCTGACTGTATGTGAGTGACTGATTCTCCTTGATCAAGCGTCAGTAAATATTACAGCATAAGACATCAGAGGCTCCTGAACGCTTTCTTCCCTCCTGACTTGGTGCCACTGATTTTCGATGATTTCACCACAACAGTAGTGGGCGTACATTCAGAAGACTTGACTTGGACGTCTTGACTGACACTGGCTTCATTTGTACTTGAATGACTTTGAATAAAACTTAGCTTGACCTGGTCTTGAATGATGACTCGTCTTGACATTTTGTTCCTTCATTAGACAGATGACAGCTAAAGATCGAGAATGACGTGAGACAAAGGCTCCCACCTGGTCTTGAACCGGGTATGTTGTAGTTTGTGGTTCATGTGGTGACTTGTCTCAAATGATTTGGTCTTTGAATCTATTTGAGATTTGACTTGTTTTGAAGAACCAAAGATGGATTTTATAACATGTTGTGCTCACTTGATGCTTTTAAATCAGTTCAACATTGTTTTGTTTTTTCTTTTGTTCTTTTGAGGTGAGATACTTTTTTTTTTTTTTTGCATGACTGACACATTTTGATTCTTTTTGAACTCTTGAACTATTCATGACAGACAACAGGTCTGTTGTGACCTGACACCATCTACACCATCACCAGCAATGCTTTTGATCAGATAAGACGTTTCACTGGTATTGTGGGATTATTTACCGTCCGTACAGTGTCACGGTTTTCTGGAGGTATTGTTGTTTCCAGAGATATCAGGTGTCTGCGGGTGTGTGAAGAGATCCTATAGAAAGATGAGTCACTCCTCAGAGTGGGAGGAAATCTGAAACTGAAGAGCTTACGTCAGATGACAAACGCTGAGCCTTTACACGCAATGATTTGTCTTGTCGGGGGCGAACACGCTGTGAGTGTTGCCTGCATCAGTCAAGAGACTGAACCTGATCTTTCTTTTTTAAAGCCCCATTAATGACTTTTTTATGATGGTTCATGTTTTTATACACAGAAAAATGAGATGATTCCAAGAATAACT
Source organism: Miichthys miiuy (assembly GCA_036365135.1). Taxonomy (NCBI): domain Eukaryota; kingdom Metazoa; phylum Chordata; class Actinopteri; family Sciaenidae; genus Miichthys; species Miichthys miiuy. Next base: position 4,399,014 of record CM071615.1, on the reverse strand, counting down.
GCTGGAGTCTGTTTCTTTCTCTCAACACTGAGCGGTTTGAATGTCATCAGAGTCACTTTAATTACCAAATAAAACCAGAGAAATTGTTGTCGACCTTGGTGACAAAATGTATTGACAACTTGGTGTTGCCAAGTCAGTACCTGCAATTAACTTCTTGGCTTAAATTAAATTCAGTTATTACCTTTAAAAGAAAACCCATTAACGGTTTTAATAGCTATAATAAAGCAATACTGATGTTGGAGCATTAAGTCTTAACATATAGCTTCTAACAAGTCAATTTAATTCATATGACTCAAACTCACATCACAAGTTTACCTCAAAGTGTTCAACAATCTGTCCTGCAGACGACTTTCATTGACAATCATTGTGAAAACATTTCTATCTCCCAAAACTATTTTCCACTTCTTTAAAAGTTTCTGATTGATTGATTGATTAATTATGTTTCATGTCCAAACTGGTACCAAAGAATCAGACAGACTCAGACTCAGGTGTCTGTCATTACTGTTCCCAGTCCAATCCACAGACGAGGCTACAAACATCTGGAGCCTCAAAATGATATTAATAGGACATCAAACCAAGACTGAGTTTGTTCTGTCAGAATTAATCAAAAGTAGCAAATACATTTAAAGTTTGCATTGTTGACCGCTGACAGTATTAAGAATGGATCTTGTGATGTCACCCATAAGTTTCTGGAGAGCCGCTTTGAAGCTCAAAATCTGTGGCTAATCTAAGAATCGACAAATCATCAGCGGGGCTGAGGCAGGCTGAATGATGCCTGGTTGCTCAAACAAGTCATCTGTAACGGCACCTACCTGTTAATCAGTATAATCTGAACAGGTGAGGTGTATAAAAAGTGAATTCACCCTCAGTACAGTTGTCATGAACGGGGAAATTAGCTATAGAGACCAAAACTGTTTTTTGTACCAGGCTGTAAACATGTTTATTTCTGCTGTGAAGTTGGACATTTTAACATGGGGACTTATGGAGACTGACTCACTTCTGGAGCCAGCCTCAAGTGGATGTTTTAGGAACTGCAGTTTTTGGCACAGTTATTGGATTCATTTTCCAGCCAAGGAGGTTGCCATTAGGTGTTGACTAAGACAGTGACACCCCAGGACGCGTTTGAGCCATGGCCTTGAAATGTCCATTTTTTAAAATGCATTTTCTGTCCTTTGAAAGATTAAAATCATAAAAACTCATCTAGCCATCACTGTAACACTGAGCACAATGCACTCCTCCAGATTTAGTTGTTGTTTTTAAATATACATTACATCTGGCGTCAGTGTTAATTCTACTGCTGAGAGGTTCACTTGCTGTCTCTCTGGTTCAAACTGTCACTTAAAGGTCCAGTGTCTAGGATTTAGTGGCATGGAGCATTGTAGTTGGTGATAGAAACCTCCTGGCCTCACCATCTACTTCCTTCCTTGCGTGAAGGAAAAAATCGAGTCCTAAACAAGGTTAGTTTTTCTAGTGTAAGTATTTAGTTTGTCTATGCTAGGCTACTGTAGAAACATGGTGGACCGAAAAGATACATTTTATTTTCAGGTGATTATACAGTTATGAAAACAAAGATTAAAGATTTTATTCTGTAAATAGAGCTACATAAATCTGACACAGTTTGACTTATGGGTATTTCAACTGAACTCTTATTTGAGACAATCGTGGCTACAAAAAGATTTTATGTTTTACACACCTTTGTGTTATTTTACGTCAAATTCTGTCGTTACAGACGTGAGGAGATGCAATTCAAACTATTATTAAGAAAAATAGTCTTAGTCTTTTTTTCTATTTTATAAATGTTGTGTAAGACAGAACGGTATTTCAGGAGTCGTTGCACTTTTTAAACTAACGGTCAGTTTCTTCTCCCAGCCGACTGACATCTTATTTTGGGCTGAAGTCTTTATATTTATGCTGCCACAGTATGTCTGCTCTGTCAGTGTGGAGCTGCTGCATTAAAAAGGATTTCTGCAGTTGCTGAAAAAACTGCAAAATTTATGGAAAATGATTAACATCCTCAACTTCTTACAAAGGTTCTGCAGGTTGAGTGTATATTTTTCCTGGCTGTCAAGTATTTGATGTCCAGGTCTGCTGCCGAACCTGTTTAAAGACTGTAAATCATGTAACTGTCTCGACCCGGCTGTGAGCTGAAGATCTCAAATGTTCAAATCGGCTTTTGACTACGTGAAAATTATGACACCAATTCTTACAAATTGACTAATGGTGCCAAATTAGAACATCATTTCACTGTTGAAAGCCTTACAGGGATCAATTTGACTGGATTGAATGATGAGCTTCAGGTTAAATGCTGAGAACTTTCTGAAAATTAATGAGCTAATCACTGAACTCTAATACAGGATGCTGTTGAGGTCTTTATTTTGTACGATTGTTCTACTTCGTGAGAGCAGTACTCCAGTTTTATTTGGATACTATTATATTCCTCAGTTTGAAACACATTAACGGTGTAATACTTTCAAACATTAGGAACAATATTTTATAACTGACAGGTTAATTTTCAAAAGGCTGCAGTATATATCCGTTTGGGAAAAGATTAGACGAGATCTGATGAAAGTTTAATGACCCAAGTGGGGAAATTGGGTAAAATCTCAGAGGACTACCTGCTCCGTCAAAGATTCCATCATTTCTTTTAATTTTGTTCAACTTGACTTCAACTCTAACCTTTAAAATGATGAAGGCCATTTATGAAATCTGGAGAACGAACTGTGGCACATCTTTTAATATTTCCTAACCTTTAACTTTCCCTTGTTAAAGTCTGGTCACTCTCAAAGGACCTTGTTTTAAAAAATAAGAAATCCCGAGATTCAATTACCGTGACCGGTTCATTTCAAGTGTGGCTAAATTAGTCGTATTAACAGATTATTAGACGCCGTGAAAATGTCACGAGTAAAGCCTCGAGCCGTCTCAGGGAATTATCGTCCCTTCATACGCGCCAACATCTGAACCTGACTTGAAACAGAATGACGCCTCGGGTCTTTTGCAACACAGAGATTTGAGAAAACTATTAAATTACACTCGTGTGACCCTTCACCAGTGTCCTTTTTCAGGTTGACTTTTCTCCTAACACGGCCCGGAAAATAATTTCATGCTTTATGATGCTATGTAATTGTGCTGTCAGGTCAGCTTTCTAAGGCCCCCTCTCAGTTTTCCACCCACCCCTTCTCGCCTGCTTGCTCTTCTCTCCCTGAGGGCTAACTGTACCTACGCAGTTTTTCCGTATTTGCCAGCGCCCCCCTGCCAAACGCTTAGAAGTTCTACTGAAACTTAATCTTCCTCTGACAGCAAACTTTTACTGTAACCTTTACAGTGCAGCCGAGGGATGGAGGGAGGAGGAATGAAAATAAAGCCGTCTGTTTGGTTTCGCAGTGTTTGTGACCTCGCCGCCCTTCCTCAGTGAGAAAGAGCCACTGGCGAATGGACTCCTTCCATCTGTAAAAATGTCCTTCATGTAAGTTTGATTAAACACGAGTTTTGGATGTTTTTTTGAGCTGAGACAGTTTTGTTTTTTTTTTCGCACTCTTTGGCTTCAAGCGTGACTCTGAGGAAAAACTCAGGATTTAAAAAGAGAAGCTCCTCTTCCTCCTTCCCCTTAACTTCCTCCCTTCTCCTCCTGTTTCCTGTTTCCTTCACTACAAAGAAAGAAGCTGCTTTGTATTTCCTGAGGTGTCTCTTTCTTTTCTTCTAACCTTCACCTTTGTCTTGCTTTGTTGCTCTCTTTCTTTTCTCTTTCCTATCATCCTCCTCTCATTTCAGCCTCTGTCTTTTTTCACTGTCCCTCCAATAATTTGTCATTTCATCTCCCGTCACACCGCCAGTTCATTTAGCCGTAAAACAGTTTTAAATGTTGGTGTGACCACGCCTGTATCGTCATTCCTCCCTCTCCTTCCTGCCCCATTATCCTCCATCATTTACTTTCTTGTCTTTCATGTTCTTTCCATCTTCATTTCCCTTTATTCAAGAAACTTTAGTCCATCTCTTTTCTCCCTGACATCCCTCCATCTTTCTTTGATATTTTCTCCTCCATCCTCTCTTTTATTCTCTCTTTGCCACCCACTCTCTCGCCCCTCCTTGGTGTTTTCTCTCTTAAAAGCCCTCCACCATTTACTACCCCCGTCCCCCCAATTTCTCTTTCCTAATATCCCTCCATCCCTAACTCTTCTCCTGATGCCCCATCACTCGCTCTCCCCCCTTAATCTCTTTCTCCCTCCCGACAGCTGCAGTTTAGCCACTGTGCTAACTTCTCCCCGAGGGTGTGTGTGTTTCTGTTTGTGTGTGTGTGTGTGTGTGTGGTGTTTTGACTCAAAGCCACCTTTGCTGGCTGAACCCACCTCCCTCACACACACATTTGTACGTCTATACTTGTGAGGACTCATCATTCCCTTAATCAACATGCCTAACCTCAACCCGACCAAAACCAAGATCTTGACCTCTATCTCTCTTCCAACATGTCCTCTCCAGAGACAGATATCTTAATTTTCCCAAACTTTCCAGACTTTTTAAAATGGTTCTTGATTTTTTTTTAAAGTACCAACTGTCCAAAATGTCCCCACAAAACTGTTCTTGCTTTTTAACAATGTTCAAAAATGTCCTTGGCTACAAAAATGATCCTCATCTGTTACAAATATCCTGTGTTTCTCTAAAACGTTTCCTCACTTTCATCACTTGTCTATTGAAGCTTCTATACAAACATTCATTTCTAAACACGCTTTCTGAAAGTGCCCTCACTTTTCTAAATTGTCTGCAAACACGTCCTTCTTTTGCGCACTCCTAAGGTCTACAACTGAAGCTGGTCCTCACAAAGACACAAGTATAGGAACACACACACACACACACACACACTTTTCTTTTCCCAGACCCGGCCTGTCTTGTTTCTTGCCAGAGCCATTTTCCTAATAATCCCACCCTGCCTCCTGCCCTCAAACTCTCCTCCCCCCTCTTCCTTCCCCGCACTGCGTTTTCCTGCATCAGCATATCAAACTCACCCCGCCCCGATCCGCATCCCTCCCCAAACACCACAGCCAACCACCCCACCCCGGTTGCCTTTCTCACCCCAATTATTTCCTGGGACCTTAGCTTAGAGGGATTCTTTCACCCACTCGCTCTATTTTGTAGTCGGGCTCCTCGCTAACCTTCCCTCCACTGCAGGCGACGGCGTCCATTGTGTAATAAATACATGGAGGTATTCATGTTGCCCTCATCAGGATGAATGCCCCTGACAGGTAGCTTAAGGGTGGGGGGTGTCAAGGTATTCATACGCTGGATGTACAGAGACAGTAACAATAGTCCAGTGGGAGTTTGTGAAGGACAGGACAGCCATTAGGTTTGAAAGTGGAAGAGAGCGAAGACTTTTGGAGTCAAACTTTTCTCATCATTTCCCTTCAGACTCATCTTTTTTTTTCACTGTTCAACTTCGCTTCCAGCTCCGTTCTGTTCCATTAACTCCTGAAACTCCGACTACATGCACACCAAGCACACTAAATTAGAAACATTTATTTCTCACTGATTTGGCACTCTGTCCCGACTAATTGCTTTTTGTAAACAAACTCCAAAATGGAAAAATCTAAAAATGTTGCACTGTGATGTTGGACTTGCCACTTTAAGCTCAACTTTTGTCAGATGCCCTGTTTCTATTTATTCCTGTCACTGCATATGAACGAGGAAAGGATTAATGAGGTTGAACGATACTTACTCATTTAACTACAGAAACCTGAATAATGTGGCAGCTGGCTGGGGGTAGATCATGAGGGATCTCCAAGTCCTTCATAATAAAACACACCATAGCTACTTGCTGTCAAACCACAAAGAAACATCTAAATATGACAATGTAAAATGTGTTTTCTGTTTAAAGTGTACAAACCCTAACCTGATAACTACATGGAGTTGGACTGAATGATGCCTAGGTGCTCAAACAAGACATCTGTAATGACACCCACCTGTCAATCAAAGCGTCCATGCTGTTAATTCTGCATAACTTTAAACCTTATTATTATAATTTGAACAGGTGAGTTCTATATAAAATTCACCCTCAGTTAGGGCTGGACGATTAATCGAATTTTGATCGCGATTTCGATTTTGTCTTCTCACAATCATGAAAACACTGTAATCGAAGAAAAATGATTAATGTGCCGCCGCGCGGCGTGTATGCAAATTACTGCGCTGTAAAAGTACAGTGAACACGCCTGTGTCGCCTGCAGCTGCAGCAGTGAGTTTGTGGATCAATTGTGGAACGAGCGATTGACAACATGGCAGAAAAGCAGCCTGAGCCTTTAGTTGAAAAGAAAGGTAGGACAAGTTCGGTCATTTGTGGTCTATGACTAAGTATTGACGGAGCAAAAGACCCAAAAAAGTGCAAGAGGGTCAACTTCAGCCACCGCCACCACAACACAGTCCTCCATTGAGGACACTCTTTACAATGCCGCTCCATATCCCACCGGCTCCCGGTGACAGCGAGAGATTACGGAGGCGGTGACATTCATGCTAGCCAAGGACATGTGCCCCATCAGCACCATTAACAACCCAGGGTTCAAAACACTGATGAAGACTATGGACAAGCGGTATGTGTTGCCATCCCGCAAACACTTTAGCAGAGTTGCACTGCCTGCTTTGTGTGATAACTGTCACACTGAAGTTGAAAAAGATATCTCCACTGCCGAGTATTTTGACTGGGTATTTATTTTTATATATATTTTTTTTTTAATTGCTATTATTTTCATTATTATTTATATATATTGTTATTATTTTACTTTTTTACTTGTTACTAATTTATTACTGGTTGTTTTTCTAAAAGTTATATTTAAAGTTGAGTTTTGGTGGCGCAATAAACACTTTTTTTGAAATCAATGAATAATTGTGTTTATTAATCGTGATTTCAGTATCAATCAAAATAATCATGATTATTATTTTTTCCATAATCGCCCAGCCCTACCCTCAGTACAGTTGTCATGAACGGAGAAATTAGCTACAGAAACCAAAAATGTTGTTTGTACCAGGCTGTAAACATGTTTATTTCTGCTGTGAAGTTGCACATTTTAACATGGGGACTTATGGAGACTGACTCACTTCTGGAGCCAGCCTCAAGTGGCCATTTGAGGTGTTACAGTTTTTTGCACTTCTGCATTGGCTTTATATTGGCTCCTGTCAAATCCAGCTTTTTCTTCCTCTGAAAAATGGATCTCTTTGAAATGATCTCCAGAGTGAATAAATCTGAGTCATTCAGTGTGGATGGAAAACTGAATTTTCGGTAAACGATGATGTAAGCTTGGTGTCCGGGTGGTTTGGCTTGATTGGCTCAGGCTACTTCACAATCATAAAAGTGATTTTAGCCACTGAATTACCATTTGCCTGATTAATAATTGGCAGTTTAATAATTAGCTACAGTGTCCACACAGTTGTTTTTTTTGCATTGTTTTTCCGGAGCTCCTTTTGTTGACACCCCTGCTGCACAGACGGACCAGCTCCAATCAAATGAATGTGGACTGCTTTTTCACACAGGGTTCAAGTTGGTCTAGATGCATTTTAAGGTTCATGAGATACCCTCTGTTGGTTTAATTCAGCTGTCTTTCAGTCTTTCAGGCCTCTCAATCCTGAACATTACAGTAATATGACACCGGTGGTGGATTTATAAAGCTGAGGTCAACGAGGACAGTTAGGGTTACTGCGGTTCTTATCAAATCCAGGTTAGGATTCAAGTCTTCTTTTAGAGTCAGGATTTCAGGCTTCTTCTCTCCATCAACTCTTTTTTCCTAATCTGTATTCTTTGGATTAAACTTTCATCCAGCCCAGATGTTTCTGCGTTCACTGAAAGCAGCAGTGAGTTACAGCTGCTCAGAGGAGCAATTTGGAAAGTTACAGTTTGAATATTTTGTGTGACAATATGTCAGTTTGGCAGTCATATCTGAGTGAGAATAGGCCACCACCACCACAGTACTTACAAAAAAATAGAGGCATAATGTGAAACTGGCCTTGAACGCTGCTGACAACGTTTGCATTTTCTCAGAAATGTAGCTGGGAAAATGCCACCGCGTGACACTGAAAAACCTCCTCTGCACACTGACGAGTGCTACAGAGAGAGCGAGCTGAACCAAATCAGTCTGAACGGCGTAGAAAATGAAGAAATTAGTCTTGGCTATGGAGCCGTCCAGCCTCTTGGCTCCTAAGCCGAGCTGAATCCGCCGTCGCCGAGTGCCGAGCTCCTGTCGTCCCCCAGTTCACAAACATAAATCCTGGATGTTTTTTGGCTTGGCGCGCGAGTCAGTAAACACGCGGAGGAGGAGCGCGAGGATCCAAATTGTTTCTCTGCGGCCACAGATGAGTTTGGTGCTCGGCTCGGAGCTCTGTTTTGATGTATGGTCCCATCTCTGTAATTGAATTCATTAAGGAATAACTGAACCCCCATCTGTGGGGACAACTCCCATGACAGCAATCTCACCCACACACACACAGTCCTTCACGCACACACACACGCGTCTGTATGCAAATGTGTTCAATGTGTCAGCCATACATGAGCGTTAATCCTCCCCACAACCCGGCTCATGCACACACAATTGGACTTACACATGTATGTGAATGACTCAGACACAACATACACACATTCAGAGATGCGTCTAACCAGCCTGAACATATTTGAAAACAAATGAGTGAGCCAAGCTGAACACAGCAAGCAGCAAAGTCAGACAAACTTGGGATCTAATTTGTGCACCGAGTAAACATTGATTTGGTGATTTGCAGGTAAGCGACGTCTAGACATCAAGTTAAAACGGGACTAGATTAGGTTGAAAAGTAAAGTGTTTTTTTAGACTTCTCGTTTACCTAACGCTGGTGATTCAAGTCTTTAGTGACTATTTCACTGTACAGCAGGTCCCAGATGAAGGTTGAAATCTAAAAGTACAGTAATTTAACACAGAGTTTGGGCCAACGCTGACCTGAATCAGGCAGCAAAACCTCACTGAATACAGTATGTTATTAAAATGTGCAAACTGTATCTGTCAATGATAAACTGAGTATAAAACCTGAATGTAGCCTCTGTGACACCCCCCACATGTTTCTGAACAGCTGGTGTGTGAGCCACCGGTGTGGTGACTCTGATCGTCTCCATCTTGGCTGTCTTGCCTTTACTGGATCCCATCTAATGAAATGTTCCCCACCTGTCAATCAAAGGGTCCACGCTGTTGAATCGTCATAACTTTAAGCCTTAATATAATTTGAACAGGTGAGTTGTATATAAATTCACCCTCAGTACAGTTGTCATTAACGGGGAAATTAGCTATAGAGACCAAAACAGTTTTTTGTACCAGGCTGTAAACATGTTTATTTCTGCTGTGAAGTTGGACATTTTAACATGGAGACTTATGGAGACTGACTCACTTCTGGAACCAGCCAGCTGTTTTGGTATAGAAGTGATCAGGATGCATTCAGAACAAGACCTCACGTGCAAAGAGCAGCAGGACACTGAAACATGCGACAGGCAGCAGATTAACAGTGAGACCCTGATGGGAAACACAGAGCAGCATCATGCAAGTCTTCTGTTGTGTTCACTTATAGCTGCTGTGTGTGTGTGTGTGTGTGTGTGTGTGTGTGGTGGCTCTGTGGTGTTGCTTTTGTAGCAGGTGTGTGTTTAGTGTGTTGTGCCTCTTTTGTGGTGTTTCATAAGAGGTTTAGGTGGTTTGTGTTTGTGGTGTGTGTGTGTGTGTGTGTGTGTGTGTGTGTGTGTGTGTGTGCACGCACCCCCTCTGTTGTTTTGTTCCATTGCAGCCCTGTAATTACCTCAAGTCAGATCTGCTTCTGTAACACAGGTGGGAGACACAGAATTTAATTACAGGGTGGAAGCCATGCTGCAGCCCACCTGCATGTGTGTGTGTGTGTGTGTGCACCTGTGTGTATGTTTTGTGAGTGTTTGTAAGTGTGTCTCTTGCACAAAATGTATGCTTAAGTTATACCTTAGTTTTTGCAGTTATTGAAGTGTCTCAGAGTTTTACAGATGAACATGCATGTACATATATTTATGTGTATGTGTGTGTGTGACAATGATAGGGGGTGGGTGAGCGAGCCTGAGTGAGATTGGAAGAGACAGAGGAAGATAAAGGGGGGGAGAGAGGGAATGACTGCAGAGCAGGTTGAGCACCTAGCGTCTGATCTGAGGCAACATGATGGAGATTAACAAGACCATGAGGAGGATTCCTCCTCTCCTCTCCTCTCCTCTCCTCTCCTCTCTCCTCTCCTCTCCTCTCCTCTCCTCTCCTCTTCTCTTTGGACTTTTTGTTTGGTGCTGATCACACAGCAGCTTTGTTCAGTTGAGTATCAGGTGTCACAGACCTTAGAGGGCTCAAGGTGTTCTTCATCATTCATGTTGCTAAGCAACTCAAAGTTTGGCAACATCTTGGGAGCTCTCTAATTAGCTTTGGGGGAGAGGCGGGAGAGATTAGCTCTGCAGACAGATATTTGATGGGTCTATCAGTTGTGGTTGTATCTGTTGCTGTTTGAGCAACAAGACGAAGCAGCACCTGCTCCAGGTGTGTGACTCTGGATTGGTAACCTGTTGCCAGATCATGATGCAATGTGAGACAGCAGAAGTTCAGGTTAGGCACACCGTGTTGCTTTGTTTACTACGTTGCTATGAGACAAACCCTCTGGCATTAGAATAAAGAACACTAACTAGCTCATGCATGGGAGCGAGTCTGTTCTCATACAGCAGACTGTGTGAAAGCTTGTGAAAGCTTCCTTTGTGAAGGTGCGGCAAAAAAACCCAGCATTAATTAAAAAAAGTGAGAACGTAACTGTCATTTGAGGATGCAGCTACAGTTAATGTTGCTCATTAGCAAAGAAATCTTTGTCTGCAAGGACACTGAACATGCAGCACAGCTTCGTCAAAACAATCAGAGCCACAAAATGTCTTGTGAGACTGCTCGAAATTACACATTCAAAAAGACAGCACAGCCTCAGGTCAAAGACAAATACCTGCAGACAGAAACATTCACATGAAGTCCAAAAAAGAGGAGTTAAAAGAAACTTCTATTATTGAGCCCAATACTACTGGTTATGTAGAGCAACCAAGTACAGCAAGTACATGAAAGCCTCCCCATTTGTACGATTCAGCGTATCTTGCCCCTCTCTATAACCATTCAGAAGAGCTAATAACACTTTTGGCTTCAGGGCCAATTCAGACCAAATCTGGTGGAAAGGCCTGTCCTATTCATAAGCTGTTATGCTGTGCAGGCTGCAGGATGTGACTGGTCAAATTGCTTCACTGTCAACCTGAAGTATCATCGTAACCGGCACTACCACAGTCGAGTTCATGGACTGTACTGCATCCAGAGTAGAGATACTAGCCTGTGCTTGAGCGACATAGACAGTGAATGAGAGACAGGGAGCTCAGGTTATGCGGAAAGCCGGTGAATCAGTGAAATAAAAAGTTATTTTCTGTTTCATAGCGCTTACATTCATCAGAAATGAACACACCCAGCATATCGCCACACAACCCGTCAGCGAATCGCCTCAACACCTGCTTTGGTCTGAATACCTGTAACTACCCCATGTGTGTCGTTTGTTGCGTCTCTTTTGGCTTTCTTCCTTAATGGACCGAAACCAAAAGTCTGTTTCACACAATGATTTGAAGCACTGCTCACAGGCACGGTGGCAAAGTCACATTTCAGGGCTCCTGCACACTCATCCATGAGTTGTAAGTATGTTGTTTGTTTTGATCGGCGAAATGTGTCAAAATCATGGATGTATTAAGGAGACGGTGGTCAAATCCATTCAAGTTCCATGTACCAAGCTCATACACCGAAAAATCTCTGGCACATGGAGCATGCCCACCAACCGAGACATCCCCCCAGCTCCCTGCACACATGGGTTAGATAAAATAATTGAATCTTACAGATCTTCTAGACTTTGATTAGACAGAGTCATTTTAGTTTGTGATGCTAAAAAATGTATTCACCATTCTACAGCTGCTTCTTTTCCAGTGATTGTGTATGGGAAAATCACATGCTAGGGTGTCATGTTTTACTATACTGTACCGCAGAGATTCAACAATGATATATGAACTAGAAGACATTACAATTCCCCAATTTAAGTTATAAAAACCTGTGATCCATTCATGAAATTATCCACAGCCAAGCAACCTTTCTGTCCAGCACTACGGGGCCAGGACCAGTAAATACATGCTACATTGTACACCAGCGTAGATGGACCATTATATAAATGCTGCTAAAAGGCAAAAGTTCTTCAAACATTTTTATTTTCCCAACCAAAGATTTACTGTACCAATTACCTTTATCATCCACATCTAATTTCAGGCGATAAATCACTCAGATTTTTTCACAATGGCCTACTTTGTTTTACCTTTCAAAGCCCTCTCTGTTAGCCAAACTCATTTTGAGCTTCAGTCACCATCCGGTTCCCTCCGCCTGCTGCATTATTGCCAACCTCATGGCCTGGAAACCCTGCCAGTACACTGCAGCCTATTATTTCTCCACTAGTCAGCGGTGTCTGCAGTTCGAGCAAATTCAGTGGTTTATGCACAGCCACAATCAGCACAATGTCCAGGTGCTGAATATCAATAATAAGATTGTTATATTTAACAGACAGAAAAAGATTAACTCATTTCTTTTTTTACTACATCTCATTTTATTTCATCAGCTGTGACTCCTTTCTGAATGGACAACTTTTCAATTCAGACACAAATAAATAAACAGATTGATCGCGGTGGCTTTTCAGTGAAAAAACAAATGGACTTCCATGTTTTTGGAGAGGCTGGCAGTGTGATCAGCATACTCACATTTATGGGATTAGTTCATTCCCGTCTCAGATGACAGATCCAGAGTTATCAGCTTGCTCTCTTAATACAACAGAAGCTTCTCCAAATGTCCAGATCTATAAACATTTAACACAGGCTTTGTACTCAGTGATGATAATAAACCCAAACTGATTTATTTACATTGTGTTAGAGACCAAAACACTGATTCTATTTTTTTGATCAATTTAACTTCTGTCACCAGAAAATCCCCACTTAGATTAAAAATCTATTCCTCAAGAGGATCCTGGCTGCGATTAAATGATGAGATGTACTAGATGAAGACAGAATCCAGTTGTCTAAAGCTCACAGATAGAGAATTCAATCAACAGGCAACATTTTATGTATTTATTTCTATTGTACTGTATGTATTACGTATCCGTGTATTGTCACTCTTTGTTTTGCACTTTTTATACATATAGCTTGAGTGATCACTTCGTCTTTTATGACTTCTTATCCAGCACTATGTAACTTTGGGCTCCGGGTCGGGAGAAGTACGTAACGCTTTATGGCACTAAGTCACACACCACCAACTATTTGACTGATTTTGGTGAAACTGGATCATATTTTATGGAGAAAATGTTTTCTGGTTTTCCCTTTGATGTCCTCCGGCTGCTGCGCCTCAACTCTCTGTGATTTACAGAGTTTCCTGATGGACAGTGAAGTAAACTGCTGCCAACTGTAGCTGCTGTTAGCTAATGTTAGCTCACTTTGTGAGCGGGGCTGCCCAGACTGGGCGTTTTAGACCGCTGGGAAGAAGAGGAGGTTTTCAGGCCCAGGGGCGGGGAATGCTGACTGGGAGCGGAGCCAGTGTCATGCCAGAACTGGAGCTGGATGAGTGGGCAATGTAACTGCACTCAGCAGCCTCTATGGACATAATAACAGAGGAGAAGAGACTGAAGAGGACGTTGATGGAGGAAGCTAAGAAGAGAAAAGAAGAGAGTGAGCGAGCAAGAAGCCGGCCGACAATCTGGGACTGACTTTTAATGGTTGGTGAGAGCTTGGTGAAATAAAAGGCTGAAAGACAGACGCCGAGCTGGGCTGACTGCTGTTGGACTAGTAAGTAATATTAGCTGGCTGCTATGTCTTGTGTTGTTGACCTTGCTTGATGTTTGGCTGTTAGCAAAGTTGTCGACTCGCTAGTTTTTTTTTTTTTAAAGAGACAGCTGAAGAGTGACAGGAATGTGGGGAGAGAGAGACGGGGAATGACATGCGGGAAAGAGCCACACGTCGGATTCAAACCCTGGGCTACCGCAGCAAGGCCTCAGCCTTCGTACATGGGATGGCTGCTCTACCAACTGAGCTAAACAACACCCGACTCGCTGGCTTTTGATCATAAGTAATGTAATCAGAACAAATACACGTGTACAGCTGTCCATATTTACCACAGTGGGATTAGATGTCGATGTCATGTTGTTACTAACACTTTTCTCCCTAATGTTTGTTAACCTACAATTCAGCACTGTGCTCCGTCTCATAGTACAAGTCTATTAAGTCCATTTAATCCTCTGCAGTTCAGTTTATGATCATAGGTGACAGAGTTGTGAACAGATGGAAGTTCATCCAAGAAGCCTTGGCTCATTGAGCTGCAGTGCGACTGCCCAGAGTCGGTCAGGCCGGCCTGGCTGACTCCCTCCATCCATCCTCCCTCCTCCCCTCCTCCTCCTCTTCCATCTCCCCGCTGCCCTGTTCTCCCTCCATCACTCATGGCCGAGCCTGTCAGTGGCGCCCTTGAGAACAAAGGTTAGAAAACCTCAGCACCACACAGCTGCATGTGTCTGTGCAGTTACTCTGGTTATCCATAAGTACTGCATTGTTTTGTTGTTTAATCAACATTGTTGTTGCTAAGCGCTAACTGCTGTTTCTGCTCTACATTTCCATGAGATCACAGTCAGTCAAACAGTGTGGTTCAAACATGTGTTTTTCCTTGGATTTGTCTATCACAGTGACTTTCTTTTCACTTAATGTCCCTGCTGAAGAGGCACTGTGGACAAATGTGATGGAGGTAATGTAACAGAATTGGTGGAAAGGCTGTATATTGATTAGAAATATATCCATTAATCCAGAATGGTTTGGTACATAATGTTCAGTTTGGTAAGTCCTTTGACCCAAACAGCTACTGTCAAAATAATCTATTTATGTTTTCTACTTGCACGTGACGGACAGAAATTATAGAGCACAAGTTTTACCCGGAAAGTTTTGGCAGTGCTCCAGCTGTAACATGCTAGTCAGCTTAGCCACCGCACTGACCTTCATGACTCTTCAGAAATCTGTGAGGAACGTCACAGAGACTACGTCCAGGTTTTAGACAGTCTGTGGGGGACGTCACAGAGACTACATCCAGGTTTTAGACAGTCTGTGGGGGACGTCACGGAGACTACGTCCAGGTTTTAGACAGTCTGTGGGGACGTCACGGAGACTACGTCCAGGTTTTAGACAGTCTGTGGGGACGTCACGGAGACTACGTCCAGGTTTTAGACAGTCTGTGGGGGACGTCACGGACTACGTCCAGGTTTTAGACAGTCTGTGGGGGACGTCACGGAGGCTACGTCCAGGTTTTAGACAGTCAACATAAATATCTGCGCTCAATTTAAATGTCATGGTAATCTATCCAACATGTAGTGTCTATCCACAGAGACGCTACATTGCTAGTGTGGCTAAAAGTAACAGAACTCACACACTCAGTCGATCCAGCACTTCCTGTTCCAAATATCTGAATGTTTGTTTGCATTTGAACCCTTTGACAACATGTTAGGTGGAGCACCTCACTTCCTGTGTTTTAGCCAACAGGATGAAAGCTGTGTTTCAGTTTCAGTCTCAAAATGAGCATTTATTCAGATACAAATATCACAAAACCATATGCACACACCAGGTACATCTGTTCTCACACAGGAGCGCATCATGTGTCTGGCCTGTTAGCCGCACACGACAAAGGAAGACAAAGTGAGAGTTTCTCTTTCGTCTGCCTGCCTGCCTGCCTGCCTCGCCTCCGCCCTCCATCCTCTGCAGCTGTACATCCACCTCCATTAGCTGCCTGTGTGTTTCTCCCTCAGCAGATAAATCATTCATCCCCGGGCGGCCGGGCGCTCTGCAGCTCGGCACGCTGCTGCAGACTCCTCTGTTCTGCGTGGGAACGGTGCGTTATGAGCTACGTCCACATGACCTTGTTTTGACACTGCAGTGAATGGCTGCTTGTTTGGACTCTCTGCGGCGAGCCTCATCACTCCATCTTCCACTCTCTGCATGAATTGTTTTCCAGACAATGACCACAGAGGCTCACGCACGCCTCAGAACAGGATGCTGGGCTGCTGTGTCATCAATTAATGTTGAGAGCTGTCCTACCTGGCTGTCTGGAGGGGGCTGTTATCAGGGACATTGTGTTTGGGGGCTTTCAGAGCTGAGGAGAATCAAATTGTTTACAACAGCGAAAGTGTCAGCTGTTTATTGGAGAGCGGAGGTGATAATTCATCTCTGCTGACAGCATGATGACATAAGAGCCACAGAAATGTGGTTTGGAGGATGTTAACCTTTATTTAACCTGAGAAGACTGGATGCTGTCTTTTTACTGCTGTTTAGAACACAGTCAAACACTGACTGCAGGAAGCCTTGTGACTGTTAGCTCGGTAGTTTGAACTGAACAGTTCAGTTTGAATTCATTAAAAATGCCAGCTGCTGTAGTAGGGACGTCTCAATAAAGGTTTTTTCCCCAGATCTTGATTCACGTCCTTTAAAATCAGGTCTGTCGACACAGATCTTACCCCCAGATTCCACTGGGCATGGGTACGGCGCAGTGATACGTGGCCGTTCTAGTCAATGTATCAAACCCCACCAGCTCCGCCGCGGTCCGGTTCAGAAGCGTTCCAGAAGCGGGCCTCTGCTCGGCTCTGTGTGAAATACGCGGCTGTTCTATTTTTGACGGACGCCGCAAAGAGCCAGCGTCACAGACCACCTCAAGCTGACAGGAAGCCAGACACAGAAACAGCATAGAGAAGCCAGTGGATTTTCTTTCTTTCTTTTTTTTTTTAAGATTATTTTTTTGGCCTTTTCAAGCTTTATTTTGATAGAGACAGCTGAAGAGTGACAGGAAATGTGGGGAGAGAGAGACGGGGAATGACATGCAGGAAAGAGCCACAGGTCGGATTGAAACCCTGGGCATCCACAGCAAAGACTGAGCCTTCGCAGATGGGGCGGCTGCTCTACCAACTGAGCTAAATGCTGCCTGCAGTGGATTTTCAAAATAAAATACCCTGTGCAAACTGCCGGTTGTAAAAACAGATAAAAGCGAAACTAAACGCTAAACACTAAACGCTTCTGAAACGCTCCCAGTGGGGTTTGAAGTCGCGTGCAGAACGGACCAAAACAGCGTCACATCCGCGACGTGACAGAGACGTGTGCAGTGGGGTTTTGGGGTTATAGTTATGTTTCCTTAAATGTTCATTAAATCTGACAGACTGAAGTTACATTAGCCCTCTTAATTTATTATTTATTATATTTCTCATTAGATACTTCATCCAAATACTGAAAGTTCTGATTCAAAACTATAAAGTTGATGAGCTTAAATTATTGATACGTGACTCCTGAAACTGGCGTGACCCCATCAGCTAGAGGCGAGATGTCTCACTCTGTTTAGAAAACATTGTGGTGTCTTTTACCTCATATACAATCCATGGGCTGTGTGATAGGAACACATACAATGTCTATCTTTCATATTTATCATTCATTTTGTTGTGTTGCTTTGTGATGCACGCAAACACATCACGGATGTAGCTGCAGGAAGGACGTTTTCATGAACAAACAAACATGGAGGAGGGAGAACGTGACACAGAGGGGGTAACTTGGATGGGTTACGTCTGTCGCATGGACGTGGTCTGGGTATGAAAAGTCCGACACAGACCAGAAAGCTGTGACATTACGCTCCTCACACCAAACACCGCTGACCTCTTTTACCACCAATGCATGAATCATCTCAAACAGTACAGAGAGAGTATACGGATGCTCATATAGTGTGAGTGGTAGTTTCTATGAGATTTACTCTTAAATGGAAATCAGGACTGAGTCTGAAACATTTCGACTCTAAAGCCCAGCTCCTCATCACAGCGGTGAGGCTCCCTGCTGCTGGATCCTGTTGATCCTGTCAGCCTGTGGGGGATCCACTGTGAGGGCTCAGAGGTGGGGATGACACCCGACATCTGGGAGGAGAAAGCCTGAGGGCCAGATCATGTCTGCTTGGCAGTCCTGTCTGGTCCATTAGTGAAAGCTGGTTCAGTACTCATGTTGGAGATGATCACTTAAAACCTGCATGTATTAATATTTTAAAAAATTAAAGCAGCTCATATTTCATCATGAAATATGTTCTTTTATTTTTCATGATATTATATTTTTATCTGGTTTGGACATTTTGTCTTCTGCTTCACCTGCTGCACCTCTTCAGTTCTACAGAGCATTTTAGCCTCTTTTAGCTCCTGGTTTTGGATTTTACAACACATTTATTGTATGTTTCAGTTTTCATCCAAGACTGGACTCATTATTTTGATTATATATATATGATGGATTCAGATGGTGTTGTTTTTTCCAATGAATGCCCCAAAACCCCAAATATTCAAAATACAATCATATGCAACATATGAGGCAGATCAATTGATTAATAGTTGATTTTGTGATAAGCAGATATCTGACCAAACAGGCAAAGTTACTATATATTATACAAGCTGGTGAAGAAAGTGGAACATTTAGAAACTAAAGAACAAAACATTTTTTCTCAGGAACTGGTGGTAAAATTACTCTATGTTAGTGAAAATTTCTTTTAAATTCAATTTTATTTATAAAACACACAAATCCTGCTATCCCGAATCCTAAAAAAACCCTCATGTTATCACATGACACTTTCTAAATAGAGCAGGTCTAGACCATACTCTGCTATTATTTACAGAGACCCAACAATTCAAGTCATGAGAAAAAAAACTTTTCATCCAGTCAACCTCCATCAGAGCCCGGATCATGGTGGGCGAAAAGACAAAACATGATTTCTGCAGCATCAGAAGTAACACAAGGGAACAGTACAGTTTAATACCCGCAGGATAAATCAGGTGGGGAAGGTGAAAAGTGGTACTTGCCTCCCTCCCTCTCCTCATTACCTCCACTGAGGTGCCCTTGAGCAAGGCCCCTAACCTCAACTGCTCCAGGGACTGTGGTTGTACCGGACAGTTCCAGGTGTGAATGTGATCAGAACGTTCCTGAAATAGAGAGCATTGCTCCCCTGGACAATAAAATAAAGTAAAAAAGAATTCAGAAATATACTTTGAATTCTCAACATTGAACTTTTTTTTGCAAATTGCTCATTGTGGCATCAGTGTGACTATAAACAACAAAAACCACCGACATGAAAGCAACAAATCATCTGTTGACAGTGAAACTAACACCACGAGATGAGAAGCACCACACTGTGAGGAGTAACATGCTTCAAACCTTCCTGATCTTACCCCCTACCTTTAAAATCATTTTTCCTCCCTCAGTGTGAACTGATTCACGGAGCTCTGGAGGCTTGTTGTGTGCACTCGCGTGCCCGTTCCCTCGGTGTAGGAATGAGAGATTATTAAACTGCCGCCCTGCAGGGTTCAGGAGGCTAAAAGTTCTGAAACAATCCTGCATGTGAGAGGAGAAAGGAGGAAGAGGAGGAGGGAGGTGCTGAGGGGGAGGAGGGAGAGCTGCAGATCTTAAAGTTAATTAGAGTAAAGGTGCTCCGTGTACTGTGAGGTTTAAAAATGTCAATAACATTCAAAAGACAGCTGAGCTACATCATGTCTGTGTCTGCTCACAGAAAGTGTACGAGAAGTCAATAAAAAGTGATTTAACTTCTCATGCTGCTCAGTTTGTATCCAAATTTTAGAGGACATTCGTGATGAAGAGCCAAAACAAAGAGAAGCGTGTAGCATGAGTATGTTTTCTTCTATTTTTTTAAACCCTCAGCAGTACTGCTGCTTTAGGCTGGATTCACACAGGATCAGGCGCACTGGCAAAAATGGAGGTTTTCCCATTCATTTCAGTGTGGGTCGTCTGTTTCTGCACCAGGTGGATTCACGGACTAATCTCTGATAATCTACCTGTGTGTGTTCTCACTTTGTTTATTTCATGTAGCCTACCAGCTTCTAAATCCTACTGAGTCCTACTGGAAATTTATGCCAAAAAAAAAAAAATATATATATATATATTGAGCTTGATGCAAAGTTAAATATGATCATCAAAACCACAAATGTTCCAAAAATCTGTAGTTACTTGACCAGTGTGTAGGATTTAGTGGCATTGAAAGGTGTAGTAGTTGTTTGCACCCCCCTCACCTCACCCAGCATAAAGGAGAAACTATGGTAGACACAAAATGCGCAAAAAACACAATAGGCCCTACATCTACAGCCAGTGTTCTTGTGGCCTGCTGTAGAAAAATGTCCATTCAACGTAGCAGATTCCGCGACGCATGGCTGCAGCCATTCTTCATGTTGATGAACTGATTCAGCCAGACGCGCCAAATCTGAGTTAGTTAACCAAGTTAACAAAATCTGATGGGAAAAACGCTGCTATTTTCATGTGATCATACACTAATGAAAACACAGTTATGTTATATCATATTATATTTTGCCATTTTCTGTAGATATCCCTGACACGCCTATACTAAGTTCATAAAACTTAGCTGAGCAATGAAGGCATTTACAATCTGTTTCCTTACTCCTAAACCCCACCGCACACGTCTCTGGCACGTCGTGTAGACGCCGCGGTTTTGGTCCGTCCTCTACGCGTTTCAGAAGCGTTTAGCCCACCAGACTTTCTTAACTCGCTCAAATTTGGCCATTTTCCTGGTGTATGTTCTTCTAAATATTCTTCTACATGTGTAAATATGCTACATAGTTAATTAGTTTCGCTTTTGTCTGTTTTTACGACCAGCAGTTTACACAGGGTATTTTATTTTGAAAATCCACCGGCTTTGCTTTTTCTGTGCCTGGCTTCCGCCAGCTCGAGGTGCTCTTTATAAAGCGAGGCTGCTCGCATCAAGCGTCAACAATAGAACAGCCGCGTATTTCACACAGAGCTGAGCAGAGAGACGCTTCTGGGACGCTTCTGAACCGGACCACGGCGGAGCCGGTGGGGTTTGATACATTGACTATAATGGTATTGCTTGCGCTGACACGGCGCACACGGCGTAAAAATGTGTCTTAAAAACGTCAGCATGTAAATGAGGTGTGGTTTTGTTCTGATTGGAGCAGAGACGTCTTGATTTGAGTAATCACAGGTTGTGTTTGTTGCCTCGCTCAGCGATGCCACTCATCCTAATGAGCGCACTAGACTCCCAGCTGCCTCTGTTTCGGTTCACGTTATTTACAGAGCAATTAGTCATGAAGCATGAGCTCTGAGTGCAATATGATTGTACAGAGTGATCGAGCAACTCCCTCCTCGCTAACAGCAAGTCCCACACACACACACACACACATTTCTCACTCATTCAGTGACACGCAGGAGTTAACATTTTAGGCACGCACTCGCGGCAGCTTACAGTCAATGTGATAAAATAGTCTTGTTATCGTGTGCAATGGAGTTAAGAAGTGAAGGTCAAAGAAAATAGAGCCGAGAAGACAGAGGACAATGGCTTCATTTAGTCATCTGTATTCTTTAAAGTCCGTGTAAAGTAAGAATAAATATGTTCTGAGTTCATCAGACCAAAGAAGAAAGTGTTATTAACCACCCAGCCAAATTTGAATGATTAAAAATATCTACAAGTTTATGAAATTAGGTGTCAAAATCAGGTAAAAATGAGTTCTGGGCTGTCTCTGTTTTTTCTCTGTGTCTCTGTCTTTCTGCCTTCATCTGTCTCTCTTTGTCTCCATATGTCAAAAATGCGCTGTGTGGAATATCATTACTTTGTGCTTAATTGTTTCTCTGCTTTCACCGGCAGCACACCGCACCTGCAGCCCAGTGAGGTGCCGCTATTGACACGAAAACTTCAGATCTTTCCCAAAAATAAATCCACTTCTTCTTCTTCTCTTCATATTTGGGAAGTTAATTATGCTCAGGGTGGCCTCAGCGCATCATCGAGCCACCCTTTAGGACCGCCCACAAAATCCTGGACTGAAAACTGGTGAAACTGGTTTTTACCTCTTACTCAACATTTCAGTAATATATCATTCAAAGTCTTTTCATATGTTTTCAGCAACTATTTTCCAACATATTTAATGTTTTTTGAAAGAAATCTCTCAATTGCCTTTACACAGACTTTAAAGCTGCACAGATTTGTGTCTAAAGCAAAAAATGGGGCTGTAAAAGTGTCCCACCCAAACACGATGAAGTGCTCTTATTATTCATAATTACTTAGTTTGTTTTTTGATGATTGAATTAAATAAATATATTTTTTATTTTGTGTTGATTTGCTTTTCTTAAAAATGTAAGTTACTGTTTCAAAGTGTTCCTCTTTACTCTAACTGATATTTTAACTGTCTCTCTTAAGTTTCTCTTAATTGTCAGCAGCATATATTTGTTTTTGACATTAAGATATTTAGTCTACATCCAAGCTAGCAGCATGTCAGCGTTGCCAACTCCTCAGTAAGGAAAGTAGCTATTGGCTGTCCTAAAAGTCGCTAAATGACATCATCACCTAATTTGCATAATTGGCCATGTGCATGTAATTGTAGTGGATGCTGTAGGAGACTAATCCCTAAATCCACTATTTTCATTGTAGATTAATCTGTAAATTATTTTCAATATTTCACAAATATTCTCGTTCCGTCCTGTCGTCCACTCCTCTCACACATGCTCACTTTAATTTCTTCGTTGTCATTATTGTTGCCGTCATCAGCTGGTCACATCTATCCAATAGCCATGTGGAGGATTTATCTTGCAGCTCAATTTCTCTGTAGATTTGAAATAAACAATAAACCAATATCTTAGATTAGTTTGAATACTTTTTGTTTAGTTAACTAATCATTGCAGCTCTAATGCTAACGTTGCTAATGTACAGTGGGTACGGAAAGTATTCAGACCCCTTTAAATGTTTCACTCTTTGTTTCATTGCAGCCATTTGCTAAAATCAAAAAAAGTTCATTTTATTTCTCATTGATGTACACTCAGCACCCCATCTTGACAAAAAAACAAAAAAAAAAACAAAAAAAAAAACAGAAATGTAGAAATTTTTGCAAATTCATTAAAAAAGAAAAACTGAAATATCACATGGTCATGAGTATTCAGACCCTTTGCTCAGTATTGAGTAGAATCACCCTTTTGAGCTAGTACAGCCATGAGTCTTCTTGGGAATGATGCAACAAGTTTTTCACACCTGGATTTGGGGATCCTCTGCCATCCTTCCTTGCAGATCCTCTCCAGTTCCATCAGGTTGGATGGTGAACGTTGGTGGACAGCCATTTTCAGGTCTCTCCAGAGATGCTCAATTGGGTTTAGGTCAGGGCTCTGGCTGGGCCAGTCAAGAATGGTCACAGAGTTGTTCCGAAGCCACTCCTTTGTTATTTTAGCTGTGTGCTTAGGGTCATTGTCCTGTTGGAAGGTGAACCTTCAGCCCAGTCTGAGGTCCTGAGCACTCTGGAAGAGGTTTTCTTCCAGGATATCTCTGTACTTGGCCGCATTCATCTTTCCGTCAATTGCAACCAGTCGTCCTGTCCCTGCAGCTGAAAAACACCCCCATAGCATGATGCTGCCACCACCATGCTTCACTGTTGAGATTGTATTGGGCAGGTGATGAGCAGTGCCTGGTTTTCTCCACACATACCACTTAGAATTAATGCCAAAAAGTTCAATCTTCGTCTCATCAGACCAGAGAATCTTATTTCTCATAGTCTGGGAGTCCTTCATGTGTTTTTTGGCAAACTCTATGCGGGCTTTCATATGTCTTGCACTGAGGAGAGGCTTCTGTCGAGCCACTCTGCCATAAAGCCCTGACTGGTGGAGGGCTGCAGTGATAGTTGAGTTTGTGGAACTTTCTCCCATCTCCCTACTGCATCTCTGGAGCTCAGCCACAGTGATCGTTGGGTTCTTCTTTACCTCTCTCACCAAGGCTCTTGTCCCACGATTGCTCAGTTTGGCTGGACAGCCAGGTCTAGGAAGAGTTCTGGTCGTCCCAAACTTCTTCCATTTAAGGATTATGGAGGCCACTGTGCTCTTAGGAACCTTGAGTGCTGCAGAAATTCTTTTGTAATCTTGGCCAGATCTGTGCTTTGCCACAATTCTGTCTCTGAGCTCCTTGGGCAGTTCCTTCGACCTCATGATTCTCATTTGCTCTGACATGCACTGTGAGCTGTAAGGTCTTATATAGACAGGTGTGTGCCTTTCCTAATCAAGTCCAATCAGTTTAATTAAACACAGCTGGACTCCAATGAAGGAGTAGAACCATCTCAAGGAGGATCAGAAGAAATGGACAGCGTGTGAGTTAAATATGAGTGTCACAGCAAAGGGTCTGAATACTTATGACCATGTGATATTTCAGTTTTTCTTTTTCAATAAATTTGCAAAAATTTCTACATTTCTGTTTTTTTCTGTCAAGATAGGATGCAGAGTGTACATTAATGAGAAATAAAATGAACTTTTTTGATTTTAGCAAATGGCTGCAATGAAACAAAGAGTGAAAAATTTAAAGGGGTCTGAATACTTTCCGTACCCACTGTAACATGCACCTCATTAGCCTGTTATCATGCTGACATTTACCAATTAACACTTAACACAAAGTGATGAAGCTGATTGGATGTCATGAGTATTTGGTCATAAACCAAAATATGAAATATTGGATTTTGAGATTAAGTCAACAGATCCCGAAGACATAATGTCATGAGTAATTCATCCTGTGGGGACCATGAATGTCTGGACAAACTCTTAAAATCAATCAATTTAATGATTGTTGGGATTGTTGAGACGTTTTATTTTACCCCAAGAGATGATTTGAACATTGTCTGCAGCAGGAACATGAGACAAAAATAAAGATAAAAGATCAAATTCAGCTAAAGTTGGAAGTTTTCAGTGGGTATCAATCATTATTTATCAGTCATGAAGTGCAAACACACGCTGTATCCTCAGTGATGTTAACAGTGAAGTGGAATATTCATCAAGTCTTGCACAGGTTTTACACCCGCCGTGAGCTGTCCTTATGTTTCTGCGTCGACACAAATTTCTGCAAACTGAAGGTTGTTGGTGATGAAACACACCATGAGCGGCCTGATGCAGAGAACTGGATCTGTTTCATCATGGGAAACACAGGTAAGTTATTAAGCCGTGCCTCAGCTCCCTTGGTGGAGACCGGGCCTGGTTGACATCATTTTGATATCTACTTGGGGAGCGCTCTGATTGGGTGGCGGTCCCGTGGAGAGGGTTCTCATTACAGGCTGTTGTTTTGATATCTCCCTCCTCCAGACCTGCGCTCAGCACTTTCTGCTTGCCTAACTGACAACGGCAGCTTGCAGAGAAATGATACCCAGCCTGTTAACAAATAACTCTGCTGCTTACTGTACATTTACAGATGATACTGGAGGAGTGTCGCCTCTGCTTAGTCAGTAAATGTAAAAATACAAGCTGTTTCAATTCATGCAGCACAAGCTAGAAACACAGTGACACTCACGTCAAGAGAAAATGCCGTGGAAACATTTAGAATAGAGATGCAACAGAATCAGTGCTACATTTATTTAAAACATCAACAACATCAGAGTATGTTGACCTTTACGCTTGCATGGTTCCGCAAAATTTGTAGTAAGATCTATTCAAATTATGACAAAATAAAATATTTCTTCTTCCTTTATAGATGAATCACAGATGTTTTTGAGCAGCCTCAACCTTTCTGGAGAAAATCCAGTAACTCTAATTCTGAGCCCCCCAAAAATCTGTGGAAAAATGTTAAAATGTGGTGTTCAGGTTGCTCTGTAAATAAGACAGTTCCTCCTTAACCAAAATAGAATTTTTTTTTTTTTTTAATTATTTTAATTTTCTGCTATCTGCGGTGACAAAACCACATTTTACATAGGTCTGTTACATAACATAATATATATGTTATTATAGCTACATGCATTAGTCGAATAATTACAAAAATAATCAACATCATGCGTGTTTCGTTTCATTTCGTTTGTTTTCGTGGAGGCAGGCATACAACAATGTCAAAGTGTATGTGGTTTTGGTCATTGATCAACCAGAATTCATGGATTTATTTATGGTAACTGTCATAGAGTTTAAGACAGATGAACAAAATGACACTGAATGTACAAAACAGTCACTTTTATCCTGCAGTGAATAATCTACATTTCCTTTTGTCTTAAAACTTAAAGTCTTTCTCTAAATGATTTATTTTTAATTCCTCTTTCCAAAATGAGAGATAATGTTTACCTGGGCTGAGGTGTCCTAGATATTATATATGATCTCTCTTTATTAAAACTTTTTCAATTTAAAGAAATAAGTGACACCAGTGACGGATGAAGTGACTCTTTCACTTGTGCAGCGGGTATACGATGCAGGGGAGCACTGAGGCTCCCTTGTTCCAGAGGAAAACAGACTTCTACCTTGGTCTGCCATGTTTTGTCTTGTCTTTTTCCCCCTCATGTTTTCCCTGCAGTCATGAATATTCACAAAGAAGATATTTATGGCTGCTAATGAATATTCTGAACAAAGTCTGCTTTGTAAATTAGGCAAGTGGAGGGAATTGGATAGCCACTAGGTGCTTCTCAAGGCAAAAGCAGAAGGGAAAATCAACTGAGTCTGCTTTTGAAAGGCTAATTTGATGTCATTATTACCAGGTTATACGCCTACAGTCCCAGATAATATATAAACGTGATCATTTCACAATAAAACATCTGGTGGATGGTTTAAAAAAAAAAAAAAAAAAAAAGGTCAGAACCCTCCTGTCTGTGATGAAGCTTCTTCATAAAGTATCAACAGAGCAAAGAGCAGACGTGATAATCTATAAGCGGTTCGATTGGCCCGGCAAGCAGTTTCATAAACTTGTAGACGTGGACGTTTTCTTCAAGGACGTTCTGATCTCCGCTCTTTCTCACCGCTCTCAGGAGCAAATTAATCCCTCCACGGCAACCAAAAATGAAATCTATTTTTAGTGCTTCATTAGAGCCACTTCTACGTTGAGTCCCACACCAACATTCAGATTGGAGTAATTGGTGGGGAGGCTGTGTGTGTGTGTGTGTGTGTGTGTGTGTGTGTGTGTGTGTGTCTCACGATTGAATTTGAATGTTTGCGTTTTGAATGTGCAACTCCTGCATCACTAATGAGGATTTGTAGTGTTAATCAAAGGGGCTGCCGTGGGTGCCAATCAACATGATTACAGAGAAGAACTGGTTAGGATCTCTGCAGCAAAGGATGCTGGGAGCTGGGAGTCTGTGAGGGTGGATTCGTAGGTAAAGAGAGAGAGACAGGTCAGTATTACTACTTAAACCATGGAGGTTATGTTTGTGGTGCTTCTGGCTCTGGTAATTAAACTTGGTGGAAGGTTTTATCAGCAGTAGATTTGACTCAGGAGGTGGATTAAATTATTTTTCACTTTCGGTAAAACTGATTAGACGTAGTCTCCGTGATGTCACCCACAGGTTTCTGCAGACCCGTTGTGAATCTCAGTGTGGTGGCTCTGGGATCAAAGAGGTGGAGCTGAGGCAGGCTGAATGAAACCTGTGCTGGCTTCACTTCACAGACACGGAGGTTACCGTGTGCTATAGATACATTAATCTTTATGATGACAATGACATCGGCATCATTCAACTACAAAGCTCTGACTGGCTCTGATGATGAAATCTGTTGATTTTCAGGAGGTCTGGAACCATGTGACACATCACTGTGGTTTCTGGAAAATAATTGTGTTTACTGTTTTTAAGGTCTTGATGTGTCAGTTTTAGAGTCATTAGTACTGATGAACATCCATGTATTGCAGATATTATTTTGTCACTTGTTCTCGGGCAGTAAAAACTTGGAGGTGCTTTTGGGTTTGTCATAACTCTGGGTTGGCACTAGTCTTAATATATTGTTTGATTGTTTCCTGACATTTTTGATTGTACATTAAATAAAATCAGATAAAAAACAAAAACATTTGATCACCAAATTTAAACCCCTACATGCACACGCTCCCTACCTCCCTCCCCTCACTCCTTTCTGTCTGTCACTGGTTTCCTTTCATCACTTTTCCTTCCTTTCTTCCTTCCTCTCTGTCTCCGTCTCACTCTCCCTCCCTCTCGATCTCTTCCAGCCAAGTCTGCCAACTCTCATGCAGATCTGAGCTTGGACAGATGGTCGCGAGCAAAAAGTGTTTACTTGCACACAGCTCCTAACAAAACGAGCAGATGCCTGCAGAGCCGCTGCTCCCCTCCAATCACCATGATACCGAAACAGGCCCGACAGGAGGAGGAGACGGCAAAGAAACCAACAGGAAGACGATTTAGTGCCTGAACAGAGGAAGGAGTGTTAGATTTCCCCCCTCAAAAATACACACACTCACTTCATCGCACACTCACAGTCTGTAGAAAACCTGACTTCATTTGTGTTGCCTTTTCACCTGAGTCTGTTTGTCATCTTGATTTGCCATCCTCTCCGCCTCTTCTCCTTTCTGGAGTGAGATGTTTTTATGCCTCTGGGGCTTTCTGAGCCTCGCAGGCACAACACTTTCTCTTCACTTGTCTCAGTGCCTCAGTGTTTTTAGTTTTTATTTGCATGTACAGGTATGTGAAATCCAGAATTTATTTCCTAAGTAAAATAAAGTTTTCTGTTGTTAATCTATACTCAGAGCTCCTTTTAAAAATGCTACTAATAAACAACTGTTTTCACATCTCTGTTGAACTGACTTTAATTTGGATAAATACAAGAATACATACATACATACAAGAATTAACTACATAGAAAGCAGCCATAGTCACTGAAATCGTCCTGAAATTATGGATATATGTAACCTTTATGCTAAAAATAAGCTGTTTGCCCATTCAGACAGTCAGAAGAATCACAGTGTACAAATCATTTCAACTGTTTTGTCACAGGGTTTTCTGGAAATTGATTAGCAGAGCATAAAACTCTGTGGGAAGCTGCATATTTAGAAAATGACATGATTGATGACAAATTCTTACTGCAGGAGCTTCATGATTGTTTCGTTTCATTGAGGCTTGTGTTCTTGATACCCAGTTACTGGGCATTTATTACCCAGCTGAAACCTACACAGGATTTATCCAGTTTATTTTAGTCGCTATCACAGGAGTCCTCTTTGGTTACAGCAGTGCAGTTTGATAATGTTTTAAATGAATGCTGACATTACTGATGCATACTATTTTAGGATTTGACAGCATAAAATGAGTGAATGAATCAGTAGGCGTCAATGGTGAGGTGTCATGTTGAAGTTTGTTTTTGGTGATCTGGTCTGATTATCATGTCAGTATAATATGCTAATGTTTAGCAGGCTGGCATGCTAACATTAGTCTTTATCTCAAAGTATAACTGTAACTGTTATTTAGTTATTAATAAGTAGATAACTGAACCAGATTGTTGACTGATGGACTTATGTGCAACGATTACCATTACCCACTAAATTTGTGACAAAGTAAATGTAATGGGGTTTTATGGTTCAGCCCTAATATACATGAATATACAATTCATCTTATTATCTCTGGTTAGAAAACAATACTAAACTAACACAAGGTGTTTGGTTCTACAGAGATGTTTGAGGAGGCTGTTTTTGTTTTAGTCACAGCCACTGACAGTATAAAGAATGGACAGCATATGTGTTATGTCACCCACAAGATTTTGAAGAGCCATTTTGAATTTCAGTGTAGTGGCTCTGGCCACCGGCATGTTGGCAGTCCTGCATCTTCTGCTTGCCGCCTAATCTAAAAATCAGCAAAGACGTGGATCATCGGTGGACCTCAGGCAGGCCAAATGACGCCTGGGTGCTCTACTAAGCCATCTGTAGCAGCACCTACCTGTCAGTTAGGTAGGGGGTGGCAGTAGCTCAGTCTGTAGGGATTTGGCTTGGGATCGGGAGGGTGGCCTGCTAATTCAGCATAACTTTAAGCCTTAATATAATTATGTTAATATAATTTGAACAGGTGAGTTGTATATAAATTCACCCTCAGTACAGTTGTCATGAACGGGGAAATTAGCTATAGAGACCAAAACAGTTTTTTGTACCAGGCTGTAAACATGTTTATTTCTGCTGTGAAGTTGGACATTTTAACATGGGGACTTATGGAGACTGACTCACTTCTGGAGCCAGCCTCAAGTGGACCTTTGAGGAACTGCAGGTTTTGCCACTTCCGCATGGACTTGCAAACATTAATTTGTATTCCACCCAAAGTATGGATAAACATTGTAAATACTCATTGATCAGACTCTAACTTTTAATAAGAACGCAGAGAGCATTTTTAAGAGAGCCAATCAGCAACTGTTCTTAAATCTGAGGAGCTTTGGTGTCTACACATACTTCAAACAGCATACAGGAACCTGGTTTATAGCTTTTTATCATTTAACATAACGACTTGGTACGGCAGCTTGAGTGTACAGAGCAAAACAAGCTCTCCAAAACTATAATATTAAAATATTGCATTGAAAAGGTGATTGGAAAGTCGCAAAAACAGCTTTTCAATATATTTGATAGTGCGGTACACGGGAAGGCTAAACATGTAACAGCAGATACCTCAAATATTCTTCACAAATTTCCAAAAATCCAAGTTAGTGAGCACCAAGATGATCCATCCACTGTGGACTGACACAGGTGAGCCTTCAAATGATGCTCTTTTTATTGGTGCCTAACAAAAACAAGTTATCAGGCTAACTATGGATATTTCACGAACTACAGATACAATTTTTTCCCCCGGTCATGACCTGCGTTACTCTCCTCTGATTGGCTTACCCTGATATTCCAATGAAGACAACAATGTTTAAAGTATTCTTTATATTTATCCAACAATGGATTGATTCCAACATTCATGTCACCACCAATAATAACATCATAATTCAGAAATTATTCTTGAAAGTGATTCAGAGAATTCATATGAGTGAGTTAGGAGCTATTTCTAACCACAAAGAACTCCCTGTAGGTTCTTCCATCTAGGTCACTGCCTTTATTAACAAGATGTCATTTCAAGTTACTGCTAATTAAAATAATTACTCCTTAAGTTTCACTCTTGGAAATATTAGTGTTATTGCTAACTCTATGGTTATCAGCCTTTATCCTGCTTAAAACATGAAGACGCTGTGCAGTCTGTAGATTAGTGTTGAGGCCACACCACCGGCTGTTCCTGCAGCTTCTGTAAACTCTGAACATGATGTCAGCTGGACAGGTAAGACCACTGATCAGTGGACACAATAACAACCGTGCCCAAAAGGAAAACAGCTGACATGACAAAGAAATCTAAATTTGGGCCAGTTATCAGGCTACAGTGCTGATTATTTTCCTGAATTGATCACATCCTCACTGAATGTTTCTGTTGAACCTCTGCTCTACAGAGCATAAACACTCCTCCTTAACTTGAACGTCTTTGAGGAAGAGGAGATGGAAAGAGGAAGAAAGAAAAAAGGAGAATCAGGAGTGAAAAATGTGAATTAGAAGAAAGGCAATCTGCCAGAATCCGGACATGATCGCTGCAGCCTGCGTGTTTCCATCTGATTCCATCTGCTTGTCTTTATGACTGTTATCAGTCTGTCTGTCTGTCTGTCTGTCTGACCGTCTGTCTGTTTATCAGACCCTCTCATACACAGAACAAAGGGGAGGAAATCAAAACATGTTGATGAGGTGCACACCCATCCAGAGCCTTCCACGCAGAGCTGTGCTTTTTAGATAATCGCTCAATCAAATCTAAACATCTGCTTTCCAGCTCTGTCAGCTCTGTCACGATCCAGGCCATGTTGACTCTGACACAATTAGCCTTCTTTACTGTTAACCGCCTGGAAAATAGGAATAATTAATATTTGTGTATTGCCAACAAGCGTGACAAGAGATTAGTGCGATCGCAGCGAGTTCTCTGTTCTGCACTCCTCTGTACGGGTGATCTGTTAGAGAATGTGAAGCTGTTAGATATCACCACTGAGGAAAGATTATGAACAACGACAGCACAATTATTAGCTTTAGTACCCAGAATTCAGTTCTGTTCAATGATCTGTGATGAAGAGAAACAAATCCTGGGTCAAAATATTTGTTCAGCTGCTAAACCTATTTAGACACTTTTAATTGTTCAGTTTATAATTTATTTAACTGATTTATAGTAAATATATAAATGTCCTCTATAAAGAAAATATGTCGTGTTTTGGAGAGCACACCATCTTGTTTTGTCTCTGTGGGCAGCCGTGTTCATTTCATATCACGTTGTAAACAGAGGTGTGAGAAAAAAAGGAACTCCAACCTAAAAGTCTGTCCTGTTTATTCATTTTTCGGCAAAGATGTCTAACACTTTCTACTTCCAGCTTCTCAAAGGTGTGAATTTACTGTAGTTCTCTTTTTTATTAAATTGAAAATTAAATAACTTCATGTTCTGGACTTGTTACAGAACATGAAGTTACAAAACATTTGAGTCAGGGTGTTTTAATACCAGTGTTGGAAATAACTCCGATGCAGCCTAGAATGCTTTAATTAAGCAGTATTACATGAGAGGGCGTGCTTTAACGTCATTATTGGCACGACAGTCATGCAGTCAGCCAATAATAATATTGCGATTATACAACAATTACCAACTTAAGTAAAATAAATCATCAAAACGTTTCATATTTTGGGGCAATTTCTCTCAGAATAAACATTTTTTTGCTCGCCATTTCCGTTCTGGTCTGTTTCCATGGAAATACACGGGGTGTCAGTCACAGCGGTAGACTTTTATGTAACAGAACACATTTTACTAATCCAGCAAGTAGTCCGAGCCTTAGTAACAACAACGGAGATGCTTTCTAGTCCCGTCAAAGCTTTCTAGAGATCATGGAGTTTTCATTCTAAATGTATAGTTGACCAATCAGACTGCTTGGTTGGAACTAC
This sequence comes from Miichthys miiuy, assembly GCA_036365135.1. Classification (NCBI taxonomy): domain Eukaryota; kingdom Metazoa; phylum Chordata; class Actinopteri; family Sciaenidae; genus Miichthys; species Miichthys miiuy. Next base: position 4,366,249 of record CM071615.1, on the reverse strand, counting down.
TAATCTGGTAACACACAGCATTCCATATCATATCATCCTCCATGCCTAAACCAACCAACCAAACAAACAAAGGCAACAAGTACAAGACAATCACAGTCAGAGTAGGACGGGTAATGTTATCTGCGCTGTACCGGGCACTGGAAGCTACTGTTTTAGAACAGTTGATTTCTGCTAGTGTAACATCAGCCGCAGCTAGCTATTGTCAGCAATTTGACTGACTGTCAAACTAGATAATGTGTATGTCTTTGTAAAGAGAGTAACCCTGAGTCTGGCCATACAACAAAGGTTAAGAGCTAAAGTGAAGGACCTTCAGCAAAAAGACACTTTACGTTAGGCTTACCTGACTATGATAATAAGATTCATTTAAATATAGATGAAACAATATGTTAATGACCTCGTATGGGGCCAGTACTCAATATCTGCCAAGTGGCAACCTGGGATGTGAAGCCAATGCAGAAGTCCAAAAACTGCAGTTCCTCAAACGTCCACTTGAGGCTGGTTCCAGAAGTGAGTCAATCTCCATAAGTCCCCATGTTAAAATGTCCAACTTCACAGCAGAAATCAACATGTTTACAGCCTGGTACAAAAAACAGTTTTGGTCTCTATAGCTAATTTCCCCGTTCATGACAACTGTACTGAGGGTGAATTTATATACAACTCACTTGTTCAAATTATATTAAGGCTTAAAGTTATGCAGAATTAACAGTGGGGATGCTTTGATTGACAGGTGGGTGCTGTTACAGGTGGCTTGTTTAAGTACCCAGGTGTCATTCAGCCTGCCTCAGGTCCACCTATGATTCCAGCCTTTTATAAATTAGTTGGGAGGCGGAAGGAGCAGTACATCCAACATGGCGGCAGCCATCACCTCACATTTTCAACTTCAAAACAGCGCTTTGGAAACCTGTGGGTGACGTCACTCATGCTCTGTCCATACTTTATACTGGCATTGGTACTGTCCTACACACAATGTCAGGTATCGGAATCAGTATCAGGAAGAAAAAAAATGATATTTTTATACTATTTTTTGACATTTTAGAAATTATATTGAGAAAAGTCCACCATCCAGAGAAACTGTTCATCTTCTCACATAGACCCTGAGAAAAATGTGCGAGTCTGAGAGTTGTTTTTTCAGTAATCACTCCTAATTTCTGGGAAATGAGGCGTACAGTTTTCACACAATTCTCTTGCTGCATGTTGGGACCACCAGCGGTAAACTGACATAACATTATTTGTCTTAAGAGTGAATTTGTGATCACTGTAATGTTTTTTTTCAGACTGAAGTTAGTGTTTCTGCATTAAGGGTCTACAAGGACACACCAAAACACAAACCTGTTGGTGTTCAGATTAAAACCAGCAGCCTTTCATACTCTGTCTACATGACTCTGTAGGTAAAAGACTTTATCTGACTTTGAGAGGACAAGCCAGATTATTTACACATCATGATATAATAATATGATTCGGGTAGAGGACGTTCTTTCATCCTGTCAGCTTCTTCGCCCAAACACACTCGTCTTTTCTTTACGTCTCCACTAAATCACCCCATCACCCTGTTTGTGTACCTGCTTGCCTCTTTATCCTTTGAGCTGTTGATGTGAACTGAATGATGCGTATCCTGACCTTATTCTGTCCCTCCATCCTTCAGTCTGTCTGTCACACGTTTTGTCTGTCAGGATCACAATCACTCGTTGTGGTGAATACAGAGGCGTGACGTCGACACTTTTATCAGTGAATCCGCATACAATTAGCACAGCTGACGACGCTAAGCTAGATCTCTGAATCACTGCTAACATTCAATTTTAATGGTTCAAAGAGTGAAGGGTGACGTTCAGCAGTGTTTCAGTGTCATATCTGTGTATAAGATTGTTGCGGAACAACCGTTTAATCATTTAAACAAGTGTTATTGCTCCTGATCACAGTTGTAGTATTTAAGTGTTCAAAAGTTCTTATCACAGTTAGCTCTGGGCACGACACCGTCAGTCCAACACCTCGCTTTGCAGCTCCATCAGGGTTATCTTTGGTCTCTTTCTTGTCTCTCTGATTAATGCCCTCCATATTTGGTGATTGAGTTTTGGTGGGCGGCCCTCTCTTGCCAGGTTTGTTGTGATGTCATATTCTTTCTAATTTTCTTTTATGCTGCTCACTGGGATGTGCAAGATTTATATCTTTTTCTATAACTCAACCCTGGTCTGTTTGGAGACCTCCTTGGTCTTCATGCTGGCACTTGCTTGGTGGTGATGATTGTTTAGTGGTGTTGCAGACGCTACGACCTTGGTTGCACTAATTCTTATTTAGGGGCTTGGTGGCCGAGGGGGTGAATACATATGCACACACCACTTTGCCATTATTTATTTTATAGAAGTTATTTTTATCATTTCACTTCAGCAATTTGGACTGTTTTGTGTATGACCATGACATGAAGTCCAAAGAAAAATCCATTTTAGGTTGTGAAGCAACAAAGTCGGAAAAATGCCAAGGGGTTCAATACTTTGCAAGCTACTGTATATCATATATGCTGTCCAAAATGCAGGAAAGATAAGGCAGCAAAAGATGCTTGGGGTAATTTAGATCTATTAATAATGTTCTGTGAGTGATTTTTCATGTATAGTCATTAATAATTATTAAATTCCTGCAGACATTTACTGTTAGTTAGTTATCATATTTATGAGTAAATTGTAATTTATCCTGCATCCATTACATGTTTGTTATGTGTTTGACACAGAATAAACTGTTCCTAATTTGTTCTATTATTGTTATTATTATTATTGTTATTATTATTATTACTGTTGTTGTTGTTGTTGCAGATGAGCTGTGGGGAGCTGGCAGCTGTTTGCAGGTACTCTGCCTGATTCTCTCATTAATTAGAGCAGACTGAATTTGGCTGGCTGGACATTATTCTCTGTATGCACAGCTGCTGAGACTGGACGGGGTGGAGGGAAGATGGAGGGCAGAGAGACTGGAGGGGCTCACTTTAGTCTCAAGGGCTCATATATTTTGTCTCAATGAATAAACAAAAGCATTTGGCGCCCGATGAAGAAACAGCATTTCTGTAACTCTGCTCACGATATCGCTGACAACCTGCTTTTTAAAGCTGTTATGCAACGACGGTGAAGGGCAAAAGAAGAAGAAGAAGAAGAGTGAATCAGTAACTGGAGGATGATGAAGAAAATGTGACACAGATCTGGAACATTTGGAACAACGGGAACAAAAACAGGGTCATTAAAATTAAGAGAAATGTGATACAAGTGTAGTCATAGAGAAGTATTAATAATAGAGTGAGGCAGCCAAAGAAACAGATATTATTTTCCTATTTACAGGTTGGATGATTCCCTCAGAGCTGCCCACATATTTGATATTTATGGAGCTTTGGAGAGGACGCAGGCCTCCTCCTCCTCCTCCTCCTCCTCCTCCTCCTCCTCCTCCACCTCCTATACCAGTAGCCTTCTGAGGCGAGGAGAGAGGATCAGCCTGGATTTCTGGAGTGTCTGTTGTGTTGCCATAGATAGAACATGCCAGGGGCTCTGATGGATAGATAGCTAACAATTTATCTCCCTGCAGATGGGACCCCCAGACTGGTAAACCCAACGCCCACATCCCCTGCTCCCTTCGCTCCCCTCCCACGCTGTCTGTCTGTCTGTCTGGACGAAGGGAAAGCGTCAGTGTTTCTGCCCCCGGGCGTGAAAATACACACTGGCAATATATATAGTAAAATACGAGAATAGCGGAAACATGCCTGCTTTTTATTTTTAACAAGAGATGTGAATTAGCTTCCAGCCAGGATGTCTGTAAACATCCTGTGTGCCAAGTGTGTCTTGTGTTTGAACTGGCAGCTCCGGTACAGGAGAGTTCACACCGAGACAACATAGGCAGTCATGCCTGGAAGGAGAAACTCAACAACCCCAGCAATGTTTCCCCAACAAACACTCAACGCTCTGTTCAGACAGCGGGAACTTCATGCTCAGATAACCGATGCTCATGTGGTCAGATCATCATTAGGTTCACCTCTCAGTCTAACACAGTGGAATTCAGCACCACCACGGTCCTCCAAAACGACCAGGAATGACCCCTGTAAGACAGTTTCAACAGAAACTTTACATTGTGACCTCCATGACAGGAGGATTTATTACAGTTGTTGTAGTAGACTACATCAGCTTTACCTCTGTGTACCTGATAAACCCATAACTGGCTGCAGAAACACTAACACCAGGCCTGGGGACTGTCATTTTCAACTATCAGACAGATTGTCACAGAGCAGAAATAACTGTTTGGAGGATGCCTTGACTTTTCATCTAGTGCCAACACTCTCTGAAACTTACAACCAAAGTCCTGCAAGCCTGCAGCTGTAAACTAGTTTGAGATTAAATGTTAAAAGCGAGAAGTTATATATATCAAACATTAGCATGTTTAATTGAAGATTATCTGTAATTTGTCACAGACAATTCTCATGAATCAACAGGACAGAGGAAAACGAGCCAGATTTAGCTTAGAAGGCTAATTTTTAGCGCTGTAGAGGTATTAAAAGATGTTTAAAAAAGCAACCTAACATTACTCTTACACAACGTTTAATCCAAACATGGCTCCAGTATGACTCTACAGGAGGTGAAAACAAAAGTTCAACATGACCTAGGCATTTTAAACGTGTTAATGTTAATGTTGCTATGCTAACAACATGGCAAACGCTAGATTGTTACAAACTATAGCCTAATTAGCATGCTAGTAAAACATTTTGGTGCTGTACCGTACAAGGTTTTGACCTCAACCTCAACTGTGAACATGCTAGCACAGAATGCTAACATACTATCGTGCTAACGCGAAGGTGTTGATTTGAAAGCCTGTATAACCGGAGGTTAGGGCGTCTTCCCTTTCGGCTGTTTATCCTGATGTGCTGATAGATGAGCTCCAAAATGACCCAAGGCCTTTCCAATATGAATTTAATGCAGTCATAAAATCAGATTTCAGGGTGAACTCGACGACCCCTGCCAGAAGTTGTTTTCTATCTGGGTTTGAATTACTTTTGACTGGAGGCAGAAGGTCTGATGAAGCTTGAACAGATGAAATCCTTTTTTTCCCCCCAAGAAATAATGCTGCTAAAGATCGAGTTATTTTTAGCAGTGCATACTTTAGCACAGTTAAGATTCAGCATCTAGCAGAATGACAATAAACTAAATTAAAATTCATGCAGCAGCGAGGCCAGACGCATCTAAAACCCTTTAAAAACAGAGCTGATTCTATAAAAACAGCATGTTTAATTCTCTTCCAGCTTTCTCATCTCAAACTGTGGTCACTGTTATTTCAGTTCAGTTGGAGGGTGGAGGAGGGTGATGGGTGCCTTTCACTTTTTATTTTCACTCCTGTAATTGATGGTTTAACAAGGGCTTACGTTTTCAAATCTGTGCTAACAGGGACAGTGTCATTGCAGCGGTTTTAGGATTTACTTTGGCCTGGAGGTAGAGAGGCTGACTAATAACCAAAAACACACAGCCCACTACTCCTGCCAACATGCCCTTGAGCTTTATTTTTCTCCTTCACTACTCATTTGCTCAGAAGAAGAGGAGCTGAGAGGAACATCTGTAGGTAAATCCATAAATATTAACAGTCCATATTCTCTCCCATTCTCTTAGCCTACGTAACATATTGAAAGTCTCAGCAAAACGTGTTTCCACAACCCTCCAATCGTTTGTATTCTGTTTTCCTGTTTGTCTGTTTGTGTGTTGCTACTCTACTTTCTTTTCCCTGCTGAATCCTGTTATTTTGCTGCTGCAACAACTCTCTCCTCCACACAGATCAGCAAAGTTTAATATTTAATTTTAACTGGTAAGCTGCTGGTTAAATCCCTGGCATCGTTGGGAGGTTGAGCTGCCGAGCGGAGGGCGAAACACGCCACAGATCAGCTGTTTGGGTCAGGAAGTTTGCAAGATCAGACTGAAATCAATTTTTCAAGATTTCAAAGATGCTGTATGATCCAAACAGCTGATCTGTGGAGCAGTTGGGTTTATGCGCAGGGATGTGGTGTTCTACGGTTAGTAGCTAAGCTACATTACAGACAGAGGAGGTAGGTTTAGTCCTAATAAGAAGATTTATTGTTGTCTGCTGTTGAATCCTGAACAGAACCGGTTCAAGAACCAGAGCTAATTTGGTGTTAAAGGGATACTCTTGATCTGCATCTGTTTGGATCCACGATTGCGGTGTATTTAAACCGATCATTTTATCTCTGTGTGCTATCTTACTATCACATTTCAGCTCGTAACCTATTATGGATGTATGCCTGTGCCATGTGCAATCGATGTGACTGATTTGAAATAGGAAGCGCAAAACTTACATTTGCTATATATTCCAGCAAACTCATAGTGTATTTTCATTCAACATTTTGTATTATTTTGATAGTAGAATACATTTTTAAATGAATTTATTTCATTTTCCTCCATGCAAACTACAGGGAGGTAATGTACCACCAGTGGTACATGTAGTATGAAAACCAGTGTCTCATACAAGTTCACTTCGAAATACAAGAACTATCCTTTTAAACTGCACAGACCTTTGGATTAAAGATGACAGAAGGTGTGAGAGTCCTGCTACAAGCTCCTGAAACACTTAGCTTGGAGGCTTGAATTATATGGACTGGATGTCACATGTTAAGATGTCATGTTAACATTTGACCAATGGCTTTAATTTAAAGTTTAAAGATGTGTACATAGACTGGTTAAACAGTACATGAGCTGTAGCCATGGCATTGTCCTGATGCACTTGTTAAAATTGGGTGAACTACGTGTAAAGCTGGCTACAACTCCTACACTCTTCACCAAGTGTGGATGTAAACACCCTCAAATTAAAGCTGAAAGTCAGCATTTTAACCTGCCAGTCATTGTTTCATTTGAAATCCACTAAACCAGAGCATGGAGCCAATAACAATAGATAATAATGTATGTCACTGTCCAATCAGGCTCCTCACTGACTGAACTGTAATTACTTGTTACAACCATTCTGCACGCTCTACATGGTGAACTGTGATAAGACTTCTTTGGATTGGCCTAAGAATGCAGTGAAACGTTCAGTCAACGTTAGATACAGCGGTGCTCTCTTCAGTTAACTGATGGCCTAACTGTAGCATAGATAAGCTGTTGTGGTGAGCTCCCCAGACTCATCATGCATCTCATCTCTTTAGTAGTCAGTGGATTAAGCTAATGTAACTGCTAACTGTGGCTAACTGTAGCTGCCTTTAGCTAGTTAACTCAGAGAGCTGTGCAGCTAGTGGCCCTATTAGTTGATTCTGCCCAGACTGAAGGCTCAGAGAACCAGGGGAGTGTTGGTGTTTACAGCACTGGCACAAGAGCTTCAGACCGCCAGGCGGAGGGGATTTTCAGGCCCAGGGCGGAGGCGACCCCATGGGGAATGCTGGCAGGGAGCAATGCAAGGGAAGCGGGCAACAGAACCAGGCTCAGCAGCCTCCCAGTGAGCTTGGCAGGACTGGGACAGAACACAGCCTCAGACAGATGGAGGCCAGTTTGACGATGGGGATTACAGTATGGAGGTGACTTACAGCAGCTTTGACTTCAGGGACAATGAAGACATAAAGTGGGAGAACAGTGAGAGGGAGGTCAGGCATCAATCAGGGCCCACCTCTGGAGGCCCGAGCAGGGGGTTATGGTAGAGTCCAAGTATGAGACAGGATGGCCTGAGGCTAGCTGGTTAGCATGCTAACTTCAGTTGATATCTCTGCAGCTGGTGTTCAGCACAGTGAACTTTGATCCACTGTTCTAAATTATATCAGACCAGACATGTCAAACAAACACTTACACTAAGTACTAACACTGAATTACTGTCCAGTCGCTTAGTGTATGAGCAGTAGCTTGATTTGTTGCTTGTCTTGGACACTAATATTTCTACACCAACATTGTTGACACACATTTTAAACAATATTTATTATTTTTTAGATCATTTACAAGCCAAGAACATGTGAAAAACAGCTATTACAGCATGGCTGGACCCTGATTCCAGCCTAAGATCAGCTCCTCAACACAGAGTGAGTCATAACTTCATAATGACTTGGCAAAAGCCGTAATTAGACGTATAAATTTAAAAATATAAATGCATAAAGAAGATAAATTCTCATTACACATTTTACTAACTGCTTTTTATGTAGCTGTTGTCAGGGCAGGTATTCCATCATTATCAGCAGTGAGTGGCTTGGCTGAAATCCAGTGTTTGCCATCAGGCTAATATCTGTCTGATATATTAGCAAACTAATATTATGGTCTGGCCCTATTTGTCATCGTTCACTTTAGAGAAATGAAGTTGCCTGAGTGTAAAAAAGTCACTAAATTCTGAGCAAAAATTGCCAAGTTGGCAGCAGTGAAAGGGCGACTAAGGAGAGAGACATGAAAAGACATATTTCCAAATGAGGTGTGTGAGCAGTCAGATGATCTTTTTATAATTTCATCGCTCCTTCATCAGCAGCTCGACTGTTTGTTTAGTCTTTGGATAGGCAGTGGATGTCTGCCAGAGCCGGCGAGGACAGCGGAGGGAAGGAGGGAGGGTGGAGGGATGGAGGGAGGGAAATGAAGCGGGGGGGGGGGCGCAGGCGATCAGACCGGCTTCCCACAGTTCTGCAGGATCGTGAGAAAGGCGGCGAGGATTGAGCCCAGCCGCCCGGAGTATGGGCTAATTGATTTAAGCTGTTTCTATGGGGGGATTTACCTTGCCGGTAATTAGTGGTGATTCCTGACAGTGTGGCGGCTCACCGGGCTGAGAGACCCTGCAGACGGATTTACAATGAAGGTTTAAATCCAAAAATCTCCCTTTTTTGTGTTTTTGTAAGCCATGGGGTCAAAATGTGTATATCTTGTGACAGATTCAAGAAAAGCCACTAAAATCCTGAAAACCTGAAGCTGTCAAACTTTAGTTTAAACTAATAGAACAATATGTGATGCACTTTTCTGGACAGAAACCAAAGATAGAGCACATATTATAATAAGCAGGAATGCTGGAGATATCTGTCATGAAACAGAAATTGCCTTCTCCCTTTTGAAATCTGACCAAATACACACTCAGTAAACTGACAAAGAAAAAAAAAAGTTATCTTTAAACTCACATGAATGATCTTTTTTTTTTTAAGAAACAGAAGCTATGTTGCTACATCGAGCAGCTTAATTGTAGAAAACTGAATCCCTGAATACAATCTGTTTTTTATTCAAGCACACACACATAAAGCTGAAACAAGATTAATTGAACATGATGAATCATTTTAGCCCTTTTTAAAGGAATCATAATGAAAAAATGCTCATTGGTCTCTGGCTCCAGCTTCTCCACTGTGAGGATTTGGTCACATCATTGTTGAGTGAATATCTTTGGGTTCTGGACAAAGAAAGCAGCTGAAAGATGTCACATTGAGTTAATGGATGGGCAGGTTGTCCACACACTGTAAGTATACACTGATCAGCCATAACATTATGACTACCTGCGTTATATTGTGTATGTCCCCTTTGCCACCAAAATAGCATCTTGCTTTGTGGCAGGGAGCATTACCCTGCTGAAAGAGACCACTGTCATCAGGGAATACTGTTTCCATCAAAGCGTCAACATGGTCTGCAACAATGCTTAGGTAGGTGGTACGTGGTAACATCCACATGAATGGCAGGACTCAAGGTTTTCCAGGAGAACATCGGCCAGAGCATCACACTGCGTCCATCACGTCCCCTTATTCCCACAATGGTGCCATGTGTTCCCCAGATAAGCAATGCACCCGCCATCCATGTGATGTAAAAGAAAACCTGATTCATCAGAGCAAGACACCTTCTTCCATCGCTCTGTGGTGCAGTTCTGATGCTCACATGCTCTTTGTTGGGTCTTTCTTCAATGGGTCAGCATGGACACCCAGACTGATCTGCAGCTACACAGCTCCATACACAACAAACTGTGATGGACTGTGTGTTCTGACACCTTTCTATCAGAACCAGCATGAACTTCTTCAGAAGTTTGAGCTGCAGTAGCCTGTTTGCTGAATGGGACCACAAGGACTGGAGTTTGCTCTCCACAATAAGCTTTGGCACCCATGTTACCGGTTCACTGCTTTTCTGACCACTGCAGACCGGTTACGCCCCACAACAGCTGCAGTATTTGAGATGTTCTGACCCAGTCATCGAGCCATCACAGTTTGGTTCTTGCGTTGATGCTTGTCCATTTTTCTGTTTCTAACATGTCAACTCTGAGGACAAAATGTTCACCTGCTGCCTGATACATCCACCCACTGACAGGAGCCATGAGAACCAGATCATCGGTGTGATTCACGTCACCTGTCAGAAATCTGAAAGTTCAGTTTGTGTTTTTGTTTTATTGTGTGAAGCACTTTGTGTTTCATTTGGTTTGTATGAAAAGTCGGACTGATTGATGAACCTGTATAATATGTTTAAAGATATATATATTTTTAGCCTTTTCAAGCTTTATTTTCAATAGAGACAGCTGAAGAGTGACAGGAATGTGGGGAGAGAGAGACGGGGAATGACATGCGGGAAAGAGCCACAGGTCGGATTCGAACCCTGGGCTACTGTGGAAAGGACTGAGCCTTCGTACATGGGGCGGTTGCTCTACCAACTGAGCTAACCGACACCCCTGTTTATTATTGTATATTGTATTTGCATCATCATTTCCATCAGTGAGGGCGGTGTGGTTGATTTAGTGATAGGTTAAATCATTTCAAGTAAACTGCATATTTTCCATAACAACTCATTAACTGTGCTGCTCCAACAACCTGATAAAGTTCGAGCTTACTTTATCAGCAAGCAGCCATTAAAGTCTAACTTTAGCTCCCGTCCCAGTACTCTGGCACTGCCGTCTAAATATGGAAACCCACATGGAGTCAGAGTTTTCCGTTTGTTTGGACAACATTTCAAAGATCCAAACTGTGTCACAGATGCAGAAAAGGCAGATTTGAGCCGGCAGTGTAAATTCAGCATTTTCAAACAGCGCCTGGTTTCCCTAAAGCGTCACGGTGCAGAGTTTGACTTTGCTCTATTTTAAGCCGGTTGACTGTGATAACCTCCTGGGTGAGAGAGGAGTGAGGAAACCTGCTTTACTGTGACACACAGTTTCCCCTGAAAATGTTTTCCTCTATTTAGAGGGCTTTGAATCACGCATCACGACTTCAGTGAAAGATTGCAGAATATTCAGCAGTTGGATTTCTTGCTCAGGTTGTCAAGACACTGACACACTAAAATACTTTAAGTGGAGCAAAACAACTATCCTCAAATCATTAGCGGCATGGATCTGCAAGTTGAACCCAAACAGACTGGCACACTGGCACGCTGAAGGATATCACGATACTGAAAAGTCAGGAAATGTTACACCCATATGTGATGACTGAACATCCTTCCAAAACCATGAATAGAAATGAAACAGCCTGCGCTCTTCAGCTTTCAGGCTTTCCACCAGATTTTGGCAGCAGGAATAAACTCTCATTCGTGAGGTCCAACAGTCGGGTTCAAGTTCATCCCAAAGTTATTGGATGGGTTTGAGGTCAGGGCTCTGTGCAGGCTGGTTGAGTTTCCACACCAAACTTTCTTTATGGACCTGGTTTTGTCCATGGGGTGGGGGGTATTGTCGTGTTGAAACAATAGACCGTCTAAAACACGGATGTAGTTTCCATGATGCCCCTCACAGGTTTCTGAAGAACCGTTGTAAAGCTCAGTGTGGTGGCTCTGCTCCTATCCAACTTGGCAGTCAAGATTAGCCCCTCTCCCACTTCTGGAGCCAGCCTCAAGTGGAAGTTTGCCGCTGGTTGAAACAGAAGAGGGTCGTCCTCCAACTCTTGACACAAAGTCGTCACACTGTTGTCTCAAATATAACATTAAGAGCATTGGAACAAAGGGGTCTAAACCAGGAAGACCAGCCCCAGACCAAAGTATAAATATGTCGACAGGCTGCCCATCCGCAGCGGGTCATTGTGTAGTTTCTGTGCTGGTACTCCTGACGAGGCTGTCAATCAAAACGTGATCCACAGCTCCACAGTCTTGAGAAATAGTCTGAACATCAGGTTCAGACAAGTTCAGCAGCTGTATCTTTAATGTTTCCACATCTCTAAACACACTGAAAACATCATAATAAGACATGCTCGGGTTAGTTTCCTGTGTCATCTGACTTAAACTAAGTGAGTGAGGAGCTTTAAAGTTAAAGTTCACAAACTGACAAGAAGCCTGAAAATTCTTCATCTTCTTCTTCATAGTTCACGAAAACGGCGTATACAAAGTGAGACTGATTGACCGTTGAGGTGGTGAGGTGGATATTTTTCATAGTAAAAGATGATTATCCAGATGGCGGCTCCGAGGATGAAGTGTTTCTCGGAAGCCAAATTACTGGCTACAATGCTCAGTAAATAAAACAACACTCAGTGCCAAATGAGCACGTCGGCCTGCGTGGATGTGTGGGAGACTAATGGCTTAGAATTAGCCGTAGCATGTGCGCCGTCTGTCAGCGCTATCGCTTGGTAAATGGCACTTTGGGACATCTGGGTCAAGCCTGCCTCCTCTGCACACCGCCACCAGCCTGGTACTGTGGAATTATGGGTTCTCTAGTTTGTGTGTGTGAGCGTGCGTTGGCTTCCTTTCAGTTCATTTAAGGTTCATTTTACAGGGACATTTCTGTTGGGGAAGATGTGAGGAAGGAAAAGGTGCGAGACGCTTCAGTCTGATGAAATGTTTTCTAAACTAAATAAACTGAAATGTCTCACAGACTGCATCTGAATCTCTTCTTAGTTACCCACTGGAAAAATCGATTCAGCTTAAGCATGGATTCACACAGGATCAGGCGTTGCGGAAACTCGTAGCAGGGTTGTCGGGGGGTGAGGGGGAGCTGAGGTGGGTTGTTGTGGGAGTGTCTATACCTGCTGAATGTAACCGCTGTGAAACAATCAGGAAATACCTTTTTATTTCTCTGATTAACAGCTTTATCGAGGCCGGCACTCGCTCTCTGTGTTGTTGTTACTCTGTCTCTCTACCAAAGACTGTTTCAACAGTCAGGTCAGTAATGTTGTTAAGGGTAGTTTTTATCAGCTCAGAACCATCGCCAAACTCAAGCCGTTTTTATCTCAGAAGGATCTGGAGACTGTCATCAATGCTTTTATTACTTCCCGGTTGGATTATTGCAATTCCCTCTACATAGGGCTAACTGACTCCACCCTATCTAGACTCCAAATGGTGCAAAACGCTGCTGCAAGACTTTTAACTGGTTCAAAAAAGAGACACCACATCACCCCAATCCTGGCACACTTACACTGGTTGCCAGTGAAATTTAGAATCAATTTTAAGATTTTATTATTTGTTTACAAAGCCCTAAATGGCTTAGCTCACAATATATTTCTGATCTCTTGGTTCCTTACTCTGCCCCAGATCTCTCAGGTCATCATCACATCAGCTCCTTTCAGTCCCCACTCGTAAAAACTAAAGCGACCGTGCCTTCTCTGTTGCTGCCCCAAGCTCTGGAATAGCCTACCCTTCACATAAAGTCCTGCACTATTGAGAATTTTAAATCCAGTTTAAAATCTTACTTCTATGATCTTGCTTTTAGCTCAGTCTGAGGCTGCACTATTAATGACTTCTGTCTACTTTTGTTTGTTTTTTGTTTTTTGTTTTTTTTGTTTGTTTTTATCCTTGCGATCCGCTCTGACTGTAAAGCACTTTGGGTCAACTTCTGTTGTTTTTAAATGTGCTATATAAATAAAATTGACTTGACTTGACAAAGCCTCTGTCTCTCTCTTTCTCTCATATATCATTGGACACAAATCAAATTAAACTTCTTGGTGTCATTATATTTTGCGGCGTAAATTGTGAGTCAGACTCAGATTTAGAAGCTGGTACATGAAATAAACAAAGTGAGAACACACACACAGGTAGATTATCAGAGTTTAGTCCATGAATCCACCTGGATAGTCTCTGCTTCAGAGACATTTCAGGTGGACTGTGGAGGTTTGGCCGATCTGAGTGTCTGATTGGCTTGTGGAGCGTGACGTGAGGCTCCGTTTTTCCCAAAGTTGTATCTGGCTCAACTTCTCTCCTGCACCAGCCGGTGCGTTTTTTTGTGGCAACCCCTGCGTTGCGGACTGCAACACAACCCCCACTGAAATTAATGGAAAAACTACTTTTTGCCGTGGCGCCTGAACCTGTGTGAATCCGTGCTAAGTCATTCAGGCCCAAACTTCACCTTCATTTAGACCAGGGGTCTTCAACCAGGGGTCCGTGACCCCTAGGGGGTCCCCAGAGGTACTGCAGGGGGTCTGCCAATTTTTGTCATAATAATTGACAATTTTCACCAAAATATTGATAAAAAAAAACATACTTAAAAAATATAACAAAAATGATATTGAGTAAAAGCATTAATATGCAATAATAAGCTACTTTTGACAAAAATGATTATGTTTTATCAATCATAAACACATATAGGCTAATAATCCAGCATATGAATAGGTTAATAAGATGAAATAAAAGGTAAATAAAGTAAATATAAAAGTTAATTTAGGCCAGGCTTAAAATGTGACATAATTACATGTGGGGGTGTCTGTTCTGTTTGTCTCTCGTCCAAGTGGTCCTTGGGCTGAAAAAGGTTGAATACCCCTGACAATCATTCACAGAATGCCACAGCCAAAACGGACGACCCCCACTCAAATGAATAGAAAAACCTGCGACGGCAGCGCTGGATCCTGTCTGAATGCGGCCTTAGATGCAGCACCAAAACTGAATAAATCGAAACATCAGAACTAATCACATGACTTTCCCCAGATCTAATGGCCCCAGATCTTATGGTTGGTCCCCCGTTTACATCTTTAGCAAGTTTTTTCATTAAGCTATTTACTTTCTTTTCTATCTTTTTAAACTGTTTGTACACAGATATAGTAAATGGATGTGAAACTCTTTTCTGAAGCCCCCACCAGATACTTGCACCTCAGTGAAGATGCAGGTAAGTCTTCACAAACTTTAGGAAAACACATCACATTTTAAGATATCCTGAACACGAGGTCACATGCTTGCGCACATGCAGCACCTCTGCTGAAATAAATTCTTGGGAAACTCTGATTTCTGATGCTCAGAGCGTCGTCCTTCTTCCTCTCCGGCGTGTTTTATATCAAGTCTGTTGCAGTGGACTCGACTCAGATTACAGCAGCAGCAGTGAACACTCTCCATCAGTCTTTAATATTTTTTTTATCTAAAATACTTTTCTATAAATGAGTACCTTTTCTCCCTCCACACTAAACTACCTTTGGCTATTGTCAGCAAAGCATGGAGCTCCGAGCTTTCATGGCTTCAACGTAAAAGAAAAATCGTACCTCAGTGCTTACATTGAAAGGACCTTGCACTTCATCTTGCAACCTCAAACAATGTTAACGACTGTGTCTACAGTGACACAAAAACTCCTTCTATATCTGCGAAAAATGCCCTTTAATCTTTCAACAGAACATTTGAACTCTGACGCTGACTGTCCCTCCTGTTTCACGTCTTTCTTTGATGTAATACAGCAGCTAGGACTAAAAAACAGCAGAGCTAACTGCACCGTCCTTCAGCAAAAACGACCTTTGACCTCTCCTGACTCTTTCCAAACCAGCTGTGACACTAAGTGGAGCATGAAAGGGTGATTTGACAAGAAGGTGTCGGTGAGGTGACAGCTCTATCAAGTCAAGGCTGATGCTGAGGTGCGGATCTGTTTAAAACGGTCACATGGGGAAGAAGAAGAAAACTGAGGAAAACAAAAGCTCATTTAGCCATTCACAGCTACATAAAGCCGACCGTCTCCCTGCCCAGCCTCCTGGTGAAACATGAAATATTCATCTCATGCATATTTGGTGGTGGAGCTTTAAAAGGCTCAGGAGTAGATCCTCCTTCATTACAGTCGGAAAACAAAACTCGTTCGACCCCCCTCGGCTCACAGATAAAACAAACTTTATTCAGTTTTTCTCTCCTGCTGATTTTTCACCAAACACGTTACGACTTCAGGTTGCATCTTTTCAAAGCCAGACTCCATGAATACTGTGATGGACCCCGACTATACTGGCTGGCTTTTCTGCTACAGGTGACAAAATACCAATCTGTTCATTTTTCTTTCCTTTTTTTTCCTCTTGCTCATCTTGGCGACGCCACCATCAGCAGTCTGCGGCAGAAGACGACGTCTTCAGAGCAATGGCTCTGACACATTCATTTGTCATCGGGCCTGCTCGCTCACACGCCTCAGAGGAAGACTTCGCACTCTGTCAGTCTGTCCTGTTCAATCAGAGTGTGTGTGTGTGTGTTCACTGCAGAAAATGACACGCTTAAGCAAAGAATCTCCTGTCCACATTCATCAGGCTGGTTTCAGGATGTTTTCTGTGAAATTATTTCAATGCGCCAGAAAATGAAGTTTGAGGTTAAACAGAGAAAAAGATTCATCATGTTTACGTGAGTCCTGTTTTATGATATTGATTAATTGATGTTTATTATCTAAAGGATGGATGGATCTTGATTGGTTTGTCAGCTGCTGCTTCAGCGTGCCCAGAAAAACACAAGTCTGAACATCTGCCGATGAAGATCATGTGATGTGATTGAAAGTCCACAACAGCTGCTGCGTGGACCACGAGGGGAGACGACAAATATTATCTCATAACTTATTAAGTTATTGTAACCCGCTAGTTACTACAGAGTTTGTTTGGACCAAAGACTAGGTTCGTGGAGGAGGGTTTAAAGAGGAAATGACAGACACAATAACTAAATGGAGCCACAAGGTATGTTGAAAGCGGGTAACTGTATTTACCATATGAAAATAAAATAAAATAAATTAAAATTCAGTGCAATGGCATCTGATCACTCAGTAGTTCACAGTCTCTTTCTTTAATACAAAACCAAATAAAAGCGTCCCATTGGAACAATAATGTTCCTTTAATGTCTTGCCGTTGTTAGTCAGCGCGCTTTGTGTGTATGTCAAGTCAGGGGAAAGTTCAAAAAGTCAGGGGTCACACGTCAGGTGTGTGTGGTGGTCCTACCACAGACACTATCAGTTAAGGTGAAGAAGGGGTTGGATGTCCTCTTCCGGCTCAGGTGCTGGTTCCCTACTCCTTTGGGCAAGGAGAATTTCACTGGCTCGCCATCTCCCTCAACCAGGAGAATCCAGATCCACCTCTAAAGGTTTCTGAGGGGTCTCAAAAAACCTAGCCTGTACAAAGACAGGGCTATCACTACACAGAATCATCAACTTCTCTTATGGCCATATTCAATACATAACTCTCAACACACTACTGGAACACAATAGTGATTAAATGAATTATCTTTTTAACTGTACAGTTCTCTTTTTTTATCTTAAGGTGAGTATTTTCACACATTTTTAATCACCATGAATTATTTTAGCTATTTAACCATTTGAATTCACAATATTGGATTATGAACTGAGATTTAGCAAAATGCACCTTTAACACACATCAGAATATCAATTCAGGCTTCAGAGTTTCTGCCTCTGTGATATATGAACATGCTTAGCAGCATTTAACATAACACACACCCTAACAGTGCATCTCAAAATGAATACACACACGAGAAAATAAATAGCACACCTCATTTGTTTTCATCAGATTATCAGAGCAAAATATGCGGTTTTAACTCTTAAAACACAGTTAACAGTAGCGGCAGGTCACGATCATGTGTCAACAAGTTTCCGCCATCACACGTGCTGAATCACGATGTAGCTACTACGGTTAGCGTGTGCTAGCGCTAGTTAGCTCGAGCGACTAACCAAGTCTCTGCCGAAAATAATAAACCACGGGTCCTCGACCACCTCTCTGCTGCAGGTAGGTACACTTTCACGGGTTATTCTGTGTTGATAAGTGAGTTAACAACTGCTGTTTTCGTGACTTCTTACTGACTTTCTCTTCCGTGATTTCCCTCTGCCCGTACCGCTGCTCTGACTCTGCACCGCACCCTCACTCCGCACTGTAACTCTCGCGAGAAGATGGTGGGACTACTTTCTCTCACAAACCACGTAAATGATACAACAAATAAGAATTGAGAGTGTGCAAAATTAATATTATTGACAAAATAATAAGCTAAAGAGGGTTAATTAAAATTAAAAAATAATATTTTAAGGGGAACAACAATAGTAACTTTTCTACTGGGTTACATTATGTAAAAACACATTTTAATGAAACGTGAATAATGTATTGACTCAGAGTGAAATGTTAAATTTAATTCATGTCTTGACTCAAAGTCTACTTCGCTTATTCCAGAGCTTTCACCTGCATCTCATGGTCTTTGTCAGAGCCTGCTGCTGTCGTCATGGAGATGTCCCAGTTGTCATCATCACTTTGTAACGTCTGCGTTCAAAGATGTCAAATGGCTGCTGATGAAGATCGTGACATGTGGTTAAAAGCTCTTGAAAGAGATAAAGTGGACCTTGAGTTATGATTACTTTGTATATTAAATGTTATGTTCAGTTATGTTCAAATTATGTTATATAATCTATTAAAAATGATAATGTTTTGTTTTATTTAAAGGTCCAGGGTGTAGAATTTAGTTGCATGTCATGGTGTTATTGCTTCATTGCAGTCTCCTCACATCACCCTCACCTTCTTAGTGTAAAGGAGAAAGGACACTCGAAAGGCGCTGTCTAAAGTCAGTATTTACTTTGTCTGTTCTGGGCTACTGTAGAAACATGTTGTTTCAACATGGCTGCCTCCATGAAAAAGCACCCGCTCCCACTGTAGATATAAAAGAATAATTTTTAAGTAACAAAACCTAAAGATTCTTATTTTCAGGTGATTATACATGCATGAAAACATAGTTATGAATATTATATTACATGTCTGCCTTATTCTGAAAATAAAGGCCCCAAATCTTACACACTGCACCTTTAATGATCTCTTCAATATATTTATTATAATAACAAGTTTTTTTAAAGGTGTGATTAATTCAGGACTCAACACTAACTTCTAAAAGTGGTTGCCAGGCTGGAAACCAGACATCAGACATTGGCTGCCGAAACTGAAAATGTGTTTGCCATTTTTAGTCACATTGTATTTTGAGTAAATAAAGATAAGTTATACGTCAGTGTAACAATGAAAATATGACATGTTTAATAGCTTTATTACATCAACCAAACACAATTTTGCACTTTGTGTTTTATTTGAATCATAAGTGTCCTCAGCGTCATCTGGTTGTATTTCTGGTACGAAATGTGACAGCAATATTTAAATGCCACTAAGACGACAAATATTAATATTTGATTCATTTTGAGGCACATGTTTGGCTGTCTGTTTTCCCTTTCAAGTGTTTGCCACTGATGGCAACCAAAGGCCAAGAACTGGTTTCCAATTTCTCGAGAGTGTTGCCAATGGCATCCTGACAAATGTTACTGTTTCATGAGTTTTACTCATGTATACTTGTCTGGTCTGTTGTTACTGTATAGCTTTGTGATTTCTGAATTCTGTTGCCATGGCACCATGTAGTTGGCAGCCAGTTACAGTAGCTACAGTACCTTTTCTCACGTTTTTTTGACACCAGTCATCTGTTCTGTGTGCAAACATGAGCTTAAACTATGGAGATCAGTGATTTGCCTTTTTTCTGTCATACTTGACACATGACAGATGACACATCGAGTGACCCATTGAAAAAAAAAAGCCACAGCTCTCTTGTTTACAGTCAAGAACAGCTGTTAGCGCTAGGCGAAAGACCAGAGATCCCTGCTGTCTGTCTGTTATCATGGGGAACGTAAGATCTCTTCTCAATAAGATGGAGGAGCTAACAGCGCTAACCAGGCTACAGAGGTAGTATGGACAGTGTAGCATCACAGAGATGTGACTGAATGAACCCATTTCGGAGGGAACGACACACAATAAAGGAAACGTCCATGGACCACAGGCTGGAGTCAGTAACATTCCCATCTGTTTAATTTATCTCTTTATATAAACTATTTCTCAAATATGTTCAAAGATCATGATTTTTTCCATCGCTGCTCTAACACTGAAATCAATAAAAGGCTTTCTCCCCTTCTATCTCATTATTTTTTATAAATGATGTAAATTTATTTTTACTGTTCTGGAAACTGCAGTGAGAAGATTCTTCTCAGAGTATCTGGAGTAAAGTCTCTATGTTGTATTAAAATGTCAATTTTTACAGTTGTGTTTGCACAGTGTCATGTGTAGAGAAGCCATGTGGCGTCAGAAACAAGACCAGCTGACGATTTTTCTGCTGCTGCCTGAACGACGACACGTGAAGTTCACGCACATATGAACGACTAAGAGGTGAAACGTTCGCTTCCGTTCTTTTTTTAACTTTTTCTCCCCCTCGTTTATTGTTCCCTCTCTCCTCTTCAGTCGTGCTGACAGGAAGCCAAGGACCAAGTGTTTCACAAGACTTCCTGAGGATGTCACGATTCCTGCAAACATCAGCGGCCGCGCTAAAAATGACACATTGACCCAGTCTGATCCGAGAACTTCCTGTGGACAGCTTCCCGTCAGGAGGGGAAGTGTTGATTATCTGCACCCTGTCAGGCCGTGCAGCACACCAGGTAAAGCTACTTCCCAAATCCCTATCATTGTTTCACACAGATGCAGGGGAGAGGACAGGGATTAGGAGATGAAGCCACCCCCGTCAGAGTCTGCGCTAATCTCTGGATGTTTTAACACCTTTCCTTGTCTAACTTCCTCAGCTACCTCCTCTCCTGCCGTGAAGCAGTAACAGAGCTGTTATTCTCACTGATGATTACATGAGAGGAAACATCAACTTCCTGCAGGTTTTCCTTTCAGTTTTTGGACAATAACAGCAAGATAAGATCTCCATCGAGATAGATTTATAGTCCCATGATGCACAACTAATCTCACTTCAATGCTTTCTCAACAGACAGAAACTAAAATCCATATCGACTTCCTCGTACGGCTCCTTTATCTCAAAAAGATTGGATTCTTTGCGAGCTGCAGCAGATTGTTGGTGACATTCTGTTTTTCCTTTTCTTTGACTTTTTCCTTACTATAAGTCAGCATGCAGGACGAATAAACAGCACTTAACTGCATGTGCACGTCCACAGAGCCGATTGTGAAAAGCTTCCTTATTGTTGGGGCCCACTGTGATGCAAAATGGATTGTGTTAGGTTTTGACAGCAGCTGCTCACAAACTGATGTGAGATGACAGCGCTATAAACACACAGATTTACACCCGAGCTCAACTGGGTCCTGCAGGGAGGAAACTTCATCCACAGTTACACTGATTTCAACAATTACCAAGGACTTTATTTGAGGCTAGGGATGCAAAGATTCAAGGTTTTGATGGTGTGGCTGTTGTCACACCCTCCAGGGGATCCTTTTCCTGGATGTCTCAAAGGATAAACCTGCACTTCATCCCCAAATAATAAAAAATATGAATCAAAATCACAACCAACTTACTGAAACTGGACACTTTCAAGTGGCAACCTGTAGCTTTTACACACTCATATTAAAATGTTAAGAGTCACATCCCTCCACCTCTATGACGGATCCATATCAGACCACCAACAACAAGCACAAACACACACATGATGTGAACAACACCACTGCACACAGCAGAAATGTAAAACACAGCTGGGAGGAATGCTAACATGCTATTGATTCTCTGCACATCCACGTCTCAAACTCAGGTGAAAACAAATGCTTAGCAAACACCAACAGCATTTTATTTAGGAATATAGCTGGACAGCAAAAGCTGTATAAATATTTCTTGGTGGACGTCAATCACACCCCAAAAAGTATTTCTTTTATACCTTATCTGCAGATGTTGGCTGTAATTAGCTAGCCTTGTATTAAAGCATTGAAGCCTAGCTTAAAATCTACATTACAGCACCTATTACAGTAATGAACTAACCTTCTAACGTTAGCCAAATTATGCTAACAAATCTAATGTTGAGCTAAAGTTAAGATAGCGTTAAGGCCATGAGGCTACCATAACGCTATAATAGCGTTAGCTGTAGCCTCTTATCTTGCTGTTTTCACTAGTTAAAACAGCTGTTACTTCCATCACCACTATTTCTTTACTTCAGTTCATTAAAAAATATGTTTATGTATCACTTTCCAGTCAAAGTTTTCATTCTGGGGTCTAGCTTGGTTGCCTGACCATTATCCCAAATTTTCTCCGACCCAACTGCCTGGTAGCTAGCTAACGCAAAGAAAACACTCTTGAATCTGTCTGAAAAAAAAGGCCAATCACACACCTGTTTTAGATAGCAGATTCCCAATACTTATCAATAAATCATAATTTCACAATCATAATTAATTTTCCAATACATGAACGGTGACTGGTCAGTGGTAACTTGTTGGTGAAATGTAGCTCTGAAGGTTACATTTACTCAAGTCCTTTTAACTGTTAGGGCACTGTGAGTAGGTGCTCCACTACATTTCACTACTCCAAGAAAACAATTTCTCCAATAATATAAACTGACAGCTGTAGCCTAGCTAGCTGCATGTACCTGTGATACATAAATAACGGATCTGTTGGTTGATAGTGAAGAAGAGCAGAGTGAAGACTGAAAGAAAGGCTGCTGCAGTAGAAAGAAGCTATAAGCAGAAATATAAGGCCCTCAGTTAGACTGTACAGTGATTTAGGGTTTATGCTTCATAAAATTAACCACCCTACTTCCAATTACCTTTTTTACTGAGCCTCAGAGTGTCTTCACTTAGAAAAAACTTTTATTTTGGCGAGACTCTCACTGCATTTTGGGGCCATCAAGAAGTAAAATTCCATAACAAAAACTTCAACAATAAAAAACAGAGACTAGTTGATTACCTGCCACAGTCACAGAGAGAATTTCCAGCATTCGGCTTGTGGCTGGAAGTAATTTTCTGCTCTTGGATGTCTATCAAGACTAAATCTAGACGCATCTTTCGTCAATGTCTGTATTCTGATGCCAGTAAATCTGGCCATGCAGATAAAACTAAAAAGAAAACAAACTAGACCTGAGCCTGCGCCTGACAGCAACAGTCTTATGCTTTTCATATGTACAAATACAAACACACACACACATACAGGAAGTATCCAGGAGGAAGTGTGGAAGAGCTGTGGGGTCACCAGAGGTCACTGCCACCTGGGAGGTGGCTATTGTGTGTGATTGATGTTTCCCTGCAAACAGAAGCCGTTTACTTCCCCATGGCTGTCATTTCAACTCCTATCATGGAAATGTGCACTGAACCTGCTGGATCTCCCCCAGGGGAGTGTGTGTGTGTGTGTGTGTGTGTGTGTGTGTGTGTGTGTGTGTGTGTGTGTGTTGGGAGGGGGGGTAAGAGCAGCGGCGGGATTTTATTGAAGCTGCACAGTAACATCTCCCTGCTGGCAAACAAGCAAAAACACTCACAACTGTTGTCTTCTTTTTTTTTTTCTTTTCTTACCTGCCCTGGATGTTTATCCAGTCATTTATATGCTGAGTGTTTCATCACTCCTGGGTACTTACAACCTGTTAAAAATCCCACTGTTTAATTTTAAAAATATACGCTGTTAT
The DNA here is from genome assembly GCA_036365135.1 of Miichthys miiuy. Lineage (NCBI taxonomy): Eukaryota > Metazoa > Chordata > Actinopteri > Sciaenidae > Miichthys > Miichthys miiuy. The sequence goes on along the minus strand of CM071615.1, from coordinate 4,342,798 downwards.
GAAGGGAAAACTTTTTGTTCTCCTTCTTTGAAAAAAATATGAACTTCTCACTGAAAGGTGGGTTTTGTCTGACAAGGGCAATATGCAAAACACAAGTGAAGACAAGTACAAATTCTGCATGCTCCCGTGGCTAAAATAGGAAATGCAAACCCAGAGTATAAGACTGGCTGCAGTTTGAGAAGAATGTCCATGTTGACATCACCCCAGAATATTATAAGAGTAACAAGAGTGTTGAAGTATCCCATGTTTTCCCCTGCGGGCAGCGGGTTTGGGCCAATCATCATCTCGGCTGTGTTCTGGCGTTGCAGGACCACATGTGAGCCGGTTCATGGTCCACATTTTGCTGCTAGATTTGACTGAGTTTTGGGGCTGTGGCCTTGGACAGAGAATCAACAGCAGTTAGCAGCACTTGGGCCAACATCAGGCCAGCATTGTGCCATAACATCCAGCGATCCGGTGCTTTTGGGCCACCCTGTTTTGCCTACTTTGGGTTCCTGGGACAAAAATCAACTTATGGATAGATGTGATGAATTTAATCAAGTACACGTTTTTAACTCGTTCATTATTTCCAAAAATAAAAATGAATTTGTCAAAATAGACGTGCTTATTAATCCACTGCTTGTTCGATGCGATTGTTGAGATGACTTGTCTCTGGTCACTAGAGAACCCGACTCGGACCTTCTCAAAAGACTTAAAACCTTTCTGCTGATTGAGATTAAAGTCTTGACTTTGTCAAAATCAACTGACAAAAAAAACTTCTACATTTGTAAGTCAACATGGAGTTGGTTCTTAAAGTGCTCAGAAATCTACATTGCTATGACATCTACCCAAGGCGTAAAGAAGGAAAGTTCCAGAACAGCTACTGAGTAAACTTTATGACCTGATACTGAAACTAGTAACATATTTTGAATTGTTCAAATGTTAATTTAAAGCATTGAACTACTTTTGGTTGTCTGTGTTTCTTTGTTCAGCAGTGATGCTTGACGTGAGCAGCAAATGTAAAATAACTGGAGTAGCTCATTGTGCAGAGTTTGTGAGCAGGATTGTGGGGCAGCACTCAGTCTTTGTCAGCCTCTGCTGATCCCAGTTGGTGTTGTTACAGGATAGAAATGTGAGACTGAAGCCTGCTGTCGTGTACCGAGCCGAGCAGCCTGGGACATTTTCCTCTCTGTGTAGCTCTCCTCTTCATGTCCTCTTTGTCATTTGATGGTCAGAGCGACACTGGACGTTGTAGATTGGACTGTAGTGCTAATAATAGCTCTGTGTCTGACTGCATGCTGTCACAGCTTCAGTCTGCCAAAGTGGTGTCATCGGTTGAACATTTTGTACTTTTATTCATGTGTTTTGGAAGCTTGTGTCTTCTTCTGCGATCCGTGGATCCCATATGAGCCTTTGATGGAACAACTGTATCCTCCACAGCTTTTAACGGGGTCAAAGCTGTACATCACCACCAGAGGAGACGGTGGGACCCATAACTCATCCCCTTTCAACTCTCAACCTCCCGCTTGTCCATCATACAGAACCAAGAAATAGATCCACAACTCAGATCGTGTTGAAGTGAAGTGTTTCATCCTCTGTTTACGTCTGCGGTCTGTCCAACTACAGCACAGTCAGAAACTATTAGGAAAATGGTGTTTTGGCATTTGTTTTGTTCACCTTTAATTGACCGGATGATCAGTGTGTCACACAACATCTCTAAATTTTAGTGAATCTTTAGCCACATGACCTAAGTCTAACTAATAATGTGTTTCTGAAAAGCAGATCGAAGGCACAAAACTGAATGTCATATTTACTTTATCACATGCATTTCTTCTTATAAAAATGAGACGACTGATAAAATTCGTAAACTGATAATCTAATATAAATGACGTGAGTCAACATGTCAACCTCTCAGTCGTTGTTTCGCTTCAATGTGCTGAATGCAGCGTCAGTTGTATTCAAAAGTTTGACAAAATTATCTTAGCTCAAGGTCCACCCAGCTTCAGGAGCTTCCCTTTGCATCTTTTCATCAGTGGATGAGGTCTGCTCAGACTGTACTGAGCTCACATGATGACACCTGAGCACACTCCATTTAATGATGAAGGTCATGAGATGGGATTGAAAGCTGAGTTGACACAACAATCTCACCACAAGATTTAACAGCATGTTCTGGAGCTTTCGACCATGTTACATGGGTTATATAGGCCTCCTATACTACACTGTTCTATACTATACTATGCTATGCTATACTATGCTATTCTATGCTATGCTATGCTATACTATACTATGCTATGCTATACTATACTATGGTTTACTATGCTGTACTATACTATGCTATTCTATGCTATACTATGCTATGCTATACTATACTATACTATACTATACTATGCTATGCTATACCATACTATATTATACTATGGTATGTTATGCTATACTATACTATACTATACTATACTATACTATACTATATACTTTGCTATACTATACTATGCTATGCTATATTATACTATACTATGCTATATTATACTATACTATACTATACTATACTATACTATACTATGCTATGCTATGCTATACCATACTATATTATACTATGGTATGCTATGCTATACTATACTATACTATACTATACTATACTATACTATACTATATACTATACTATGCTATGCTATATTATACTATACTATGCTATACTATACTATACTATACTATGCTATACTATACTATACTATACTATACTATACTATACTATGCTATACTTGCCATACTATGCTATGCTATGCTATACTATACTATACTATACTATACTATACTATACTATACTATACTGTACTATACTATACTATGCTTTGCTATGCTATACTATACTATACTATGCTTTGCTATGCTATACTATACTATACTATGCTTTGCTATACTATACTATGCTATGCTATACCATACTATATTATACTATGGTATGCTATACTATACTATACTATATGTAACCCAGTTAAAAATGTGGGTAAAAAGGTTGTATAGTCTATAGTATAAATAGTAGTATACATACTATTAAAATCATTTAAATATGCTTTAGTTTGAAAAAGGTTAAAAACATTTAAGAAGTATTTTAAAATGGTTAAAATCATTTAAAATGTATGATGTGTTTGGTGTTTGTTAAAAAATGCAATGTTTTCCTGGAAATTGTCTAGGCCAGCATTTATGGGGTTAATAACACGCTGCAGGAGCGTCAGGTCTTTCAGGTGTTTCCAGACGGACAATTAAGGGGAACGAACGATGTGTTTTTTCGGAGGGAGAGTAGAGCCGCGAGCCTGAAGCAACAGAGTGAGCATGAGAACAAGTGAAATATTGCCGAACTTGGTGAATCTTGTTTTTTCTGATTGTTTGCTAAACAGTCGATGTGTTAAAAGACAAGTTCATATTCAAAGCACGGGAGAAATTTCCACACGAAGTTTCGAGTCTGTGTGTGTTTGTGCTAACGCTATTGCTAGTGCTGCGGCTGAGCTAATTTGAAGTGTAGATTTTATTCAGTCCACTACACGTGTACTGATGTCTCCAGATATAGTTAACTACTCCAGTTGAACTGATTAAGAGAGGAAAGGCTGGTTTCGGCTTGAAGACGGACCAGATACCCAGATACAGGAGCGACTTGGACTTGGACTTCATCTGTGCATGCTTTTGGCGGCGGCCGAGGAGGAAAGACACGCTACGGTGGCTGTGGTGGGACCCGGACCTGCTCCTGAACCTGTACCTGTGACGGTTGGATTAAAGATAAGCCAGGAATTATTGCTAAGGTACTGTGCCTTTTATTTTGCTGATTGAAGAGCTAAACGGCCATTCTGTTTGGGCTGCCACGACCACGAGCACCGATTCAGGCCTGCAACGTTTCATTTTGTTTTAAGTAATCTGAGTTTTGCCGGCTTTAGGGGACAGTTATACTAAGGTGTGTGTGAGTGGGCCCACTGAAAGTGTATTTGTTGTGTTTATGTGACCTGGAAAAGGGTTTAATTAAGGTTTTATAACTGAATCCATTTGAGTTGAAGGTGAAAGTTTACTTATTCTCTTGCAGTAAGAAGGTACAGTAAGAGTGTTTCTTTAAAGGAAAAAAGGGTAAATTTCATTTTGAAGTATTGAATAACCTTCCTATATTTTATTTAATGTTTTATGTTTTCAAAACTCATTCTTTTGATAAGTAAATAATTGAGTATTATTTTTCTAAAATCTGAGTGATGTGATTTTATTGCATTTATTATTCTTTAGGGAATAATTTCATACTTAAAGAGACATATAGACACTTTGGGTTTAAAATCGGTATTGAAACTAAAACTCTAAAAGGTGAATTCATCAAAGGTGAGTTTAAAGAAGTTCATGTGTTTAATTTAAAAAGAGATCCAAGATAATTATTAAAACTGAGTTAAAAGATAAGAAGAAAAGTACGTTAAAAGAACCCAAAAGCCCTTCCCTAATCAATATAGCTACTAAGGGGAGCGCTACATATACTATACTATATACTTTGCTATACTATACTATGCTTTGCTATACTATACTATACTATGCTATGTTATACTATACTATACTATACTATACTTTGCTATACTATACTATGCTATGCTATGTTATACTATACTATGGTATGTTATGCTATACTATACTATACTATACTATGCTTTGCTATACTATGCTATGCTATGCTATACTATACAATGCTATGGTATGTTATGATATGCTTTACTATACTATGCTATACTATACAATGCTATGCAATGCTATACTATTATATACTATAATAAGTTATGTTCTTTTGGGCATTTTTGGCATATGTCAATCGAGTTGGCTTAATCCATAAATAAAGAAGCACACACATCCAACCTGCTGTACCCAGCTGCAGCTTTAAAGTGGATTCCAAATGGAAATGTATTTTATTTATATAAAGGCGTGAAAAAGGTTTCTGATAGCAGCTCTTTACCTCGTGTATTTGTACAAAGGTGAAACTCTGAGTCGCTAATTACAGTAAAGTGTTTTCAGGGTAACCGAGAAGTTCAGTTTTATTAAACAGTAAGTTCTGCTTTCATGCCAGCAAACATTTTCCAAGTGTAGGCGTCAATGTGGAGTGAAACTGCTGCCTCCTCCAAAATGTAACTGCTCAGCAGAGAGCTGCTGCACGTCAGTGCCAGAAAACACAACAAGCATCATAAAATCATTTGAAAATGGGTGAAAATCTCAGTTTGGATTTAAACTCATTTTCTCTTTCAACGCAGCTCTTTTTTTTTTGGGAGGAGCATTGACTTGCTAAATTCCTATTCAATTCATGCAAATCCCCTCACAATGGCTACTGTTGCAAAGTGTTGCATACTGTAAGCCAGCTAAAGCGGCACGCTCGAGTCCAAAGCAGTGCTCCCTTCAGGTTTCCCAGCACGGTAGCTGCACGGGTAGCTTGACACCAGGGAGGCTGAATGAATAATAGATGTGTGTTACTTCACCCAAATGATGAATAATTCAGGAAGGGGCAGGGAGGGTGTGGAGAGAACAGAGACACACGATGACCGAGCTCAACGTGCCGCTGCTTGCTGGCTGAGTTTCATCTAAAAATACAGACTCACATGTACTGTAAAAATGCATCAGGCTACGTCCACAAAACATACTTCCACCAGGGACACAATGTACGCACATACAAAGACGTGCAGATACACTCAACTACCTTCGCTTATGTAGCCTGAAATACAATACACAGGCCTAACTTTCACAAGTCCCTTTGCGAGGCCTGGATTAAACAAGTTGAATAGGAAGCTCAGGGGAGGCAGAAGACAGTGTGGTGAAGGAGCGTTTCTGCACGGAGACTCTAAATTATATTGTACATCTAATCCGGTGACCAAACCACTTAAGAGAGTGCAAGTCTAGGCCAAAGAGGTTATTAGGCGGCTTTGAAATTTGGCATTGTGAACGCCAACTCCTGCACGGCAGTGATCTCTCTCTATGAGACTCACAGGAGAGAAGGTTTCTGTTCCTCCTTACATTGAACTCACTGTTGTAAAGTAAGCTGAAAACTGTGCTTCTGTTGCCTTGAACACGCTTCTGTTACTGCTCTACAATAACAATTACTAACAAATACTAAGATATGAAACTCATGCTTAATTAATGCAACCACTGCATGAGGCATCTTATCAGATGCATAATAAATAGTGAACGCCTGTTAAATAATGTATAACTTCAAGTTATTGTTAAACTGATAAACTGAAGTGTTCACATGAATTTGTGAACTGTGAAAGTATTCACACTCAGAAATATATGATAGCAGCGATTTTCGTTCATGGTTCCCAGAAGATGAATCCTAATGTTTCTTTATTTGAACAGAGATAATGGACAAAGAACATTAAACCTATATAAAACAAGGAGAGTAATGCACTGAGTTTTCACAAATTCCTAAGCTAAATTCTAACTGGACACTTCTTGCTCTCAGTGGTCGCCATTTTCTACATTTTCCTTACTACGTTGCTAAAGGAGAGGGACCAACGGCATTGTGAAAATGGCGGCCAAGGAAGCGGTTGAGGTGAATACATAAATGTAAGCTGTACGTATGTTTCATATTTATATTTTGGCAATCAAATGTTGGTGCAAATACACGCTAATGCACGGTTGCAATTTGGCAAAGAAGAAAATAAAAAATAAATAAAATTCAACAAAACAGTGTTTTAGGTGCCATGGACATTACATTACTAAACATTCACATGCTAATATTAGCATTCAGCTCAAAGTACAGCTTAGCCTAAATCCATGTGAGGCTAACAAAGTCCTGCTTAAAGTTATACTGACAATGTAGAGCTGAGATGTCCTAAAATGGCCACCATACAGAGGATGAACATTTCTGATTTAATGACTGATTGATTTTGCCCCTCATCAATCATGATAGGATGCTAGTGTGGCTGTAGTCTTGTAGTTTTGTTAGTGTTGTTCCACTATTTGAGTGTATTAAGGACTCGAAATGCATATTAAGGATATTCAAAGATGAGTGCCAAATAACAGGTTTATTTGACTAATTAAAAACAGACATAATATCCATCTGTTTACTCTAATTACTTGTTAATGTGAGTATTTAAAGCAATCTCTGACAGTCTGAACTGAACTCATATTTGGATGGGATTTGGTTGGAGGAATGCCAGCGTGGAGCTGGTAACCTTGGCTGTTTTCTGTTGGTGCTGTTGTGATTCGCTCCGCCGGCTGTTTTTTCTCCGCAGAGTTGTTGTTGTGACTCATCTGTCTCCTGTCAGCAGTGACGGCGAGAGAAAATTCATCTCCGTAAGAAAAATCCATCCTTCAAACCTGTCTGCAGAAACACTCATCAGCACATCCTCGTCTTACACCCTCACCCCCTCCCTCCTGTCCTTTTCCTCGCCTTTCATTTTGTTTCCTTTCCTTGGTCCTCATTACTTTCCTTTTGTATTTCCTTTTTATTTTGTTTCCTTTCCTTTGAATCTCTTTTTTTCTTCACTATTCCATTCCACTTTCTTTCCTGTATCTCATTTTCTTTGCTTTTCATGTCCTTTTTGTTTCTTTCCTTTCCTTTCGTTTTAGTAATTTCCTTTCCCTATACCTCCTTTCCTTTGTTATTATGTTTCCATTCCTTTCCTTACTTGTTTCCTTTCTTTTGATTTGCTTTTATCTTTCCTTTCATTTCCTTTCCTTTCCTTTCCTTTTCTTTCCTTTCCTTTCCCTTCCTTTCCTTTCCTTTCCTTTTCTTTTAATTTCCTTTTGTTCAGTATTGTGTCCAGTGGAAACTTCTGGTACTAATTATAGCATTTTACTGAATTCATTATTGTCATATTAGGTGAATAACTTTCATAAATAAATTAGATGAAGGTGGATGGAACAGCCACGGTTTCATGCTCCTGTTAATATGTTTTATTGTCTGCAGTTATAAAGATGACCTTGTTTCTTCAAAGGTTTTCCAAAGAGCACAAATGTTGGAAATAATTTTCTTTTCACTCTTTCAAACATCTCAAGAAACTTTGAAACCAGCAAAGACGCTGATCGAAGCCAGCGGCCTTTAGTTTGGAGTAGAAGTGTGATATTTCACTTCTAAACTCAATAATGTTTTCTTTCTTTACAGTCATTTTAGTGTGACATTCTTCCTCTGTCTGATGGTTGACAAGTGACTGATAAAAGAGAGAGGAGGATGACATTTAGGAAAGGTCACAGGCAGGATTTGAACCCATGTTATCATGATATGCACCTTGGCCACCAAAGCCAAACTCAACCTTCTTCTCTCTGGTCTCGTGTTCCTCCTCTCGGACTGACTGACTAGTCCTCTGAAGGTCACCGAGAGATTAATGAGCTGATCGCTGACAGAGGAAATGTGTCTGACACTGCGGTCTTCCTGTCTCCCTCCTCCTGTAATGATCATCATTTTCTCTTATCTACACAGCCGCCGACTCTCTCACAGCAGGTTATTCTGAATCAGTCTGGAGGACACACCTGCCTTTCACCCCCCATTTTTCTCTCCGCCCTGCTGTCTCTCATCCCTGTCGTAAGGTGAAAACCTCATTATTCCAAACATAAGAGCCACAGGGGGATTTGGGGATGTGGCACAGTCTGCTGCGAGTTTAGAAAATGAGGGGTCTATTGTGCTCATGCAAGGATAGTTTTCAGTCTTTACAGATTTTCATAGAAAAATAACAAGATTTTTTAAATGAGCCAATAACTTTAAATCTGTTTAACCCTGAATTTATTCCTCCACAGATACAAAAGTGTTTCAAGTTGCAAGAAGATGCCGATCACCACAGTTTACAATAAACAAGGTCCTCTCAAAGTGACCACAAAATGGGGAAAATGTAAATGAGATTCTGAATAAGAATCTCTACATAAAAATATGTATATTTACAGTAAGATGGAAAAATGTTAAGAGGGAACAAATCAGCTACAGAAAGATGCAAAATGACCCCAACGAGACCTGCTATTTACATATTTACATATTCCTGCCGTTTGATTGCTGACTGACATTTCTGTCAAACATAATTTCTACTTTCACTGACAAACACAAACATTTATTTACATACATGTCAGAATGTTTTAAAGAAATGACATTGAGTGGCATGTTTGCATATCGCAGTGTTGTTCGTGTCATTTAACAAATGATACATCAGAAATAAATTAAAACTCCCTTTCCTGCCGCCAGCTGGACATGGCAGCAGAGAAATGATCTCTCATCCTGTTTCTCCTCCTTTTCCTTCCACTTTGCTCCCGTTGCCTCAGGTTTCTCCTCGCTGCCTCCTTAATTAGCCGCACATCTCCTTTGAATTACACTTTAAAAAGAGTCTGTGCTGTGGGTCCAGGTCAGGGCTTCTCTGAGCTAATTACCACTTAGCTCCAAGGGCCACTCTGTGTTGTGTTAGGCCGTGTGTGTGAGAGAGTGTGTGTGTCTGCTGTCTTTCTAAAGAATCAAAGTTTGTTTCATATTCTGAAAGAATGTAAGAATGAAAGTGTGTTTGTGTACAAGAAAGTAAAGAGATGCAAAATTACCAACATGCTAGACAACACCAAAGGGCGCAAAATGGCTACAAAGAGATAGAAAATAACTGCAAAGAGACACAAAGTAACTACAAAGAGATGAGGAAAAAACACAAAAGACAAGAAAACAGACAAAATGACTAACATGCGAGACAACACGATAAAATGACTACAAAGGGATACAAAATAACTTCAAAGAGACACAAAGTAACTACAAAGGACACAAAATTGATAGAAAGAGACAAGAATTGTTTCAAAAGAGATGCAAAATAACTTCAAAGAGACACAAAGTAACTACAAAGGACACAAAATTGATAGAGACAAGAATTGTTTCAAAAGAGATGCAAAATAACTTCAAATAGAGACAAAATAACACAAAATGGCTACAAAGAAATGCAAAATAATTAAAAGACACAAAATGACTACATAGGAATACAAAATAATTTCAGAGACACAAAATGGATGAAAAGAGACACCAAATGGCTACTACACAGAGACACAAAATAACTTCAAAGATACACAAAATGGCTACAAAGAGATACACAATGACTTAAAAAAGACACAAAATGGCTACAAAGAGACAAAAAAATAGCTACAAAGTATGAACAACAATCACAAAAGACCAACATCCAACAACAAACACCAAGACAAAAAATCTATAAAGAGACACAAAATTACTAAATGCAAACATTTTAGTCTTGCACCTGTGTGGTAGGATGGGGGGGCCCTTTACACACGTCTGTCCCCAGAGGACCATCTCATAGTCCATCTCTATGTGTGTGTGTGTGTGTGTGTGTGTGAGATGACAGTGTGCGTGCGTTGGTGTAAACTTGTAGAAGTTGTCAGCTTGCTGTGCAAGTTTTCTTTGAGGGGGTTTTCTTACTTATGTTCTCCAGATGTCACACTTGACTGCATTCACACTCAGTGAAGCACACGTCACACTGTCTTTACAGTAAGTCATTAGTGAGTATGCATCACACACGCTTATCATGCGAGAATCCTCCCATCTGCTCACACTCCTGCCCAGCCTCATTACTGGGGGCTCCTGTTGATAACAGACTCCTGCTTCTGTTTTTTCATTTTAAGACTCCATAAATTATTCAGTAATTAAGAGGTTTGTGCTGTTTGAGTTTATTCTGGAAGTCTGCCTGGCTACCAGCACCTCCTTGTCCTGTACAGACTGCTGACAGCTCTGCAGGAGGAGACGTGACAAATGTTGCAGGGAAACTCCTCGCAGAGCTCGAGTGAACTTTTCTTCTTGATCTCAGACACCGTAATGAGCACGGACTTGCTTTTCTGACCTTTGCATTTGCAGCATTCTGTTAACTACAGTTGGAAATATTCTGACACAAGACTGATATTGTGATGTGAGAACAGAGTAGACAAGGAGGTTGTGTTTACAGTTATGTTTATTACCGAGCAGAACATCTCCAGTGAAATTTGGTAGAAAAAAACTTTGGCCATTTGCCAAGCAAAAGAGTGTTTTTGTTTTTTTCAAAAGCATTTCTCGACATTTCAAGCGTTTTAGAACATGATGAACTTCTGCATCTAGTACTATAAAAATAACCTGCCACATGATTGTCTGTCTCTGAAGCTATTTTGATGCAGCTCAGAAAAATTCCAACAGATTTTCTATTATTCATTTACCCAATTTGGAGGATTATGCAGCTCCGGTGAGGTTTGTGCTCTCTCAAACTTTTGTCTTCATGGTGTTAGCATCTTTTTCAGTGCTGCTGACTTCCTTACTAGATCATGTAAATATAAATAAACCAGTCAAGTATCACCAGAAAACAGGTTCTATTGATTGATGTGTGCACCTCATGATTTATCGTCCTCTTCAGTCTCTTCTCCTCTGTCATTATGTCCATAGATAGTCAAGTCAACCTACTGTGCAGTCTATATTTAGTGTTTCATCCCTGCACTATGCTCCATTGCACCATTTCATTGCACATTCCCATTCCTATTCAGTGTAAAAAAAAGTTTATTATATATATATATATTGCAAGAAGATATATATTTACCTTTTGTATATAGTTTTTGTTTTTCTTGTTTATGTTTATGTCTACATTTACCTGTCTGTTGTTTGAAGCTTGTACTACGAGAGAAAAGGGTAACCAGAGTCAAATTCCGTGTGTGTACACATACCTGGCGAATTAAAGTGATTCAGATTCTGATTTTGATAGAGGTTGCTGAGCCCAGTTAAATTGCCCATTCACACAGCTCTGGTTCTGGCACAACACCAGCTCCACTCCCCGTCATCATTCCCCCACGGCCCAGGCCTGCAAACCTCTTTTTCTTCCCGGTGGTCCAAAACGCCTGTGGTACACTAACACTCCTCCGGTGCTCTGAGCTCACTGTCCGGGCAGCCCAGGCTAACAAACTGAGCTAACATTAGCTAACAGCAGCTACAGTTGGCAGAAGTTTACTTCACTGTCCATCAGGAAACTCTGTAAATCACAGAGAGTTGAGGCGGAGCAGCCGGAGGACATCAGAGGGAAAACCAGAAAACATTTTCTCCATAAAATATGATCCAGTTTCACCAAAATCAGTCAAATAGTTGGTGGTGTGGTGTGTGCTTCTCCCGACCCGGAGCCCAAAGTCACATTTTTTTAAAAACATTTTGACCACACAGTGCCACATGTAAGTGGTGTGACACGAGTCCAGTCGAGCTCTCTCCATTCCCTCAAAGACCAGGACTGTCAAGAAGTGCAAATTTGTGTACAAAGACTCATTTGAATCCGAAAAAGATCTGTATGGTTTTACTTCTTCTGTGCCTATAAATTCACCTATCGTCTCCTCATCCCATCATCTATCCCCGATTCTGCTCCTCCCCACTCTCCTTCCTTCCTCTTCCTGACATTTTATTACTCATGTCATCGCTTTCATCTGCCTGTATTCATCCCGCTCCATCTCCATCTCCCTGCAGCTCATGATCAGTGTTGACAGTGATATCGTAGTTGGGCTGTGACCCGCAGTGGAGGTCTGCTCCCTCATGCTCAGCTAAGTGTGTGTTTATTTGTGTGTGTGTGTGTGTGTGTGTGTGTGTGTGTGTGTGTGTGTGTGTGTGTGTGTTCAGAGTTTAACTCACCGGCAGCAGCGTTCAGCTGTGGTCTCAGGTCAGTGCAGGTTAGGGTGGGGGTAACTGATACTTCAGCTTCCTCTCCACCTACATTTGTATGTTTCTGTATCTCCTTCTCTCTCTTGTTTCTCACTCTCTTTTTACCCTGTAAACTTTCCCTCTGTTATTCTCTTTCCCTCACTTGCTTCCTTTCCTTGTCCCTCTCCATCCCTCTTTATCTTCTCTCCACATTCCATTTCTCCTCCACCCTTTCCTTCTCTTTTGCACACAATCTCCATCCACAATCATCATCTCCTCTTCCTCCTTAGAACCTGTCTTTCCATCCTCTTCCATTTTCCCCATCTCTTTCTTTTTCAATGTGTTTGCCTCTCCATCAGTTTGCATTTGTTTTTTCTCCCCTTTGCTTCCCCTCTTCCTCCATCCTTCTCTCTCCTCTCCTCTGGTCTGGGTCATGGACTCACAGCTCCCCGGGGTTTTGCTTATGTAACATCTTAGCGTGCTGATGTGATAGGAGGGGAAGTGTTTAGGTGGCACACACACACACACACACACACACACACACACACACACACACACACACACACACACACACACACACACTAATCTGTGTGATGAGACAGAATGAGAAACACGGCTGCAGCTTCATTAACCTAAGTGTAATTCATGACGTGGTTTTAACTTAATTTACAGTCATGATTTGATTCACATTTTGTCGGTGATGTCACCGTACAACACCACATCTTGTCTAGTATGATTACTCATACTTACATCATTTTTACATATTGATACACAAGTCACACATTCGAGTCCTGTCTCCCTCTGTTAGGCCAGCTGTGGAGAAACACGGTGACACTGTGATGTGATCTTGTGATTTCATCAGAATCAGAGACACGTTTATTGACAAGAAGGTTTCTTTGCTTTAGTGTTTTTGTGCAGTAAAAAATGAACACCAATCAAATCTGAGGTAAAAAATGTAGTAGTAGAAGATATAAATACATGTACGATATGCCTAACAGGTTAGCAGATAACCTCTGCAAAACGCTTTGTAAGGATGAATTGGTTTTAGTAACAAGGAAATGATTTCTCTTTCAGAGCATGAACAATGGTAACAAGTTTCAGGTCATCTGTTCACAAGGAGAAACCACACAAATGTGCACATCGACACACAACAAAAGACGATTTTTTAAAATCTTCAAACCATCTCAATACATTTTTAGAGTCCGTAGGTTCAAACCCTGAAACTCAGCACTGCTGTCGTCACATGCTACCTACAGAGCCGCACATTCCCTTTTAAATCAGGCAGACGAGACACACTAGCATGTGTGGAAGGAAGGAAGCACATACTGTAAACCATGACTGAGGCTGCTTGGCGACCATACGGCCTCGATCCCACTCTAATAGGCCTATTAGTCACAGAAACAGACTGTGAGTGATTATGAGCAATCAGGCTGCACAGAGAAAGACCACTAAGGGGAACGGGGGGAGAGAACAGAGGGGAGGTGTAGAAGAAAAGAAGAGGAGATAGAGGAAAGGAGGAGCGGGAGGACAGAAAACAGAGATAGCTAAAGGAGGAGACAGGAAATGGAAAGAAATATGGAAGATGAGAAGAAGAGCAGCAAAAGGTCCCCGAGCAGCTATTATCACTCTGCACAAAAAGGTTAATTAAGTCATTCAGGGAGGTACAAAAACATAAAACATCTACCAGGCATCCCGCAATGCATCAGACAAATCAAATGAAACCGGCTGGACGCTCGGATTCAGGAGGAGGACAAAGCTAATAGGCGGCGCGGCTAAAGACGCTCATTTGTCAACATCAGCATGGCGGAGCAATATAGATCCATCTTTGACACGAGAGAGTGTGTGTGAGAGTGTGTGTGTGCGCGGTTCAAACCACCACCGATGCAATATGGCTGCGGTCGCCATGGCTACGGCGAACGCAGCTCCAGGGTTCGTTCTCATTAAGGAGTTAATTACCTGCTGTGGAAATATTTCTCACCTCCGACTGACGAGGTCGTCGCCGGGAGACGTGTGAGGGTCAGAGCTGCTGTTTTTACTGTCAGAGAGCGACCCGATCAAATGCTGTTTATTTACTAATGTGATCTGATATCAACATGAAACTCGGCGCGGTGATTGCTCATGTTAAGACAGTTCTTTTTTGCATTACAAGTTTTCTCACGGTTTATGTTTAAATATGCAAATGAGGCTTTATCTAATGCCTGTTAAATCTACAGACACAGACAGACACGTTCTGCAGCTTGTCCCTGTGGCGTCTTGGCTTACAAAAAAGGTGATTTCTATGTGAATAAAATGTGAACAACTGTGTATGTTTATCTATTTAGATGTGCGTAAGCTGAGAACAGTTGTGCTTGTAATTTCTTTTTTTTATTTAATTCTCAGGATGACAATATAACTTAAAATATAATTTTTTTCATGCACTCAAATGATTATGCACATCTGTGTACATAGATACAAAATTTATTGCAAATATAAATATTTTATACCTTTACACTTCATGTTTACAGCCTTTACACTGTTTTTACAAACACTCATGTATTAATAATGTATTTACGTTTGCATGTCACTGGACCTTTAACCTTCAGCCCCACAGAGATCAAGAGCTGTTCATTTCTCATTTCTGGACAAAAATAACGGCATCTTGTTAAATATTCAATATGCAGACACTGATCCACCGCTGAAAAAAGGTTTGAGGTATTATGTCCTTAACGTTTGCTGCATTTTTTTTATTAATAACTATAACTTTATGACTTTTAAACATTTGTGTTGGTAAAATGAATTCATTCTTTGTTCATGACCTCCTCTTAAACTTTTGTTTGTATTCTTTCTGTGGTTTTAGTCTTGAAATTCTGGCACAAACAACGCTGTGTGTTGTGACAATTTCCAACATGAGAGACAACAGAATGAAGTCATTGATGAACACCAACAGGTTTGCACTGTCCAGACATCAACATGATTTCTCTTTATTTGTTGATTTGTTGTTACGAGATTTACGAGACGTTTGGCGGTTCTGTTCATCAGTCACAAAGCTTTTAGAAGCACGTATTTCACAAAGATGTGTGGATAAAGTTCTGCGTGTCACTTTGTCAGTCAACTGTTAGACTGTAAGACAGAGACTGAACTAGTGAGCCATGCATATGACAGACAGATCATGCAGATAGAGCATGATCAGGACATGGTGTGAGTGTCAAAGTGTTTTTGAGGTTGTAGGGACAGAATATTAATAATCTGTCTGTCAAAAAATAGTTATTTTACTGACTTTACTGACTGACTTAGGAGGTTTTCAGGCCTGGAATGCTGACGGGGAGCGGAGCTGGGTGAGTGGGCAATGTAACCGAGCTCAGCAGCCTCTATGGACATAATGACAGAGGAGAAGAGACTGAAGAGGACGTTGATGGAGGAAGCTAAGAAGAGAAAAGGAGAGAGTGAGCGAGCAAAGAAGCCATTGAAGAGTAAATGTGGGACTGACTTTTAGTGGTTGGTGAGAGCTTGGTGAAATAAAAGGCTGAAAGACAGACGCCGAGCTGGGCTGACTGCTGTTGGACTAGTAAGTAATATTAGCTGGCTGCTATGTCTTGTGTTGTTGACCTTGTTGATGTTTGGCTGTTAACAAAGTTGTCGACTCGCTAGTTTTTGATCATAAGTAATGTAATCAGAACAAATACACGTGTACAGCTGTCCATATTTACCACAGTGGGATTACACTCTGAAACTGGAGGAGACAAATCACAACACACTGATTTATATGAAATGTTACTTTAACCTTCATCTAACAGGTAGCCTCGGTCATCTAACATTCCTGGTAAGGAAACAGCTTGTACAATCCAACAGTCATCAACAATGAAAACACTCATGAAACTTTAGTGTTGTCGTTTGTTCCTCGTGCTAGCAGATTGAGGCGCTTAGCGTGATGTGTCCCGTCTCGGCTCTTCTCTCTGTAAACGCTGCAGAACCTCCCTCCCTCACCAGTTGCGCCGTATCACGGGGAGGCAGTAAGTAGGCAGCAAATAATCACTGCAAACATGATCACAATAATAATGATGGTAATTGCCTGCGCTCACGCTGCCAGCAGCTCTCCAAAGCCCTGTTTGTTTTCTGATCCCTCTTCACAGGAGTCATTTTGGACTAATGGTCCATTTAATCTCTCTTTTTCTCTCTTTCTCCTTCCTCCGTCTCTCTCCATCTCTATTCCCTCCTTCTCTTTGTCTGAAATGGAGCGTGCGACACAGTAAATGGAGATAATAGAGGCTCCATTTTGCTGCTAAGAGGGTAATTTGCTAACTCTTTGAAAACATAATTCTCATAACAGCATAACAGAGCCGATTGTTCCTTTGTTCGTCTATTTGTCGCAAGTCTAACACGACGGGACTTTGCTGTTATTTGAAGTATCATTTTGTAGTTTCAGAAGTTCCTAAATGTGATTTCAAGTGTCTTAAAGGAATATAAATATAAATAATTATAATCATAATAATAATTATAATAATACCGTAATATAAAAGGCATGTAAATATAGATGATTGTAAAGTTTGCTTTAGCTTTAGTTGTCAAATCTGAATACTTTGCTTTGGTTTAAGGTGTATAAAGTCACATAAAACACCTTGGAAACAAACAGTAACTTACAATAATTGCTTTTCTGTATGTATATATCCGAGGCCATGTTGAATCCACCACACCTGTTAATAACAGATGAGGCATGAAAGATCTGAAAGCCTTGATGATATTCATGAATTAAGATTCTGATTGGACTGATGCTTAATTACCTGTAAAGAGCAATAATGTTTGTCTTCCAACACTGATCCACTTAAGCTCCGCGCAGTGTTTGATTTGATAATTGTTGATTTACAACAGAGCTCGACTGACATGTTAACGAACTGTGTAATAATAAATAATGGCAAGAATTAATCAACCAATAAACCAACTGGGCTCAGTATAAATCATCGTCACCTTGAGTTGATGGATAAAGCTAAAGTATGTTATTGCATTGCAAAGCTTTCCAATTAACATAAATTATTATCAAACGCTTCCTGGAGTTTGACAGAAAGCAAACACAAATTAGCCATCTGGATTAGCTGCTGTAGCTAACCACTAGATCCACTTATGGCACATTTTCCTAGCTACCAAAATGAGTTACCTATGCACATTGATTTTTAAGAATTAATAAAAACTTGAGAATAAAACTTTTTGTGTATGTGTTTTTGTGTAAGGTGGCCATTTTAGAGTATCTAAAATTCAACAAAATCATTTTTGTGACATGTTTTCCAGTGGGGGGTTTGGGGGTCCTCCCCCATAAAATTTTGTATTTCTTAGATGCAATTTCCTGCATTCTAGTCAATTTTAGGGTGACTTGCTAGACATGGCAAATCCTAAATCCCATCTGATTCATAGCTTGCATTCTCAGTTGCATGGCCTGCACAAGACAATACTATTTATCAGAAAGAAACAATAACCACTTAACTATGGACATCTAGAGATTATTATGTAAACAACAATGGCAAAATTGAGAAGACAAATTACTTCATACTTCATCACTACTACAGCACAGGCACTTGACAATGGCATATTGTTTGCAGATAATAATTAATTCGTTTTCAAAAAAAATGTTTTAGACCAATTAGCAGACCCCTCAGGAATTCGCGATGTTGCGATTTGCAACTTCAACGCAACTTCAGTGAATCCCCGTGAATTCAGGGCGGTGTTTCAATTTTAACCAATCACCGCGATTTTTCCGCAACTTCCGCGCAGTCTGCCCGGGGAATTCAACTCGGCGGGTCAGGGACGGCTGCACGGTGTGGGAGGATCCCCTCGCGGGACCTCTCCCTGGGCGCATTTCCTCCGCGGCGGTGCTCCGCAACTGGCTCTGGGTCGGCTTGGAAAGGCTCGGGGGCGAAGGTGGCTCACGGCTCTGGCCACGATCTTTACAGTGCCCTCCCGCCTGGACCTCGCCGCTTCCTGGGTCCGTGGACTTAGTGCTCACTGCGCCCTCTCCGGGGCTCGCCCCCGGCACGACTGTCGAATTGCAACTTATCGCAACTTTCACTTTCTCCTGCAACAAAATCGCAACAAAAATGTAAAAAGCACCGCAACTTTCCCCGCAACGTCAGGCATTTTAGGCCGCAACTATTTCAAAAAAGGCCTGCGAAATCCTGGTGGGGCTGAATTAGGTGAAATTGGATAATTTCCCACGGCACACCTGACGGTCTCTCACGGCACACTAGTGTGCCGCGGCACAGTGGTTGAAAAACACTGGTTTAGATACTTCACTACCTAGCATCAGCCTTGAATGTCACTTTTTGCTGCCTGGAGAATCAGACTTCCAGGCTGATTAAATCAAAACTAACATGAACCCAAGTAAGCTATCTTGCTAGATAGAAAGTGTAAGCTAGACTCCAAACTAGCATTCATTATTAGCTGTGTTGTTATTGCTATGTCGGTCCACAAATTAAATTAGCCTACATGTTGGTAATTGGTTGTATGATAGGCTGAGACTTACCTTCTGAATTGTTGTTCCTTGCAATCTTAAAACCGAAGTTTCTTATGTCCAGCTGTCCACTCCGCTTGGCCATGAGGCCATTCTTCTGGCGAGAGCCAGGTTATAAAAAAACGCCTCCCGACTGAACAGAATGGAACATCGCCGCCTCGACCGTGCGTGCCGTCCCTCACTCATGGTAACCTACTATCACATAGGTAATAGGCTGATTATCATAAAGCCCCCCTAAATGTTGAATGGTAATTCTATTTCCAGTGTTAAATAGAAGTAATTTCCACATGCATTGATAAAATGCCACAAGGGATGGAAGAAGGGATGACCATTTTAGAAGAGGGATGATTTTGACCATTTTTTCCCCCAGGGGGGATGCCACCCCCCCCCCAACTCGAGTACTGACTGTCACAGTACTTATTGCTGCACTAACATGTCCTTGTTCCCTTGTTTGTTTCCCTTTTGTAAGTCACTTTGGATACAAACTAAATGTAAAGGTAAATGAAACGTGACCGAGCAACCTCTTACGGAAGCTGTGGTTGACGATCTTCAAATGTCCAATGGCAGCTTCCTCTTCTATCATCCCGTCTACGTTTTTTGAGCAATAAGTGGTAGACAGCAAGTTAAAGCATAACAACAGCCTGAAAGTCCATGATGATAAGCAGCTGGCTGCCAAGAATGGTTCCACACAGCAAACGCAGGACGCTGCTTTTAAAGGTCATCGATCAATCGAAGTGTGCCATCAGTTAAAGACACCGTCAAACTCTCAAACTGAGTCATTGCGGGTTCGGAAAAGGGCTTTAAAACTCTACTGAAGCCTAGTCTAAAGAACATTTTGATTTACAGTTTTTGGGTCAGTTAGAAGCTTTTAAAGAGAGAGCCAGACCACTCATGTAATTAAGTCTTTAAGCTTAATTACAGAAAGTCTAATTGAACAGCTGAATAAATGAAAACCACTTCATAATGTGCTTGATTTACTTTTGAAATGTCTTCATGTGTTTGCTCTCAGCTTCCATTGCACTGACAGGAAAAGACACTGACTGCCAGGCACTCAATATCCTGGTCTAACTCTTCTCGATGAAACTGAGACGTGAATGTGAGGTTGAAGATCAGTTTTCCGAAAGGTCTTTCTAATTTTCTGCAGACATGCCGCATCATTTCAGCCATTCGAGCGGAGCTTCAGGGCGACTGACATACTGGCAGGCTGGTTTCTGTTTTTTCCCCCCTCAGGAGGAAACTTGTCCCTAAGTCAAATTAGATCCGCTGACATCTTCTCAGCTCTCCGTCTTTCTGGCTGTGTGTTTGGCTGAGCCTGCAGTACATCTAAGGCCTCAGAAGAATGAGTCGTGGGAAACGGCAGAGCTGAGTAAAAACCGTGCTGCGCTCTGTCACAGATGGCACCGCAGAATGCATCTGAGAACTTCATGCTCTGCTGAGGAAGCGTCAAATTGAATTTGTTTGGAGGGAAACAGGTGTGCTGAGTTAGGTGCTGTCGTTTTAATTTGGCTTTCTGTCTCACACACACATACTCATGTGAGCGCACACATAAAATGCAGAGTTTCATATGTTCAAGTAAGTATCAGTAAAAAAAAAACACCATCGATTTACTGAACCCAAAGTCTCTAAACTTAAAGCAGTACTGCATGGATCAGTGTTTGTTGAGATTTGTCTCCTCCAGTTTCAGAGTGTAATCCCACTGTGGTAAATATGGACAGCTGTACACGTGTATTTGTTCTGATTACATATGATCAAAAACTAGCGAGTCGACAACTTTGCTAACAGCCAAACATCAAGCAAGGTCAACAACACAAGACATAGCAGCCAGCTAATATTACTTACTAGTCCAACCAAACCTCCTCCTCTCCTTCCCGGTGGTCCAAAACTCCTGTGGTACAAACACTAATGCTCTCCCGGTGCTCTGAGCTCACAGTCTGGGCAGCCCGGCTAACAAACTGAGCTAACATTAGCTAACAGCAGCTACAGTTGGCAGCAGTTTACTTCACTGTCCATCAGGGAACTGTTCTCTGTTCTCAATGCAGCATCAACGTGATTTAACAGATGTTAGTTTATGAGAGAAAAGTTAAAACCTCAGTTAGTACATCTGAGGAGTGCAAACTGAAAGAGAGTTTCAAATTACTATCAGATCAGTATAATAAAATATTCCACAAATTCAGATCAGATTGTTTGTTATAATAAGTTCCTTTTCTGTTTGGAAGCAGAAGAAAAGGAAGCGTGTTGTCAGTCCTTCTTCTCAGTTGGTCAACTTTCTATTTGAAGACTTGTCATTCACAGTGACAGGCTGTCATATTGCACAAAGCTGAGGCAATCAGTGCGAAGTTGTAATAAACCCTGAAGAAACAGATGGTGAATGATGCCAGTCTGCAAGAAAACTTGAGGGAAAAAAACTACCTTTACTGTGCTTTTAGATCCCACTACCTGTCATTAAGATAAGATGAGATGAGATAAGATAAGATGGTCAGGGTTATTTGTTCAAAATAATGTCAGTCTAATACTGCCGGAGCCCAAAAGGATGTCATATAACACGCAGGTGTTTTGAGTTATTCTGGCTGATTGGAACTTCTCAGCCCCGTGTGGGATAATTTACTCAACCTGAGCTCTAATCAGCCAGAATAACGCAAAACACCTGTGGGTGTGCAGGACCGCTTAAAGTGCTCCTTATTCTGAGTGACTGAGCGAAAAATACATTTCTGAAAAGAAAATCAAGTTTAACTTCGACTGACACACGAAGAGATGTGATGAGGACATGTTTGGTTAGCTTGCTAACATTATTAACGTTAGCATTAGCTATAGCTGATATCAACATGCTGAACTTAGCATGTTAGCATGCTAAAGTTAACAAACAAAATGCATGTAACTATTAGATGCTAATACGCTAATGTCGAGGATTTAATGCTAACTCAGGAAATCCAACGGACACGTCTCTGTCACGTCGCGGATGCAACGCGGTTTTGGTCCGTCCTGCACACGACTTCAAACCCCACCGGGAGCATTTCAGAAGCGTTTAGCCCGCCAGACTTTGTTTACTTGCTCAGATTTGTTCATTTTATTGGTTTATGTTCTTCTAAATAGGCTTCTACATGTGTAAATATGCTATAAATATACGTAGTTAGTGTATTAGTTTCACTTTTGTCTGTTTTTACGACCATCAGTTTGCACGGGGTATTTTATTTTGAAATTCTCTATGCTTTTTCTGTGTCTGGCTTCCGTCCGCTCAAGGTGGTCTTTGTAAATTGACGCGGGCTCCACGCGGCATCAAAAATAGAACAGACGTGTATTTCACGTGGAACTGAGCGGAGGTTTGCTTCTGGGAACTTCTGAACCGGACCAAGCCGGTGGGGTTTAAAACATTGACTAGAACAGCTGCGTATCACTGCTGCGACAGCGGCACATGGGCAACACTGCCCACCCAGTGGAATTTGGGGGAAATCGCTTTAGCATGTTAGCCAACTGGAGCCAGATTATGAGAAAAAAATCAATCATGTCATATACATACAGAGCTGAAGTCAGGATATGATTATCTAGCTTTTTCTCCATAAAATATGATCCAGTTTCACCAAAATCAGTCAATCAGTGGTGTGTGACTTAGTGCCATAAAGCATTATGTACTTCTCCTGACCCGGAGCCCAAAGTTACATAGTGTGAGAACAGACGTACGATAACAGAAACTGTATACAATGTTGCTTAGAGAAAATAATTTGAAGTGGTATTAAATGATTTTTGCAACTCCATCTCCATCACACGTTGTTCAGAGTTGACTCTGATCAATTATTAAATAAATGTAATCAATTAAAGTTCTCAATATTCAATTCAGAAAACGAGGGAAAGGAAGGGAGAAAAAATCATGTTAAACATGAAAACCTCTTTTACATATTCTCCGTCTACCTCTCACCATGTTGGTATTCAGGAGATCCAACATCCAGTTCAATACGTGTCAAGATTAGCACGCTCCTGTGAGTTGGCCAATCACGGTTCACGGTACATGACTTGCCAAACTGAATCACCCAATCCTGAATGAGAGACAAGTCTGAATGATGAAGCAGCAGTTGGAGCCTGACGTGTGTGTGTGCATGTGTTGTTTGTTGTTTTTTAAAATTTGCATAAATACTTTTTTTTTCTCTCCATGTATGAGTTTGAATATTTTGTCTTCTTGTGTGTATTTCTTGGCTCATGTTGTATTTTTTGTACGCATGAATGTGTGTGTGTGTGTGTGTGTGTGTGTAGCCTATATCTCCTGTATGTGTGTCCACGCTTACCGCTGCCTGGCTACAGATGGGATGTGTCACATGCTGAGCAGACAGGCGTAGTGAGGCGGGGGAGGGGATGGATGGGTGGATTGATGGGTAAGAAGGAGGGTGGGGTGACGGAGGGGTGATGATGGGGGAGGATGGTCATTTTAATGTGAGTCAGCTTTCCTCTGACCTTCACCATACGACTGATGTCTGATGTAGCCGGAGGAGGGCCGCTTCAATAGGCATTATGAATATTCAGCGTTTCCTCTCTCCTTCCTCCACCGGGCAATCCATCATTCATAAACATGCCTTCACAGCCTGATAGAAGTGTGTGTGTGTGTGTGTATGTGCTTCCTATTTTCATCAAATGTGCTCATCGTAAGTCTGTAAAATATTCCCTGGTAGAGATTTTGAAGAATTCAGGTCATTAACTTCTAATTCAAGAATATTACAATTTGTGTCTTACAGTATATTTGTCAGTCAATCATCAACACTGCCCCCAGAAAATTCATTATTAAGATCTGGAAACTGATATTATCATAGACAAAGCATAAAACCCAGAGAACAAACAAAGGTGAATAGTAGCCTGGTTCCAGACCTTTGTCTGAAATCTGCTTATGTCTTTGATTTCCATGGCAAATATCAAGTTAACTGACAAAACCACCACTACAGCCTCTCTGTCAGCTGAAAATTATGTTAGTGGGACAGACACAAGACAGCAAACGTGACCAACACGAACACGTCTGTCTGAATAATAACATGAAAATGAAATTCAGTCTGATTATCTGACTGCAAAGCTCCTCCAGAGCTACAAAAGACATCATAAACACAAGCAGTGTAACACTAACAACTTTGGGCTCCGGGTCGGGAGAAGTACGTAACGCTTTACGGCACTAAGTCACACACCACCAACTATTTGACTGATTTTGGTGAAACTGGATCATATTTTATGGAGAAAATGTTTTCTGGTTTTCCCTCTGATGTCCTCCGGCTGCTCCGCCTCAACTCTCAGTGATTTACAGAGTTTCCTGATGGACAGTGAAGTAAACTGCTGTCAACTGTAGCTGCTGTTAGCTAATGTTAGCTCAGTTTGTTAGCTGGGCTTCCCAGACTGTGAGCTCAGAGCACCGGAGGAGTGTTAGTGTTTGTACCACGGGAGTTTTGCACCACCGGGAAGAAGAAGAGGTTTTCAGGACTGAGGTGCAGGGGAATGCTGATGAGGAGCAGAGTCAGTGTCATGCCAGAACCGGAGCTGTGTGAGCTGGCAGTGTAACTGGGCTCAGCAGCCTCTATGGACATAATGACAGAGGACACTGAAGAGAATGTTGACGAAGGAAGCTAAGAAGAGAAAAGGAGAGAGTGAGCGAGCAAGAAGAGTAAATGCTGAAAGACAGACGCCGAGCTGGGCTGACTGCTGTTAGTAAGGAAGTTTTTCCTGGCTCATGGTGGGAATTGTTGGGTCTCTGAAAATAATATTATAAAGAGTACATTCTAGATCTGCTCTATATGGAAAGTATCTTGAGATAACTTTTTCTCAAATTATTTAAATCCAAAATTTCCCCCAGAAATGAAATAATAGAGGAAAAAGGATGTCACTCAAAATGTAAATGCTCAAGCAAAGTAACAATACTTCACAGTTATATGTCAGTACTTTTTCTTTCAGCTCTTGACACTTGATGGTTATGTCTTTACTGTATATATTTAAATCACAGACAGGACGCCTTCAAAATCCTACCTGCAGAACAGGAAGCCAAAGATAAAAACATCCCAGCATGCATTCTGACTTCAGGGTTCTCGCCTTAAATATCTTATGTTGCCCCAAAATCCAACTGTGTGGTGAAACATCCTAACAGGGGTAAAATAGTGTGTGAACTACTTTTAATGTCCTGTGGGGTCCATTTATTAACAGTAACTCTGTAGAATAACAGCATGAGTTTACAAATGCACCCACCAGTGTGTGTGTGTGTGTGTGTGTGTGATAGTACAAGGCTGTATTTGCATGCTCTTTCATTGCACTGAGTGCTGCTGCTGCTGATACATTAGCTCAGTAAATCTTTGTACACAAACAAAACTAAAAAGGTAAATCTGTCCTCTCATCAGAGTAAAGTGAGCAGAGGGAGGTGAAAATGCAGTAGCTGCTATCTTTGGCTATCCAAGACAAAATAATAACACCAATTTAAACAAAATAACACCATTCTGTACTTTGAGATAAAAAAGAGACTGTTTTCCTGTCACCTTCATTTACAGCTGCACTTGACACAGTACTATGTACTGTATGCAGCTAGATGCTGCTTTTTTGGTATTCACATCAATTTCCAAACAATATTTGCCTCCAGACACAGCTAATGGTGTTCTCATCCCTGGTAAACGGATACATCATCTCCTACATGAGCTACAATGGGCAGTTTTTTAGAGGATACGGTCAGAAATATATCTCTATATACTCTTTGAGGACACAGAGTTCATCTACAAAAGACAAAGAAAAGAAGTGCAACACTGCCGGGATGCCTCACCCAAAGAAGTTTGGTAAAAATACATATAAGCTACCTTAATAAGCTAAATACTGTCTGGTCTTGGTCTAGACTCAGTCTCAACCCCTCAAAGTCTTGGTCTTGTCTCCGGTCTCATTTTGGTCTAGATGGTCATCATGTCTGAAAGTAAACATACAGTACAATTTAAATTATACATAATTATGGAGGGTAAAGCTTTTAAAAAAGTAATCATCAACAAAATTTAATTCAAACATTTCATTCAAGGAAAATCAATTTCCTAATAAGTATGTAATTCTTTCCAGTAAACTTCCCTGAAAATTATTAGGAAAGTTATCCAATCAAGGTTTAGTGTCAGCTATATTTTTCGTCAAGCTGATTTGATTACATTTTTGCCACCAGCAGACAAAAAAAAAGTCCAAACTGATCGATATAGCCTCTATCAAATTACGGCTTCAACTGATTTGTGGCCGCTTGTGGCAACAGAACAAGTCGGGGACATACACCAGTAATTAACCAGAAAACAGCCGACATTAGCACAACGTCTTACTGAAGTAATGAGGCTACAAAGGTCCTCCAGGGAGACAAAAGACATCATAAACACAGGTTGTGTAAATTAACTCGGGACATATTACCACCATATAAAGTCGGCAAACAGTAGCCTACTTACACATCCAGCTGACAGGGAGTAATATTAGCATTAGCATAAGCATGTTTGAGTTTACCTGATGAATGCTAAGTCCAATATTCACTCATTTTTAGCTCTGTTTTTGGTCTCACCAACTCCTGAGGGAAATTTTCGGCTCTCTAGCAGCTATAGATGCTCCATGATGTTCAGCAGCTAGTCGCTAACTTTGTCTGCAGTTTGGTGCTGGGCAGGTTGTATGTTTGTGAGTTTATCAGCAACTTTTCACTAAGAACAGCCACCTTCATCAACCTTAATGAGAGTGATGATACTTAACTAAAACATTAAATGTGTTGCGAAACAAAAACAATGAGCTAAAAGGAGCTAAAAAGTCCAGGATTTGTTAATTGTTGGTTATTTCAGGACTCTAGAATAATTCAGTGACAGATAATAGTAACTCAAATCAATAGAAAAACCATAATAAATATTTGTTAATACAGATATTAACCTCATTTCTGTGTGTCAAACACAAAGTTGGAGTTAGGACATTAGTTTAGCACAGCATAAAGACTGGACATAGTGGCCAAACTTTGTAATGACAGCAATGGCATCTATCACATGATGCTCACTGACCTACAAAACCTTTTTCCCATCAGCTTACATTGTGAAAGAAACAGCTACAAAACAGAGGGTACATGTTTTGAACATCACAACTCGAGAAATGTTGAATATCTGGGTAATTTCATGCCTATAATCAAACTTTTTTGGCTTCATGTGTCGCTGAGCAGATTTTAGAATGAATAGAGTCCAGTTCCCTTCATAGACCCATGTTGTTAACAAAGGGAAACAGCTAGTCTGACATAGCATGTAGCACCTGTACCAGCATGCTAATTAGTGAGCTTTAGAGGTGTTGATGGTTTTTTCACTTTGGACAGAGCCAGACTGTTTCCACATCTTTACAGTATTTGTGCTAAGCTAAGCTAATAGCCTTGACTCTCTACTGAACTGAGAGGTATTCGAAAGAAAGCAAACGTCAAACGTATTTCTCCAAAGTAACTATAGAGGTTTTAAGACAACAGTAAACAATTCTTCAAAATGGATGCTTCCATTAGAATTGACACAAACGCACAGCGATGGTGAAGCATCTTTTCTTTGATTTCAGTCGAGTGTAGACAAACAGGCGAAGAAGGAGCTGAGTCATGTTCCTGGTCATGTGTGTCGAGAGCAGGACGTGACTGTCAGGCCTCATGTGTGTTACAGTTTTTGCAGGGTGGGTGGTGTGTTTTTTCAGGCCCACGTGTGGTCTGAAAGAGGCTGTACAGTGTGTGTGTGAGTGTGTGTGTGTTTGTCGCTGTGTGTTTTTGTGATGTTTATGCATGTGTCTGTAAATGTGACATGGAAATGAGTCTGTGTCTGAGAATGTGTGTGTTTTATTACTGTGTCTGTGCATCTGTTTTTGTAGTGTGTGTTGAGTATTTCTAATTTGTGTGTACATGTGTGTGTGTGTGTGACATGGATAGGTCCTGACAGCATGCAGAGAGCTGGCACACGGCTGTCCTCTCCTCCACCCACAGTCCTGTCTCACAAGGTAAACATATCCTCACTTTATGTCTGTATTCTTCTCCAACGAGTCTGAGGACGACTGCACAGAAACAACACACAGAGTTCAGATGGTGCACAGCCACAAACATAAACCCTGGGATGAAGTGACAGAGCGTGGACTGTAGGCTGTCCTGTTCAATTCCCACATTGCCATCACAGTGGAAGCATCGCTTTAATGGAGACAAGGCATCTCGAGTAGAAAAACAAAACCAAGAAAGTTGAACTTGAATCTGGATTGGAGGAAGATGGGTTGATTTCTCGAGCCGTAAGCGAAGCTGTGGCGTGCAAAGTTTCATTTTTGCCCTTGAGTCAATCCAAAAGAGCAGCTAACGGTAACCTCTGTAAACAGATATCTGCATATGAAGGCAGAATCTGTAGACGAGGGACAAGATTTGGGTATCAGAAGCATTCTGCTTTCTGTTTGTAGTCCGAGAAATGTCGACCAATCACGTTTGATCGGGCTTTGGTTACATGCAGGCCGAAATGCAATCTCGGAAACCATCGACTATGGTCTGTTTAACTGTTTAACAATAACTGGCAACACAGAAGAAAAAGTCTTGGCCCAGATATTGGTTTTCTTTTACGGCCACTGCCCCCAGAAGTTAAACTGTCATCAGGTGATAGCTGAACTGATCTGACTGTGGTGGCTGCCGTCACATCATATACTTCGAAAATATTACAAAACTTTCAGAACTTTGCATGCAATGATGATTTTAATATTTGACCTTAATAATGTAATCTACTTCTTGTAAATAGATATTAATGGTTTTTATCCTATGCTGTTGTCGTATAGAAAAATAGTCTACTCTGGGAACCTTCAGGGTTCTTCAGATGCAGTGCAAATACAGAATGAAGTTCATTTCCGACTTTAGCTCCTGGCACTCTGAAACTCTCGGGACAATTTTGTTAAAAGTGGTGATTAAACTCCATCAGAGAAACTTTGTGCCACTGGTGTGCCTGAAAATGTTTCATGCATACATAACAGCTGAAAATGTACTTTTGCAAAGTAAATTTAATGGAGTGGCCCAGTTCTTGGTTCTAATCTTGGGTTGCCAGAACCGCAGCCGTTACAAAACATGTGGCACACAATACAAGCCCTGGTATTATTCAAGACCTCACACAGAACAAGTGTTTTCAGTGATTTTATCTCTTCAAGCCGAATAGAGCCGAGTTTTGATACAAGCACCAAACATGACACGATCATAAGAATCCCGACTGACCTCAAAACCGTCGCTCACATTTGGGTGTTTTAAACAGCTTGTTTGTTCGGAATGAGCTGCACTGCAGCTTGTCAGTCTGCTGCAGAGCTCCTGTTGATGTTTGTGCGTGTAGGACTATGAAACATTATGGATCTTCAATGATACTTTTTAAATTACAGTACACAAGGCCTTTAAAATTGCTCATTGTTTATGGATCCATACACTTTTAAGTTAGAAATCCAAGCGGCAGCCTCCGGGGCTGTGAAGTAAAGCCAACACAGGAAGTACCAAAAACTGCAGTTCCTCAAACGTCCACTTGAGGCTGGCTCCAGAAGTGAGTCGGTCTCCATAAGTCCCCATGTTAAAATGTCCAACTTCACAGCAGAAATAAACATGTTTACAGCCTGGTACAAAAAACAGTTTTGGTCTCTATAGCTAATTTCCCCGTTCATGACAACTGTACTGAGGGTGAATTTATATACAACTCACCTGTTCAGATTATATTAAGGCTTAAAGTTATGCAGAATTAACAGTATGGCTGCTTTGACTGACAGGTGGGTGTCATCAGAGGTGTCTGGTTTCAGTCACCAGGTGGTCATTCAGCCCACAGTGCTGCCAAGACGATGAGCTTCACTGCCCAGATGGAGGCTGTTTTCTGGGGGACTAGAGTCTGCAGGGAGGACTGACTGGCACGGTCACTTATCCACATAAAAGTTAGGGAATTTTTTTTCTCATGTAATTGTACTGTTGTTTGTTCTTATACAAGAAATATATATTTACAACATGTTTAGTGTCTTTTTTTCAGTAAAACAGGAAGTTGTGTTTTTCTTCTTCTTTTTCATGTTTTTGAGATAGAGCTGTTTGTTTAAATGCTCATTTGATTGACAGGTAAAGAATTAGACTGGAGTCTAGATGGTAAACATGCTGATGTTAGCGTATAGCATTTAGCACTGTACAGCCTCACAGAGCTGCTAGCATAGCTGTACTTTCAGTCTTGTAAAGTGTTTCAACCCCATAAATTATATATCAACACGACTCCGATAAAAAAATTGTCACACAGGAGAAAGCACACACACACACACACAGAGCAGAGCTGCCATGTGGTTGCTATAATTTCACACAATGCTTCAGTCAGATTCTGACAAGCAAAAAAGTAATTTTCAATTTCAGCTTGTGCTCTAAAAATTTTAAGTATCTCCTTTTGTGAAACAAGTTGATAATTGCCCATGGAAGATTGCATTAACTTAAAGTGGAAGCCTGACATGCTGAGTGTGGTTCTGTGCTCTGCATATGTCCATTTTCCATTTCTTCACAGACATACTGTTTCAATCATGAACCCTGAAGGGTACGGTGGAATCTATTAAATCCTCTCCATGGATTCACTGCAGAAAACTTATGATTTCCTTCCCAAAACCAGAATGACAAGCTGTAAAATCTTGAACAGTTCAGTGAATTTAAAAAAAAAATACGACTGGATGTTCCAATATTAAGTGGTGTATTCTGCCATTCTTGTTCCATCCCATTTATTGTTTGATTTGGCCAACGACATAAGCTTTGAGTCACATATGTTTCCACGATGTGATGTTTATGTATAACACAGCTGACTGTTAATATTTCCTGGATGATCCCGCGGTACATTTTATCTGCAGCCTCAGAGAATATTCACTTCTGTCAATTCAGTGTTCTGTAAATGTCGCATAACATGTCAGCAATAATTAACCGAGTGTGTTTCTGCATGCAGCCTTTGTACTTGGTGATTAAAGTGATTCTGCTGCTGATCAAAGAGGAGAACGATCGAGGAGGAAGAGGCCAAAGTGCCACAGTCCTTCCTTTTATCCTCTCTTAAACTTCCACTGTTCAAACTTCCTGTGACATCTGCGGATGCTGAATAATCTCAAAGATAAAAAAGCCCTTCTCTCTGCAGCCATTAGTCCAATCAACTCCGTTAAGATGTTTTGATGAAACAGAATTTGAATGAATCATTTCCAAGCAGTTGACCTGAAATACTCACGCCAGAATTAATCAGATTAAAAACAAAACTTTGCACAGATTCACGAGGAAACAAAGAGTTGGTTTCAAAATTCTAACTTCCAAATGTTGAAATCAGCATTTAGCATCTTATAACTCCAAGAAAACAATTTCATAATTAACATATCTCTGTCTCAACAGCACTTATTTCATAATTAATGCCAACATAGCCACACTATGTCCTAAAAATGAACTGAGATACAAGATTATGTTTTTTTCAGCCACATAAAAAGGAAGTTGTTAAATGCTTTTGGACTACATGTGTTTCATGTTTTTCCTACAATATTCCCTCACGGCAGCTTAAGCAAGACTAAACTTTTCAACTCAAAGAAATTGGTTAATTTGAGGAAACAATCCTGGTTTTGGCCAAATGTCTGTGACATGATGCGTCTTTATTATAAATATTTCACTAAAATTACAACCTGAAAATGTTCTGCAGCTTAAACAGGATTTCTTCTGTGCAGTCAACACCAAAACAACTCTAAATCAAACGACAGATTTTATTTTTAATAACTGTCCTCCTGAACGACACATTCTGTAGAAGTGTTTGACAGGACAACATCGAGTGTCATAAATTACTGCTGATCTGACCTCACTGTGATGAAGGTTCAGTCACAATTAGGTAGAAAAACATCTTGTTTAGGAGAAAAACAAAATAATGACTTGGTTAATGTTACAGAGTTACATAAACGAGGTTTGAGTTACAGTAGGTACTTTGTTAATGGTTCGTTAGGGGACCTTTGGCTTGTGAAGGTTTGATTGTGGTCATAGTTAACAGAAACCATCTGTTTGTACGCTTATGTGTTTTCTTTAAGTTAGATAAGAAGATTGACACCAATGTCATGTTTGTACATAAATATGAAGCATTAGCTTAGCATTAAGACTGGAAAAAGCTAGCCTCTGTCCACACGGAACAAACTCCTCTAAAGCGCAACAGTTCTCTAAGATAACATTTTTCAGATGTTACCTGTCAGCTGAAAAAAATAACTTCTTTGTGTTTTTGCTGGCTTCATATTTACCATACAGACGTGAAAGTGTTGCTGACGTTCACTTCAAACTTTCAGCAAGAAAGACACAAACTATTGCTTCAACTGATCCACCTGCCAGAACAACCTTTAACTTCAACTCCAGCTGTTCATGAATCACTTTTCATCTTATTGATAATTAGATTTTGTTTAATGTGCATCTGTAATCAGCTTCTCATCAGGCTGAGAACTATCAAATGAATGCAAACAAAGTCCTCGTTCAGTCTGACAGAGGGAAGAACGTGTGTACTGAGGAGGGGATTCCCCGCAGCAAGGATGAGAGCTGGCATATTACAGCACAGCAGGGGGTGTGCAAAAAAAAAAAAGATTAAAAGTCATAATGGAGATGAGAGGTTCCTGTAGGACGAGGTGATGTCGACTGTTCAAACATTACTTGTGTGGTTTCAGCTCACATGAGATCTTCTGCTGACTGAGCGTTTTGACAGGCGGCCTGGAAACTCCATCAGAGGAGAAATGGTTTTCTTTGCTCTGTTATTTCTGACTTCAGATGTGGTTACGGCACAATGTCATTTTCTTTTCTTTTTCTTTTACACAGCTGCTTATTAGCTACTGGGAGATGTTTGCCTGCCGGCTCTCTGACAGTATAATCCTGCAGATGAAAACCAATCACTCACCTTATAAAAAGCAGCTGAATGATCGTCTCTAATTTGCTGTCGGGGAGGTGGGACGCGCCTCGACCTGCTCGTCCCTGGAGTTTACGGAGAAATCAGACCTGCCTGGGCCTGATCATAAGTAGGCCATGACTGGCTCATTAAAACAGGGTACAGAGCTAGGGGAAGGAGGGAGGAACACATGCAGAAATCAAGCCAGGCGTGCACACACAGCAAGACAGAGAGATGATGAACATGGCGTTTCACATGAGACAGCCACTAGATTTCAAATGTACCCACTCTGAAATTCTTCCTTCAAAGCTTCTTCATTCATATATAGTCCATTTTGCACAGGTTTATTATCCAGTATTGAAAATATAAAACATTTACTGCAAAAAAGAGCAGATTTGCTGCTGGTTTATAGTTTATTTTGACATTAGCTGTTATCAGTTAGCAGAAGGACTTGGGGATAGTAATGTTTGATGGTTGTTCGGTCCAATATATTAGCACAGACTGAAATACCACAAACTATATGGATCAACATGTACAGCCATTTATTGTCCCCAGAGGATGAACCCTACTGACTTTGTGACCTTCTGGCTTTTAGTTACCACAATCTGGGTAAATACTTAAATCTGATTGAGTGCAGGGTGTACATTAATTTTCGATAATGGAACATATTCTGAGTTTATATATATGCATATACTACTACACTACTACTACTACTACTACTACTACTACTACTACTACTAATAATAATAATAATAATAATAATAATAATAATAATAAGTGTCATTCATATTTTGCTATGAGGAATTAATGGACTCTGCTACGTGTTGGATGGTTCGGGCCTCCCTGCCGTCCATTAATTATTCCTCATAATGGATAATGGGCATTATCTTTGACATATCTCAGCAGATATTTGATGGATTGCTGTGACATTTGTTTCAGACATTCATTTTTCTCTCAGGATGAATTGAAAGAACTTTTGTGATCCTCTGCCTTTGTCTGACCACCGTCAGGTCAACATTTAAATTTTCTGACCAAAAACCTGAAAACTACTGACATCCCATCAGCCTCTGTACTTTGTCTTAAGTGATAACTGGCAAATATTAGCGCGCTAACACATTAAACTAACATGGGAAACATCATACAAGAAGTCAGCATTTAAGTGTTGTCATTTTGAGCATGTTAGCATTTAGTTCCTAGCACTGCTGTGCCATGCAGAGCTGCTAGCGTTGTAGACTCAGTCCTGTTTAAAATGCTGAACTAAGAAACAGCATTAAGCACAATAAACCTTATTAATTATTTATCTGAACACTGCGTAAACAAAGAGCTATATCAGAAGAGATAAAAGAGTAATCAACCTTAACAATTAAATAATAAACCCATGAAACAAACATGAGAAAGACAGTGAGATTAAAAGCGAACAGCAACATTTAAAGTGTGTTTAAAGGGGAGATTTAATAGATACACAGTGCAGAGTTTACAGTTGACAGATTCCTAGTGGGTTGTCTCTGCATGTATAATTTTTGTATAATCCACTTTTGTTCACTTATATCAAACCAGAGACCCTCTGATCCCAGGGCGGACCCCCTTACTTCAGAGTTCCTGCTGACTCCAATGAGAGAAAATAATAAAGACATAAAGAATTAGATTGGGTTTTTCCCTGCACAGCAAGAGATGTTGTTTTTATTACCCAATTAAGGAAAGTTTCAGTAAATTAGATTTGTAGTGGGGCTCCTGTACTTGTACATTTGGCTCACATGCACCGTCGTTTTACTTCACAACACAGAGTTTCAGCCAAGAAATCTGATTGCTTTATTAGCTGCAGTTATGACGCGGGTGGTTGCAGAGGCAGGGTGGTCTGACGGTACGAGAGACTGACCAAAGATTGAAGGTTCAACGGTTCAACTGCAGCATGTGATGTGTTTGAATCTGTCAGTGTTTTTGAGCAAGGCAGTGAACCTGAGTTTGTTATATCATCCCATTCTTAATAAACGCAAAACTGTCTCATTTTGAAAGTACACAGTGAATTTGTGCAAAAACAAAATCCAGTATTAAGATTGTCATGCAGTAGCAGAAGGTTAAGATAGTCAGTAAATCATGAGGAGGGAGGATTTGTTTTCTTGTTGTTCGCTGCATTACAGATGAGGTAATTGAGTATAAGAATAAATTGTGTGCGCTGAGCAGCGTGTGTTAGATTAGGAAGTCAATAGCTGATGGTGATTTCATTAAAGAGTGAAGGTTATCTGAGGATGTGGTTTGACATCCTGTCAACATACAAATTTGACTTTGCCATGTGCAAAAACACATGACAGATTTGTCTGACATTCATGGACTTTGAGGTCGTCCTGAGGTCATGACGTGCTGATTTAGTGATTTGGTTTAGGTGCCTAACCTCAACCGTACTGTACTATCATGACCTAAATGTGTCCCTCACGTTAACTTGACTTCAGACTCACTGTTAAACACTTGTAACTTGACTTTGACCTGTCTCAAATAACTTGACCTTGACTGCAGACATTTCTTGGACTGAAGTTTTACTTTGACTTGTCTTCAAAGACTTGACTTGAACTTTCTTCCACTGACTTTGACATGAGACATGACTTGACTTTTCTGGTATGACTTAACCCTTGACTTGGACTTGTCAATCCACGCTGACTTAAGACTTTACATGACTTAATTTTTTAAATGACTTGAGATCTCTCTCGTCCATTTCTTGAGTGACTTGACTTGACACAGGCTTGGGTAACTTGTGACTTGAGACTTTTACTTATTTCAAATAACTTGACTTGACATGTCTTGACATGAAATTTAACTTGAATGAAACTTTTCTTGTCTTTTCTCTAAAGGACTTGACCTTGTATTGATAGTCTGTAATATTGCCAAAAGTGAATGGGTGGTGTGTAACTTGGGTTGTAGGGTTTCATGAATTCACTGTGACGGGTAGAATAGCTGATTTGGACCAGTTTATAGTGTAGTCTGAGATTTGTGAAAAATTGTTAATTTGATGGATCTTGAAGATAGAGTGGCATATCATCAGCATATAAATTAATCTGTGTTCTATAGTGGCAGCGTGGAAAAAGTAATGGAGAGAGTGGACATTTATGTCCAGTGCCTCTGTGAATTGTGAACCTTTGTGATGTGATCCCATTAGTGATGACAGTGGCTGTGAGTACATTGTAGCATGATTTTAATATCTGTATTGACTAGAGATATGGTGCGGTAATTAGAGGGAAGAGTTAGGTCTTTACCTAGGTGGGGAGTTGACCTTTGTTTTTAATTTCAGCTGTCATCTTTGAAAAAAGTGGATTTAGTATTTGCCAGAAATGTTTAAGGAATTCAGAAGGAAATCCATCTGGTCCTGGTGCTTTGTTATTAGGCATCTGTATGAGAGTTGTGTGTAATTTGTCGAGTGTTAACGGAGCATCTAAAAGTTTGTCTTGATCTATGGGCACATGTAGCAGATTATCTAAAAATGCTTGAATAGTTGATGGATTTGGATTATTTTATTACCACCATACCTCCCATAAAGCATTCCCATAGTAATGTTGGGGAGGCGTTCATCTCCAGGAAGGATGCCCACTCCTCCTGAATAAAAGTGTCAAACTGAGGGTCTTTGAATAATGAAATATTACATCGCCATGTTGGGCAGGATGTAACGGTTGAATTGATCTTTAGGGTGAGTGTCACAGGTGCATGGTCACTGATTATGATTGGGTTCATTTTAGTGTTGCAGAATTGCTGAACAGGAAAAACTCCATTTGTGAGAATGATTTATTTTGGGAAGAAGTTTATGCTCTTGTTGTTGGATTTTTAAGCCTCCAGCTTTGGCCAATACCAAAGTCATCCATGTATTCTTGCCAATTTGAGATGATCTGTCAATGGAAGGGTTGAGTACTATGTTGAAATCACCTCTGATTGTGGTTATTGAGTTAGTGCTGTGGGTACTTATATGTGAGAAGAATTATTAGGGCCATAGAGGTTTGCTATTGACTTGAGACTTACTTGAACTTAACACTGTTTCTTGCATGACTTCACCCTTGACTTGACTTCTCTTGACTGAAATTGACTTGACTTGAATTGAATACTTGTACATGTCTATTTATATATACAGTATTTTGACCTCAGCCAAACATAAATCTTTTAATCTTTTAAAGCCAAAGTTTGTTAGCATCCTCATCAGAGTGTGTTTGTGTGTGTGAGGCTGTCTGAGGATGACGGAGTCACAGTGTGAAAGTCAGTCCTTGTTTATTTTATCTTAAAGGTGTGAGTGTGTGTGTGTGTGGGCTGTCTGACTGAGAGGAACTCACAGAGTGAGCGAGTCAGTCTGTGTCTATTTTCCTGTCGAAGTGACGACTCTCTCTAAGATGTTTTCGCCTTATCTCACGTTGACTCACAGTATGGCCCGACTGCAAGGTGTTTCCACCTGGGTTACACACACACACACTCACACACACACACACACTCACCCTTGACACCCTTCAGACATGACACAATCACCCCAGCAGCTGTCTCATCAAGGGGAGAGGAGAATATGAGAAAGAGATAAAAGAAGAAAGACGTTTGAGGACAGAGTCATCAGAGAGGAATGAATGGAAAATGTGCTGCGTGCATGTGTGTGTGTGTGTGTGTGTGTGTATGTGCCTGTGTGCGGGCTGGTCCGTGTCCCTGGTTACTTACATGATAATTACCTGAGCAGCTCTGTGATTACGCTCACATCAGAGTGGAGCGTCACAATGGCAGCAAATGACAAGCGACTGGGACTTGTAAAAGCACTAACTCATAGCGGCACACAGACTAAAATGCAGAGAACAGCACACAGAGGACTCTGTGTCCTCCTCTGCTTCCTGTCAGCAGGAATAAACAGAGGCTTTTAAGTGCTCGGTCACATCAGATGACACCAAAGTGAAATGCCTTTGAGAATCGTTAGCATTATAGGAAGCACCACAAGCTACCTAGAGAGCTGTATAGCAACTATAGCTAGCCTAAAATGAAAGCAGATTAAAGCTCACACAGTTGCACCATCAATACTTTATTACGACTGACAGCAAACTATCCCACGGCCTCTGGGTTTATTTTGAATGTGCTAAAATTATCCACCTGCATTTTGGACTCATGTGACCACTGAATCCACACTGTTGAGACAAGATCTGTTAAAGTAAATTTGCATCATTATTCCTGTAAACATTTGCTTATTTACATGTCCAGCAGACACGGAGCAACATTATCTTCATATCTGTGTTCACCTGATAAATCTAAATAAGTCCAATATAATCTTTTAGCTCTATACTCTGCTGTATTTGGAACATATATATATATGACCTTGAAAACCCTTAAAGTCCGTGTAAAGGCAATTCCACCCCCCCAGCACAGTATAGAAGACTACCTTAACGGTAGTTCAACTGCTCGTTTTTTTAATTTTAACACCTATACGTACTCAGTTATCACTGTCTTTGCTAGCTAGTTATGCCTTCAAAATCCCGAAAATGCGTCTTCCGTGGATGCCAAAATGTTCACATCAGCTCCATCACTTTATTTAAATTTCCAAAAAACGAAGTGATGAAGAAGAACTGGATTGATTTTGTGAAGAACCATAGCAATGGAGACCTGAAAATCACCACCAGCAACCGCCTCTGCTATGCTCATTTTGCAGTGGACAGTTTCAAAAACTTTTACCAGAGACAGGTGGGTTTTACGGACCATCCGCTTGTACTGTCGGATGGGACCGCACCGACCATCTCCATCCCTGGTCTTCATCTTCAACCTCCTGTCCAGCCATCCGGCCCGCAAAATGTAAGTTAACTTTTGAGTTTATAATTACAGTAACATTAGGTGACTTAGTGCACAGTAACGTGATTTTACATCGTGTACTAACATAATCACGTTAGGGTCTCTCATTATTTTCATGTAATGTCAGTGCATGTAACGTTAGACTGTTCTCGTGTCTTGAGCGAAATCCAGAGGAAAATACACCGGTAACAGGACACGGGACGTGTCTATGCAACAGCAGCTTGTCGCTATGACGGGGGATACAGTCAGATCTGAGTTTACGTGTGTCGGTAACAGCGCAGACATACGAGACACACCTGCCTGGGTGTGACCACCTGTCGGCTGCAAAGTGATACCAGAGTATGACAAATAAGTCCATGTTCAGACAGGGACAGGCAACCGGCAACCGGTGGTGGGGGGGTGAGGGGAGCTGAGGTGTGTTGCTGTGGGCTTGTCTAACCTTCCTCCTGTGTTAGCTTTGTGTTACCATCCCCGGTGTTAACGGGTCGGTTTTGACCCAATCAAACCAATAGAAATCAATTACTACTTGTGTAATTGATTTCTTGTGCTGTGTGTGTGTGTGTGTGTGTGTGTGTGTGTTTAGATGCATGTGTGGCAAAAAGTGACACTTTTTGTGTGTTCTTTGCAGAGATATTTCTTGCATAGCTCAAAACATGTTTTTATGTCAATGACTCTGGTCACAGCAAACCTTGTGATACCAGGGGTCATTTTGATGACATTTCAGCAGCTGCCCTGCCATGTGCATGTTGAGGTACTAAACTCTAAAATATCCTATCATTTTTTGACTTGAATCCTTCAGCAGGAGCAGCCACAGCACCAGTGACCTCCTCATCAGACTCAGATGTGTCTGTGTCTTCTGGCTGGTACTCCACGTTGTCCTCTTCCTCAGAAACTTGCTCCTCTGCATCGCTATGCTGATCTGTGTCTTCTCCCTCATTTTCTCCAAAAATGTTATCTAGAACTTAGCTCACCGTGAATCTTCTTTTCATTTTTGCATGCTGCAAATTGGAGATGTGCCCTCTGCAAGTCAAATGAGGTGAAGTGTGAAGTGACCTCACATGTCTGGACATGCCCGTCTTTGTTTGTTCTGTTTTTTTGCAGCTATACTGTACAAATGAGCATCCCCTGAAGCTCACATGATTGGGAGAGGAGGTGGCTGTCAGTGTGTTCGCTGACAGTGCACTTATGATTTCAATTTTGGCTCTAATTATTGCTTTATAATCTTATTTTTATAACCGCGTCAAAACCGACCCTAGCACCACAAAGGACATAATTTCAACCAGAGCATTTTATAATGTAGTAAAAAAAAAAAAAAATTGTTTAATTTTGTTGAAATCAAGGTTCCTGACAAAGTCAAAAAGCCTTGATGCAATGAACAAATTTTAAGTGCTTCTTTTATGCATTTAAAAACTAAACGGTCGGTGCCGACCCTAACACAAGAGGAAGGTTAAAATGTATTTGTTTGTTTGACTGGTGCATTAATAAACAGCACTATTGTCTTATTTCTCCATTTTTGTCATGTCTTACTGTACATCTATCCATATATCTAATGTATGTGTTATAAATTGAGAAACTGACTTAAATGAGCTGGTCTGACATTGAGTCTATGTAAGCTCTGCCCAAACAATCGGTAGAAGAGGAGACCTGCACTCTTGATTTGTCTATCACATTTCAAATCAATAAAAATGATTTTGCTGTCTAACTCACACAGCTCTTTCCTTCACCTCCAGTGGTCCATGATCTGCCTGATATGTATTAAGGGCATTTTGTAGGGAGTAGGGGTTCAGGCAGACAGGCTCAAGGCCTGGATGAAGAGTCATACACTGTGGCTCTTCAGGAAGCTCTGCACATCTGTTTCGCACCTGTTGGAGTGTTATAATGTTGATTAGTCTTAGAGATCTACTACTCTGCACCTTGTGTATTCATCCTTATTTCCAAATGTTTGATGATGTTTTGTTTTTCT
The DNA here is from genome assembly GCA_036365135.1 of Miichthys miiuy. NCBI lineage: Eukaryota > Metazoa > Chordata > Actinopteri > Sciaenidae > Miichthys > Miichthys miiuy. Next base: position 4,302,158 of record CM071615.1, on the reverse strand, counting down.
TTTTACATACAGCAGTAAGCTCTTTGCAGCAGACATTTTCCTCCTCAGTGGGCATCGTCCTGCATTCTCCACAGGTGCACCTGTACAGATACAGGTTCATTCAGTGTGACCACAGACGGCAAACATTTCAGTTATCAATTCTATATCATTAATAATCATATAGTTATCTGAATGTTATAGAGCATATTCCGTAGGTCAACTTGTGTTTTGTAATGATGACCTTCAATCCACACATAAAGCTGTCTGAAGAGCTGCAGGTATGTGTATTTTACAGTAGTGTAATTAGTATTGAAGTCAGACATATATTTGGTAATATGCAACAAAACTATAAATACTGATTTATCATTCCACAACATTCTGTATACAGGTTAGGAAATCAACTTGTTAAACCAGACACTGACAGATAAAACTCACCTGCCACTCAATAGTCAATCAGTATTTTTATTTGAAATCTACCACTTTAGTCACTTTATCATAAATAAGTCATAAAAAGTTTGAGTGTGGAGAGTAGCTGCTGATTTATTGACAACATAACTTCAGTTGCCTAGGTAATGCTAATCACTAATACAGGTTGCTAACTAGCATAAATGGGAGGAAGAAAAACTTACCATTCTGTTGTAAATTGGGACGAATGAATTTGATCCAGGGGTTGGTCAATGCCCTCTGACTCTGAATGAGATTGTGGTTCTGGTGGCTCAAACATATAGGGCTGAATAATAACAATAATACTGCTAGCTGTAGCATCCATATTGTGCTTATTACGGTCCTAATACGAGATCGCGTGACGTCACGTGGTTATCATTACCATAAAATTTGCATATTGTATTCCACTCCGGCAAGTGGGCGTGACTTCGCGCATTCAGTGGACACGCCCCCACAGTCCTGGAGCTGAGAATACTGCTCATTTTTACCTCATTTTGACACCAAATTTCATAAACTTGTCGTTATTTTTTATCATTCAAATTTGGCTGGGTGGTTAATAACACTTTATTCTTTAGTCTGACAGACTCAGAGAACGTATTTATTTTGACTTTACACGGACTTTAAAGCAACATAAAATACATATTTTACCTTAAAATAACTGCTTCAAAACCATTTTGATTGTACACTAACTTGTAATCAAAATGGATTTTGGTGAAACTGGATCATATTTTATGGATAAAATGTTTTCTGGTTTTCCCTCTGATGTCCTCCGGCTGCTCCGCCTCAACTCTCTGTGATTTACAGAGTTTCCTGATGGACAGTGAAGTAAACTGCTGCCAACTGTAGCTGCTGTTAGCTAATGTTAGCTCACTTTGTTAGCCGGGCTGCCCAGACTGTGAACTCAGAGCACCGGAGGAGTGTTAGTGTTTGTACCACAGGAGTTTTGGACCACCGGGAAGAAGAAGAGGAGGTTTTCAGGTGAATGCTGACAGGGAGCGGAGCCGGTGTCGTGCCAGAACCGGAGCTGGGCGAGCGTTTTTTGATCATAAGTAATGTAATCAGAACAAATACATGTGTACAGCTGTACATATTTACCACAGTGGGATTACACTCTGAAACTGGGGATCACAACAAATATTAATTTCTGTATAATATTGCTTTAGAGAATATAACAGTAGCTAAAATGGCCTCTGTTATGAAAAAATAAACATTGTGGCCCAAAGATATGAAGCAAAAATGGTTCCCACAAAGACAGAAGTATAAGACAACACACACACACACACACACACAGTGTAATTGAAGGGGGTGTCCTCAGTGTTCAGTTGTGCCTCCGCTCAGTGAAGTTAAACAGAACAATCCACAACACAGTCAGAGCCCACAGCATCTGTCTCCTGTGTTTATGGTAAACAAAGGTTACAATGAGCACAGCATGAACCGCACACACGCACACACACAGTCATGCATGCAGAATGTCACATACACAGCAGCATATGCAATTAGACTTCACATACACACACACACACACACACACACAGGTCACTCTCCCACCTACAAACAGATGTGCTCAGGATGAGTCACACACACACTGTGAGCTCCATCTCTCCTACATTTTCCAGACCTGCTGTGTGTTGTATATTAAACACACACATATTACATTATAGTGCTGCTGCTGGTTTGTGTCTGTGCCTCCTCTTAATATGCAGATATATTTCAACATCAACATTTAAAACATTGAAACATTTTACAGCTGGATCTTTCTATCTGTGGCAGGATGTTTTTTTTTTTCATCACTGCTTCCGGCTACAAACGTTTACTGGAGGTGAGTTCAGCTGTGCACCGACACGCAACGTGACCTCAAGAAGGAGCAAGAAGGAATCTATGTCATGGCAGGTTTACAGCGTTAATCATCCATCATTCATCAGTCACATCTGATTTTTAATGAAAGACAGATCGTCGCCAGATTTATTAAATGACTTAAACCTTAGATTTGTCAATTCATCCATCAGAAGACTGTAAAATTAGAGATGTTGTGTCTTGGGTGTTGCTGTGGTTTAACAAAGTAGTGTACAAATTCAAGGTTCTTGTACTCAATTGAAAATTTACATTTTATGCAACGTTTTACTACAAATATTGTACTTTTGACTTCACAATTTTTCTCATAAACTGAAGGATTAAAGGTCCAGCGTGTCAGATTTTGAGTGCTCTACTTACAGAATATAATTTCCATAACTCTGTTTTCATTAATCACCTAAAAATAAGACTTGCTTTGCTTCTGAGATACTCCTGGTGGGACATGAAGCCGTGTGGAGAACGGACCAAAACAGCATCATGGCCGCGATGTCACTCAGCCGTACACATGGGGTCTCCAGGGATGAGGCGTGCAGGAAAGATTGTAGCTGACCCTCCACACAAACTTTTTGAATCACTCCCCTTTGGCAGGAAGCTGCAGTCCATCAGGACCACCAAACCTCACATCACAAGGCATGGGCGAGGCTAGCTCATTCAAGAAATGTTGTTATTCTAAAATTTTTGTTCATTTTTGACAAGCTTAAATAATGTCCAAAATAAACTCCGTAGTTTGTGGTTTAAAATGTTAAGGATGAAAATGAAAACACCCCCGCTGTCAGGACTATACTTTAGTTTGTTTTTTGACTCCCTGTTTTATTGTTTGGTTTCCCTCACTTCCTGTCTGTGTTCGTTCTAGGTGTCTTCACTCCCTGTGTGATTGTCTATTGTTTTCACCTGTGCCTCGTTAGCTCCTCCCCCTCATGTGTGTATATATGTCTGCCTCTCCCAGTGTGTCTCTGTTAGATTGTCTGCATCCGATTGTGAGTAACTTTCCGGCATTTTTCTTCTGTATTTAGTTCCCTTGTGTTTTGACCCAGTTTGTTCCTTGACCCGTCTTTGCCTAGCGTTTTGTACCTTTGCCTGATCACTGTTTCATGGTTTTGACCCTCGCCTGTTTTTTGGGCTTCCCTTCTGCCTCGTGTTTTGTACCTCTGCCTGAGCTGACTGCCTTTTCGTGTACCGACCCCGGACTGTTAATAAACCACCTCTCCACACCTGTCTGTCTCTGCTCTGTGGGTCCAGTTGTCTGTCTATACCTGACACCTGCTTAGCAAATGGTATCATCCTCTTCTCACCCGCTACTTCTCCTCTGTACCTGGCTGCACCGCACCGCAGCCCGTCGTCCAGCGAGAATCCATTTAGTTGTATTGTTGTGAATCAACTAAGTAAGTTGCTCCAAAGCTGTGTCTCAAACTTCTTTCCTTTTACCTAGAGTTCCGATACCATATCAACGAGTACTGGAGTCCAGGTACCGTTTACCAGTTAGCTCCGTTAGCGCCATTAGCGCAGCTACAGTCGAACTGGAGCGGTCCGTTTATTAAACAAAAGAGCAGCGACAAATAAACTGTGTAGCCTCTGTTACGAGCCGAAACGACATATCACTGTATACCACCAGCACTCACTGTGGCTCCTAGATTTAGCAGTTGTGTCTGACTGTCAAACTAGACAATAAAACAAGTTAAACTTTGCTGTATTCATTCATGCAGCCTGAACCAGGCTTTGCAACAATAATAATCACATCACATTCATGCAGGCGTAGTAGTAGCGTATATATATGTGTATGTGTATATATATGTATGTGTGTATATATATGTATGTGTGTACACACATGTATACAGTATGTATATGTATATATTATATGTAGATATATATATATTGTGTATGTGTATATATATATGTATGTGTATGTATATGTGTATGTGTATGTATGTATAGTAATGTATATATATGTATGTATATATATATATATGCAGTAGTATATATATGTATATATGTATATATATATGGCTATCTATCTATAACACACAGGTATGACATGGGTATGGTATCAGATGTGTGAAAGATAACACCTAGCATTACTGTCTCTGTGTTTGTGTGTCGGCCTGCCAGTGACCAATGGACATTCAGGTGAGAGACTAGGGACAGTCCATAATGACCTCTGTCTTGTTTTCTTCCCATCACTAGCACTCAAGAGCCTCCTGTGTGCTGTAATGTCTTGCCATCTCTAAAATGACTATTCCCACACTTCTGCCACCACCATGGCTGCAGTGCACCAGCACAAACAACCTTGAACGGGAACCAAAACGAAGTCCAATTTTGTTTTGGTTCTCCATACCCTTCTTTTTTATTATTGAATTAGTTTATAGCGCAGAGTGACCTTCAAAGAGAAAATACTTTTGAAGTTGGACACACACACACTATTAAGGCTGGTTTTTATTAGCTTAGCCATTTTAGGCTTAATTAAAGTACTGAGATGACAATTCTATAAAATAATTGGAATAGGAAATATCTTATGGCAAATTTGAGCTATATTCATTCAACACAGCCAAAATGGCTTAAAAAACTAAAAATTTCTAAAGAAATTTTGAGTGTGCCTGACTCTGGCCCCATCGCCCCCATACATTATTATTGACACTGCTCAGCAAATTCAGTATTAATACAACAAGCTGTGTCATCATTACCTTTTTAATTTAAAATAAACAGGATGGCATGAAATGTCCCCAGGATGCCTTAATGATAAAGTTATCTTTCAATAGACATATTTTTTGTTTTAGTGTGAAAAGAGGGTGGGTGTTGGCAGTGGGGCTCATTGGGTGCTCAGCACCCCTAAAGCTCTGAGCCTAGAACCTACCTACCTGACCCTAGTTTTTTTTCCCCCGACTGCTGGTGGACTCATCAACAAGGCCCTGGGCTCCCTCTCACACCGACTTTCACCAGTGAAGATACCCACCAATGCCCAGAACAGGCATATTCTATGCATTTCATGTTCCTTTATGTGTTGGGGAAACTCAAACTCCTTCATAAATACACTCTTTAAAAACTGTCTTGGATTAGCTGGAAAATTAGCAACGCTATAAACAACATTTGTTTAGCATCTTCTTGTCATTGTCAGAGTAACTTTATGTTTTACATAAGTGTCTGCCTTTGTTGACAGGATAATGCAAAACAGACGCTGTAGATGTGCTAACAAGCATCAAGAGACCACTAGCTTGTTAGCTGCAGGTCTGTAGTACCCGCTGGGGGTCCTGTGTATGTGAAATAAAATAAGATACGATGAGATACGATTAACTTTATTGATCCCCGAAGGAAAATTCAGTCATCGCGGCAGCAGACAATAGAAATGCTGATTGGACGACTGAGACCAGAAAGGTAATAAGAACTGAAATATAAAGCCTGAAAATAATATTCATAATGAGAATGTACCTGTGATGCTAATATTATGTTTCTCCCCAATGAGTACAATGGGATTTTTTCTATGATTGCAATCAACAGATTGGCGTATACCCAGTCAGAATACAGACGTTTCACACCCACAAAAATAAAGCAACAGTAAACATTCTTCCCTACAGCGATTTATGGGGCTCTATTTACAGAATATAATCTTCATAACTCTGTTTTCATTAGTGTGTAATTACCTGAAAAGAAGACTCAGTATGTTTTTGTTACCTTACAATGAGACTTATAGCCACAGATGACGGGGAGACTCTTCCATGGAGACACTTAACTGTGGCTCTAGATGTGGATTTTATGTTGTTCGTGCATTCCACTGTAGTTTTTTCTTCATTCTTGGAAAGAGAGTGTGAGGCGAAGGGGTTGCAAACAGCAGCTGCAGTGCTAGATGCCGCTGAATCCTTTAAAGTTTCCATGAAAGAGGAAAGAGGAAGCAGCAGAGTGCTGTTTACTTCCTTATTTTTACACGTTTCCTGTAAAAATAGAGCAGGACTTATTGAGGATATTGATAGGTGTTTACAGTGAGTGTGCGTTATAACCCCACAACTCTATGCTTTGCAGCTAGCGCTATGATCTAGTCCCAGCGTCTACCTTCCAGCAAACATAGCCGGTCCATAACCTCTGAAACCAGCAACGTCCAACCTGGCAGTGAATACAGTAGCCTACCGAGGTGGCTTTCTTGTCAGGTTTGGCTCCTGGCATCCGGGACTGAGTCAGTTCAGTTAGCTACACGGCTAACCAAGCTAATATCGGTTATCTGTTCACTACTTAGCAATCTTTCTATCTGGAAAGTCTGAAAATCACCTCAGTAGTGTAACGTGTTGTGCTCGAACCCGGTCCAGTCCAGCTGCCGAGCCCAGGTCTGTTGCCTGGTAACAGCAGATTCAGTTAATTAGCGGTTAGCTACTTTAGCAAGTGGTTAGACTAAAGCTATCTGTCCATCAGGAAATTAATAATGTTCTAAAGTTGTGCTTTTGTACAGTAATGAGGCCCGGCCAGAGATGACTGTAGCAGCCCTCACAATCACTCATAGACTGTATCAGACAGGAAGCACTCCGCTCCGGCGGCGTCAGAATAGAGAAAGCGTTTTATTGGATGTAAAATTAGTACACGCACCGAGTGCAGGATGACATCATCAACAAGTTTTTATGATTTATCAGGAAATGACAAACTCTAAAATACCATGAATAACACCTGAAAATACTGAAAACATGACTTTATGTCAGTGTTGGTCCAGATACTGGAGGACAGAGGACAGATGTGATAGAAACACACTGAAACATCAAGTCTGACTTCATGGAGAATTTAAAATATATTCCATGAAAAATGATCGTAATGGGTTTTTTTTTTTTTTAAAATCTGATCTAATTTTTCTTCAATAAATCTTTATTGACAGTTTGACCCTCTGAAGCCTGATTCCCTCTGGAATATCTGCACTGCTCTGATTGGCTCAAAATAATGGAGGCTATCTGTGACTCTGCAGGTTGTTTCCATTCAGCTTATTCAAACCCAACGCTCCAAATCCCCGCAGACTTCTGAAGCGTGTATATCTATAGCTGAGGTCAGCGGTCAGCCCGGCCCAGTCGGCCAGTTACTCTGCCTTCTCCCGCCTCCTTTTGTCTCCTTCAGGGACCTCTGGTGTTAAAGTGACACATCTGTCGGGCCCCCGGCCGGGCCTCCTCTTTATTGGGGCAGCAGAGCAGAAGGCAGGAGAGGAGGAGGAGGAGGACGAGGAGGAGGAGGAGGAAGAATGGAGCTCGTGCCTCCACACACACTCCATCTGGCCCGTGCCTCAACAGATGCTCCTGACAGAGACCTCCTACACACACACACTCTCTCTCTTGATAGAGACCTCCTACACACACACTGTCTCTTGATAGAGACCTCCTACACACACACACACACACACACACACACACACATGTGAAACACATAGGTAGATACACACATGTACTGTAAATAGCAAACTAATACACACATCTTAAAGCATGGACAGGCATTTGCAGGCGCACACACACACACACACACACACACACACACACACACACACACACACACACACCTCTTGTGCCTGCAGGTTTGTCTTTTTCATACCTCATAAGTCAATCAGTCCCTCCCACTCAGCCCGGAAAAGCAATTAAAGCGATTCACAGCCAGCTCCCCTTCCTCCTCCGCCTCTCGCCAAAACACCATTACCTCCGCTCCTATCCTCACCTCACCTCCCCTCCTTCGCCTTCCCTCTCCCTTCATTTCATCGCCTCCCCCAGATCCCGGATCGCAGGCATTATTAGAAACCAACAAAAGGCCGCTATGCAAAGCCCGGGCCTCTCAGCCATGTCTGGTTATTGTGGCCACACGCTTTTCCTCCACATTCCTGCATACTTAAAGTCACATGTGGACACACTCTCATAATCCAGACAGATCTCCAATTCAACCATGCAAACGTGATGTGAGAACAATTTTTGTCTATCACACCTGAACCAAATAAGTTTCAATATGACTAGAATAGTCAAAAAAACAACAAACAGAGAGCCAGCAAGAGAACGAGTGAAGACAATAAATGTTTGTGCTATGCAATGCATGGAGCTCAATCCTTGGGGTTCAAATGACTGCTGTGTAATGTGAAAGGGTTTAATTAATACCCAAATCATCTTCTGACTCTATGCTATGGAGAGAGTTTTAGTGCCTTTTAGCTCATTGTTTTGACAGCTGTTTAAAAAAGCAGACAGATATTAGTAACTAGCTGGTGAACACAGTGGACCATTTTGATCTAAAGTGCTTCCGGTGCTGGGAAATGAAGCCAAAGCAGAAGTACCAAAAACTGCAGTTCCTCAAACGTCCACTTGAGGCTGGTTCCAGAAGTGAGTCAGTCTCCATAAGTCCCCATGTTAAAATGTCCAACTTCACAGCAGAAATAAACATGTTTACAGCCTGGTACAAAAAACAGTTTTGGTCTCTATAGCTAATTTCCCCGTTCATGACAACTGTACTGAGGGTGAATTTTTATACAACTCACCTGTTCAGATTATATTAAGACTTAAAATTATGCAGAATTAACAGTGTGGACACTGACAGGTGAGTGTTGTTACAGATGGCTTATTTGATCATCCAGGCTTCATTTAGCATGCCTCAGGTCCACCGATGATCCATGTATTTGCCGATTTACAGAAGAAGCAGTACATCCAACATGGCGGTGGCCATCGCTGCATATTTTGAGCTTCAAAATGGTACTTCAGAAACCTACGGGTGACGTCACTCATACTCTGCCCATTCTTCACATTGTCATTGTCCCAAACAAATGTTTTTTTTTTTTTTTAAATCTGCAGCCAAACAGAAGCAGTGCCTGCGTGTTTCTATCTTGGTTGCTAGGATAATAAAAACAGTGATTGCTCGACTTGTTCTTGAATGAGCTTGGAGCCTTTCTGAAATAAAAGGATGTGGGTACATGATGTTCTCTCGGGGAGAACAGAGCACCGAGACATTTATCATCTCATCCAGCAGACATTTATCATCTCATCCAGCAGACATTTATCATCTCGTCAAAGGCTTTACCCACAGTGCAGTCACTCTGAGGTCTATTTTTGCCTGATATAGTGAAGCAATTCAGCTTGTGAAACTGAGGATGGTGACAATGATTTAATGTGCGGCACAGCTTAGGTTGGAGGGATGCTGAAAAAGTCCCAAATTGCGATTATTAAGCAGAGAACATTCGCTCGCCACGTCCAGACCATTTCCAATAATCTAAAAGAGTGAAGTCTGTGTGGCTGTCGCCTTAAAGAGTTCAGTTCCCTGGGTAGTGTTCAGTTTTGTATTAATGATGTAAGGATTCATGTCCCACTGGGAGCAGCCATGCTGAAAATACATGCAGTAATAGTCTTGTAAAGAGGCTTAAAGGAGGAACAGCATGTTAGAGAAGAGTTGATGTTATTTAATGTCTGTGTATGAACAAGGACAAGCGAGAGAATATCACAACTGGGGCATTTTTTCCTCCTCGCTGTGGCTCAATTAGCATGCTGCAGCAGGGTGAGGCTGCAACACGCTGAGCATCTCAATGTAGAAAATGGAAGCTTTGGAAGTTTTAATGGAGTAAGTGTGTTTGTGTGCGAGAGGGAGCTTAGCGATGACGGGAGGGAGGAGGGAAATGGAAAGAGAGGGGCGATAATGCTGAGTCATATTGTACCGAGTCGTTCTGACCCAGTTCTCACTCATATCCTATTTGCCGTCACAATTTATTCATTCGACACGGCACTTGTACTTTCTCAGAGATGCAGCCGTTAATAATGCATGTCGACCTGAAGTGGGATTGGGAAAGCAGAGTCCAAAAGGCGGAGTGATATTGAAAACACATCAGTTCTGTGTTTTTATAGCCTCAACTTGCACCTTTAATAAAATTACAGCACGTTGTGTGAATCTGGTTAAATGTTTTATTCTTTAACATAAAATTGGAAAAGGTCTGAGTCTGAACTGTTTGAATTGTCACAGATTTGTGGGACAACAAGGCTTCGCACACAACAACAGCACAGTATGAGATCAACAATATGACATGTTACGGTCAGGCACTAGAGAGATGAATGGGGTAAAGTCACAGTGACAGTATAAGGACTGGACGTTGTATGTGTGATGTCACCCACAGGTTTCTGAAGAGCCGTTTTGAAGCTCACAATCCTGAAGCTCTGGCCACCGCCATGTTAGTAGTCCTGCTTCTTGGTAAAGGCGTGGATCACTGGTGGACCTGAGGCAGGCTGAATGATGCCTGAGTGCTCAAACAAGTCGACACCGGTTCCGCTCCCTGTCAGCATTCTGTGGTACAAACACTAACACTCCCCCGGTGCTCTGAGTTCACAGTCCGGGCAGCCTGGCTAACAAACTGAGCTAACATTAGCTAACAGCAGCTACAGTTGGCAGCACTTTACTTCACTGTCCATCAGGAAACTCTGTAAATCAAAGAGTTGAGGCGGAGCAGCCGGAGGACATCAGAGGGATAAAAAATATAAAATATGATCCAGTTTCACCAAAATCAGTCAAATAGTTGGTGGTGTGTGACTTAGTGCTGTAAAGCGTTACGTACTTCTCCCGACCCGGAGAACAAAGTTACATAGTGTGAGAACAAATGTACGAATGACAGAGACACCATCCACCTGATTACAAGTCAGTGTAGCATCAACAGGAGTTAACAGACGTTAGTTTATGTTTTTGCAATCAAAACAGAGAGAATCATCCCCCTGAACTGTTTACAGGTGAACGTCTTCTGTTCGCTCAGTGGCTCTGCTCAAACCTCAAAGTGAAGAACACCCTCAGATGGACTTGTATTCATAAAGAATATCCTGTAGCTCAGTTGTGTCCGTCAGCAGCTCTATTAACTTTCGAAAAAACCCTGAAGCAACACTCTGAATCCCTTACCTGCCTACTTTGTTTAACAGTGTCAGCCAAATGCTTAAAATGTAAATGTGGCTCCAGAGTGTTTATTTTCTACTCCCACCAGTGTATTTTTATTCATCACCTCCCAGCTGTCTGCTCCAGGCTGGTGGGACGCCTCGGAGGAATTGGCCAAGTACCTCGTGGTTTTGGAGCCTTTTGGGAGATGAGATGAGATTTTCTTATTATGGAGGCCTACAGGAGTTTGCTCAATAACATCTTGTGCAATATTTACTTAGTATTGTAGAAGTCATGCTGACTACCCACATGACGACTACATATTAGACAATGAGGAGGCAGATTCAGTGCTGTAAGAAATTCACTCATGTCATTTATGTTATTTAGTATGCTCTTATATGACTTTTAAAAGCCTTAAAGCAACAACATATAAATATTTTACCTTTAATAACACTGAAATGTAGATTTTGGTGAAACTGGCTCATATATTGTGGAGAAAATGTTTTGTCTGGCTACTCCGCCTCAACTCTCTGTGATTTACAGAGCTCCCTGATGGACAGAAAGCTTTGCTTGTTGCTAAAATAACAGGTAACTGCTGCTAAGTTTAGCTACCATTAGCTGGTTAGCTCAGATAGCTGTGCCTGGACTAGGAAAGAGGAGGCGGCCAAAGCAGAACTGCCAAGGTCAAGACGACCAGAGCCACCACACTGAGCTTCACTACAGTCTTCAGAAACCTGTGGGGGACGTCACAAAGACTACGTCCAGGTTTTAGACCAGGGACGTCCAAAGAACGGCCTGAAGCTTTATTTTTATAATATAATATTTATGGCCTGCTAGCACTGTCAGATACTGTATGACTGCAAGATTTGGCTTCTTTGGTTGACATAACGAAGCATTTGGATGCGCTAAACGTTAAACTCTAAGGACATAACTGCTGGTGTTATGTACCTGTAGATGTGACACAAAATATTACTTTCTGAAAGAGAAGACTAAGAGTGATATGTTTAAAACTTAAAATGTTAACAGACTTTGCATTACTCATAATAAGTCATGTTTAAAATGAACATGAGGTTCAGATTTGTATCAACTTCATGCAAGTTTAATGTATTCCATACAATTTATTCTCTGTTATCTGACTCCAGATGTGAAAGAAAGGAAGACCTGGTTTTTAGATTTGTTCATGCCTGATTGGATTAGATTTGGTGACGTTGTCATTTTTAAAAAAAAGAAGATAATTGTGACAATGAAAACAAAGTTGTTACAGAACATTTGTTTGTAACTGTTATTGATATTTTTTTCATTTTTAAAAATGTTAGTATTGGCCCTCTTCAAAAAAAGTTTGGACACCCCTGTTTTAGACAGTCTGTGGGGGACGTCACAGAGACTACATCCAGGTTTTATGCAGTCTGTGCTTCCAGTGGTAGTTTGGCTTCCTGTCTGTAGCTTTTTGATGAGGAGTGGCAGATGGCTGCAAGGTCTGAAATCCACCTCCAGATGTGGTCTGGTATTTACACCTGCACTGACAGGTATTTCTTTATGCAGTAGATACAGTTACATGTTAATACATGTGGTCCAGTGACACGGTCAGGTGAGGCAGGGGAGGCAGAGCCCTTATGTATATAATATATGTGTGTAACCGGTGTGCTCAGCGATCTTATGGTAGTGACGGTAGTGAAGAGGCACTAGGTGAGGCAGGCAGTTCTCTTGCTGCATGGTAGGGGGCAGTGTTCTGCATTGAGACAGAGAGACTTTTAAAACTGAAAGAAGACAAGGAAGACTTGTACAAAAAAGAAGTAGGAGGATCGGCACATGGACTTCATTTATAAGTAAGGGTAAGACCATAATAACGTTTTTTTTAAATGAAATGTGCATCACGTGGGCTACAGTTTGTATGTGTAAAGAATGCTGATATGAGATATGAAACATAACCCGTTAACTGCTGCTGATCAAATGGTGAATAATCTACTCTGTTGGGTTCATATATTTGTAAATCTGATTCTGATGAAGTCAGAGCCTCACCAGCCATGAACCTCACTGCACGTCACTGATGTGGTCATAGTTACTATTGTGAAAGATAGATTGAACTTTTTGCTCTGTAAGTAATACATTTTTGCTGTAGCTGCCTCTTTCTTTACTTCCCGTATAATGTTGCACAGGTTTCTAGTGATTTTCATTTCAGCTGGTTTAAGCTCTGTGCTTTTGTGCCGTGAAGCTCATACCTTTGCTAACCTTTGCAATCTATGAGTTGTATCAAAGCGCAGCAGAAATCTTCCTCAGCTCATCCTCTTCTTTCTTCTCCCCTGGATGGCTGGAGTGGATTTAACCTCTGAAATCAAAGGGGGATCAGAGCCTTCAGCGGGATTCCCCAGGTCAGCGTGTTTCACGAGCAGAGCAGGTGTTCTTTATATTTGTCTTAAAGCCGACTTTATCTGCTCTGCAGCTTTAACGCCTGATCAAACGGTGTTGTGTTTCTGGGAGGGGGTCGTCTTCCAAAGCTGATCACAGCAGACTCTTTGTACAAAACTTGCCACCCAAATGTAATTTGACTGATTGATTACGAAAAGTTATGGGGAAATACCCCCCTCGGGTTCAGCCAATCAGTATTCAGCTCTGGATCTGATCTGTCAGCACACGCTCAGTGTAGGACATTTGATCCGCCTCCATGGCAACTGAAGAACTGAAGATGCAGACATATTTAGGTGTGCTGGGAGGATTTGGGATCTTACCGTGTGTGTGTGTGTGTGTGTGTGTGTGTGTGTGTGTGTGATGTAAGTGGTCTGTTGTGCTTCTCACAAAGGACCATAAATTCAGGAGACGCTCCCTTCAGGCCTCGCTTAAGACGGCACACTTGGTCACACACACACACACACACACACACACACACACACACACACACACACACACACACACACACACACACACCCACACATCCGCACACATCCACTCTCAGCTTTGTGTACATGCTCACGCACCCTCCCGTGCATGCACGTGTCCACATGCACGCACACACACACACACACACACACACACACACACACACACACACACACACAGATGTCCTCAGAAAGAAAGAGTTGAGGCTGCAGATATCTGTTTGTCAGAGGTGGTGAATATGTGTGTGTATTAGCCTCTGACCCCAGCACCCACCCTGCAAACACACACACACACTTTCACCCCTTGTGTCTCTAACCTCACCAATACACACACACACACACACACACACACACACAAGCCAACCACCCCATAAAGCTGGGGGCGCTTTGTGTTTTTTGTGCTTCCTGTGTGGGTCAGTGGATCCCAACAGAACTCTTGTTGAAGGTTCAACTCCTTTGTTTTGACTCGTTTATTTTTAGACATCATTTGCCAAGTGGTTAATTAAGCATCCATTTTTATTAAGTTCAATTTAGTCGAAGGGAGACTGAGTCTAATTACTAAAACTTTAATCAAGTGTCAAAATCTATCTATCTATCTATCTATCTATCTATCTATCTATCTATCTATCTATCTATCTATCTATCTATCTATCTATCTATCTATCTATCTATCTATCTATCTATCTATCTATCTATCTATCTATCTATCTCACACTCACGTGCACTCGTCTCACACAGAAGAGTACTCATAAATACTACATCAGATACTTGCGTACACGTGTCGTCTATCAATATGCAGAGCATCGCTGTGGGGGAATACGCAGGGTCACAGTGCAAGTGATGGTGTGTATTACAGTAGATATGAATGTGTGAGTGTGTGTGTGCTGTAATGTACTAATCTGCATCTTAATAGATGAGCATGTATATTGTGTACTGTTTAACATGTTGATCAGTGTACTACTTCCTGTAAGTGAATGATTTTACATTTTTACAGGGCGTATTGGTTCACACATGAAATGTTAGATGTATATTTTTTGTACTTATATATGTTTGATTATACACCAGAGGAGCAATAATTCACATCCACATCGCTGAGGCGGAATAATCCAGATCATACTAAATTGTTGGATGCTCTGTTTTTCAGAATTCCCTCTCCTCAGTTCAATGTGATTGTATGAGAGCTTCACTGACATCACAGATGAACTGTAAGCCGGCATCTAATTATAGAACCATAATGACCATGATGAGGTTTTCACAGGTCTACTCGGTTCCTAGTGTCTGAACCCGACACACCACATACATGTGAAAAATCACATGTGTGTGAAAGGTATGTTTCCAGGAAAAAAAGGGGAGATGTTGATGACAATACCTTGAAAATACCAGGATCTGAATTCTTGGTATTCAATGCTCAAGGTTCACGTCCAGACTATTTCCATGAAATGAGACCTCTCCAATGCTAAAGAGCATGAACAGGACCATGAGTCACCATCTCCTCCTCATGTTTGAGTACTCAAACATAATTTGTATATACAGTAAATATACAAATATACAAAAGCATATATATGCTTTTATTTTAAGCATCAATTTAATTCAGTGTGTTTTATTACTTTCTTTACTCTTTATTTTGTCTGTTTATTCATTTTAATCCAGTTTATTAGCTGAAATTACCTGTGTGTGTCTGTGTGTGGACTCACACATTTGTGTTGTATTTTGTCTGTATGAAAGGTTCCACACAAATAAAATTTGATGTATTGATGGATCACATGACAAAAGTTCCACCTGTGAGAGGTGGAGGAAAGCTCCAGAAAAAAAGGAAGCGAGCCTTGAGTTTAGAATAATTAATCTGGTTTCAGAATAAGCCTCAGTGCTCAAAGCTTAGAGTTTATAATTATGAAGCTCAGATTGAAAAAAAAAACCCTGAACTGACCTTCTGAAACCTGGATTCGGTCAAACATGGCACCCTCACCGCGTTCATTAGCGTGGCTGCACGCCGCCCTGCATATTTCTACATACTTTGAACAAGCAGTCTCAACTGTTGTGGATGATTATGCGGCCGCTGCAGGTTTGCCTTTGTTAGCCGTCAGTCCTCCGGGGGTTAATGACCTAGAATCCGTCATCTTCTAATCCTCGTCGAGATGAAAAGAGACATTGTTTACATACATCTGCCTTCAAAGAGGAAGGCGCCCAAATTAGAAGCAGCAAGTCAAACAGTATGCAGATGAGGCAGCTGAATGGAGTGAATAGACGACTCCCGACTGGAGGCACGCATGCCTTCACCCTCCTCACCCATGGGTGAGGAGAGAGAGGGGTGGAGGGAGGAGCAGAGGCAGGTGCTGTCTCCCCCTCCTGCAGAGCTCCTCCATTGTGGTTCCCTCTCAAAAAAGGACAGCTGTTGTGTCTCACACCCCCTCCAGTGTTGGCTGCCGTGTGTGTGTTGGTATACGTATGTCTGCGGGTGTTTTAGAAAGTTCATGTTTGGTTTCAACAGGCTGATGAAGAACGGAGGTGCCCTCAGCTGTTCTGGAATAATCACTCATTCTCTTTTTTGGTCTCGCGTCCCTTTTTCTGTCTTCGTCGTCTGATCCTCGATACTTTCACCCACTTTCTCTTCTTCACTCATGCACTCCTGATATAAAACCTCATGGAGAACACACAGTGTTGCAGGCACGGTGTTACAGTACCATGCCTGGTGGAATTTAGATGTGAGTTTATTTGTACCACAAACAAACAAACCGCCAACTGTACCATTTCTATTACCATTTAATTATTTGAAACCCAAAAAAGATAATTTATAGAAATAGATTAATGGTCCAAAGATTTTTTTTTTTGCTGTTTCTCTGCGACCATTTATTATTTTTTTAGTTGTTACTTTACTTCTGGTCTGTGTTGCATTTTGAGACTATCGACAATACACATAAATGTTAAAGGGCCAGTGTGTAGGACTTAGTGGCTCCTAGCGGTGAAGTTGCAGATTGCAACCAAACGCCTCTTCCTCTCCTTCCAAGCATTTAAGAAAAACTCTGGCTGCGAAATTCATTTAAAAGGCAAAAGTTCATATCTAGATCAGGGTTTGGTTTGTCTGTTCTGGGCTACTGTAGAAAAATGGTGGTTCAACATGGCAGACTCCAGGGAAGAGGACCCGCTCTCACTGTAGATTTTGAGAAAATAAAAATGCAACAATGTCTATATTCAGGTTATTATACACTAATGAAAACATACAAATGATTGTTGTATTTGTGCTAATAGATACTACTAAATCTTACACACTGGACCTTTAAGTTTACTCAAAAGTCATCTTTCAGAGTAAATGTCTTTGAAGACAGAAACTTTTATACATATATATATATATATATATATATATATATATATATATATATATATATATATATATATATATATATATATATTGTGCATAGTATTCAAGAGGCTCAGCTGTGACGTACTACTAATGTAACCCAAAATAGTTAAAAACAAACTCAGTGACCAACAATGACATTCTTATGGTCAAATAAATACTAAAAATCAAAATTAGCCATGCATGCTAGCTAGTAAACTCTGTTGTTGAAACTAAACTTGTAGCTACATAGTTTTGTGTGGTAGCATTTATGAATTTTGGACATAGATACAATAGTCTTCAGAACATAAACAGACACGTGCAAAAAAGGCATTTTTACTGGAAAGAATGGGAGCATGTTAACATGTTAAATGTTGCACTTTCATTACCAGCTAATTGCTTTGTTTGTCTGCTGTTTGGTGCTTTGCAGTTAGCGTGCAGTTTTTGCAGTTTTTTGTTGCTGAAAAAAAGGCTTTGTAGCACTGCAGAGTTGGTGATAATCTGTGGGTACTTCCTAATTAGCAATCTTAAACTTAGGCAGTCATTTGTCTCTTCCTTCTCAACCTGCTCCAGCACCTCTAAAACCTCATTATTGCCTCTACTTTATCCCATCCGTCCTTCCCTCTTTCCCTTCTCAGATCTGCTTTTTAAAAAGCTTTAGGGGTAACAAGCATGTCCAGGGTTAAGATGAGCCCCGTGGGTTGACAGTCTGCCCTTTTGTCTCCCCCCAGAGCCCAGATGCCTTCGTTCGCCCCTCCGGATTGTTGGAATGACCACATCGGCATCAGAGGAATGGCACTAGGAATTCTTTTGTGTTTGCCCTGTTTAGCCTCCCCCATGCTGGCAGCCATCGTCCTCCACCCTCCTAATTTAATCAGCTCGGGGTATAAAAAAAACAGAGCCTCGGTAAGAACTTCATTGTTTGTCCCAAATCTGAGCAGACAGCTGATGTGGTAATAGTTACATGTCTGTGGGAATGTGTGTGTGCGTGCTCTGAATGGCTTTTTGGTGAAAAGACAAACTTTCAGGCATTTAGAATTTTATATTTTTATTTAACTGAATGTGAATTGTTTGGAGTTTGACTGCCCAGATACAACCAGGGTCTGTAACCACAATCACATATTTTCACATTTAACTTATTTATTGGACAGAAGTCCAAATTCAGTTCGCATGTTAAAAAGACTTGGTTATTCCGTGCTGCCCCCTTGTGTTTTTCCTCCATCCTCTCTCTCTTTTGGGGTTGATTGGTTGGTGACCTCCATATGGAGGTAGGGTGGCTTGAGAAGCAGGATCTTACTCTTTCTCAGACAATGCTTCTTTTGCTCCTTATTTTTGGGGGTTTGGCTTTCAGGATGGAGGTCCAGTCTTTGGTTAGTTACACAATGTTTTTTAATAGTTTAGGTGGGGAAGTTCTGGGTCCCACGGCCCATGGCGTGGCTGGTCCAAAATTTCTTCATCTTTTTTGTTTCTTTTGGCCTCCAGACTCCCATAGTGTTGGTTAATTCATTGCATGATCTGTAAATAAAAACCATTTTGCTTTAAAAGTAATTGTCAGGTTCTGGTGTGCTCTCAATATGTGGCTGTTCACAGTCGGTCGAGCCAATATTTGGGATGTGGCCTTAACAGTGCACACTATTGTCTCCCACATTGCAAAGCACAAAGACAGAGTTGTACAGTTGTATAATAAACTCAAATTCAACTTTTATTGACAGTGAAAGTCAGTCATTCTTTGGGTATGGGTTATGGCTTGGTGTATGCACTTCCGTGGTGTTCATATCACTTACCACTAATGCCGGTGCCATACTGTGAGCTGGAGCTTGCCATGGCATGTCAGCACTCTCACAATGGCATGTTTACTGGCATGTTTACTGCGTTTACCATCTTGGTTTATCATGTATGGAATGTATCAGTGTTGTAGGTATTTGATCTTACACCAAAGAATTGGACAACACGAAATGTTGATGGTGCAAGAAAAAAATTCAGCAAATCTCCAAATCAACTTACAATTCAATCTGTAGGGAACATCTGTACTAAATTTCCAGCAGTTTCTAAGATATTTCACTCTAAACCAAAAACATTACAATAGTTAGGTGATCAGCAGAGATATTAGGAATAATCCATCAGGGATCCATGGTGTAGTTGCTGGGATAGTTAAATCTGGACTCAAGTGGTGAACTGACCAATATTAGCATCCCTTGAGCTGATGCTAGCATGGCTAAAAAGCAAGTGTAAACCCACAGTGACGTCACCCATTGGTTTTTGGACAAACGTTTTGAAACCTCAAGTTTGGACCCAATATGGACCCTGTCATCTTGGTCCTGCCTGCTCACAAATGTTCTCGTATTTCATTTGAGGAGAGAAGTAATCAATTCAGTCACAGAATCTGGATTCATTTGATCAACACTGCCTTGTTTGACAGTTTGATCAGAGTTTCACGAGGCCGTTGTGTCATGCTGGACGAGCTCACTGCCACGCCCTAAAGCATACCCTGCTTTATCTTCTATTTTACTCTAAATGGGATCATAATTTACTAAATGAACATCATGCTGTGCGGAAGAAGATTTGAAACTAGAGACTGAAACCATAAAGTCATGAAGAAACTGTTTACTGAGGTTAGAAATCAACTGAGAAGTTGGCTCATATTTCCATAAGGCACTATGAGAGTGATGCAACCAGTGAGGCTCCCCCCTGCTGGCCAGACTCGGAAGCTCTGTGCACTAATTATATACTGTCTGTGCTAAAAACACAAGTTAATAGCAGGGTTTGATGATCAGTCCTCTCTGTAGTCTTCCTCATTGCTTCATTTATTGCTTCGTGATGTAGCTTTCCAAAATAAAGTCTTTCTAAAGCCGACTAATTAAAGCTCTTCTAACCCTCGTTAAGTTGATTTTACAGTCTCACACTGTATATATTTTGTATCTGTTTACACACAGTGGTTCAACAATGGGGATTTAAAACTCCTTAGTCTGAGTATACCAAGGGGGAATTCATTACATTAATTTGATTAAGACAATATTAGATGTCAATTGCCATTACCGTCATGGTTCATTACATTATTATGACTCTATTACATTAACAGCTGTAACAAAGCTTTACAGTCAGTTCAAGTCCCACTGCATGAGAGCGTGGGCTAAAAGGCTGTGAGTGTAAAACGTTCATATACAAGCAATTATTATAGGATATAAAAATACTCTTATTTTTATCACTTCATCACAACATAAATTCCCTGTCAGAGCAGCATCATTGTGTTTAGTGTTTGGATGAATGCTGTCACTTTCAGGACTTCACTGCTGACTTCATCTGTCAAAACACCACCCGCCTTCAAGCCACACAACCACGCCAGCCTTCATCTGCCGCCGTCCGTCATGATCGTCTCTGACAGACTCACGGTTAATGTGTAAGCGAGCTGATGGCCCAACAATAGCTTTAAAAACGGCCTCACGTGCAGCCAGACGACCACTACAAACTAAGAAGTGTGTGTGTGTGTTTTTTTTTTTGATGAATTGATTTTCACCAGACGTCAGCCTTCACCGTGTGAAGTGATGAATGGGTGATTAATGTGGCAGGGATACGGAGCAAATCAATTTCTGGTGACCTGCCTTGTAGCTGTGACCCAGAAGGCAAGGCGTGTGGTAGTGTGCGTTCAGGGGGTGACGAGGAGGGCAGGGACCCACCAGGAGCTGCACCTGCACTATAGGAACATTTACATTTTAACATTTATTGTTTTTATTGATTGAACAGTTGGAGGTGCTGGATCACTGTCTGTTTCTCTTCTCTTGATAACCCCTATAAACCGTCTTCATTTTCTCCTCCCACACTCTCTTTGGATCAATCTTGAATCCATTATGATCCTTTGTGAATACTGTCCTGATCAGAAAAGCATTAGTCATTTCTTCAAATGCTGATAATAAGCTTCATATGTTTACGTTTTACTCCCCTCTTTGAGTAGCAAAGGCCGTCACAGCCAAACCTCTGAGGTTGGTTTGCTGTTCTTACTTTGTCACTGAAGACCGAGGTTCTTGTTTGTCTTCTAGTCAATGTTGGTTTCTTTTTAACCATGAATTCAAGCTTTCTCTAACTTTAAAGTATTTTTAGTTGCTCACAATCAACCGAAACTGAACATCAGAGTTGTCAGAAAACAAATCATGAGTTGTTTCTTAGAACAGTCTGACTGCCAGATTACCTCAATTGTTGTTTGGATTTGAGAACGAGACCCTTTTCAGTGCATAGATTGCATGTTAGCATGGTGAGGGTTATTACATTAACACTGAACCAGTTTATCTGTTAGATCAGAAACGCACACTGTGAAATTCTACAACCTTTAAGGCTGGAAAACCTTTTCGATACAGGTACAGTTGAGAACATGAAACTCCCACCTCATCAAAAACATCAGCTTGGTCCATGGTCCTGTGCGTCAGACTAGGATGCTATACCGACCCCCTCTAGCATCAGTTTTGCATGTGCGAGGCTTTGGGGTCAAGTTAGTAATGAGAAATATTTCACATTTTCTGACTATAAGTGGTCACTCAGGTTTAGGCACAAAAACAACTTGATTTGGGTTGAAATAAGTAACCATAAAAGAAGTAATGTAAAGAAGTCAACAATTACTTTTGGTTTCACACAAAAAGAATGGTGGTCTCCTGGGGAAAAGTATTACTTTTGCTTGATCCATCCATCCATCCATCCATCCATCCATCCATCCATCCATCCATCCATCCATCCATCCATCCATCCATCCATCCATCCATCCATCCATCCATCCATCCATCCATCCATCCATCCATCCATCCATCCATCCCAACATCTTTAAATGTGGATTTTATTCTACATCACCTGACTTCCAGAAAGGATGCAACATGGTACGAACAGCATCATAGATCATAGTAGGGCCACTGACCAAACTGCCATATCTGAATATTTGGCTGGAAAATATAAATCAAGAATTTTAGTTTGACGGTGATCGGGTACAAAGATGCAACAGTTTACGGTATTTGACCAGACTAACTGTGGAACTGTGTGATCTTTAATATCTTCCATTGCTGTTCTTGTTGTTGTTAACATGACTTTCCTTTACAGCCTCATTTTAGTTAAATGGTAGCAGGTCACAGGTTGATAATTGCTTTTCTACTTTGAGTCGAACAGCATATATATATATATATATATATATATATATATATATATATATTCAAAACAAATTCAAGTTTGATAAATCTGGATTTAATTGGTCTGTTTGTTGGCTGAAAATGCAGACTGACTTTAGCAGTCCATGGAGGGACTTCCCCTCCATCATTAACTACCATCAAGGTGCCCTTGAGCAAGGGGCTTAACCCCCCCCCCACCGGTGCTGTGCATCTGCTCGGTGGTCAACAGCACACGACTTTGGCTGTACTGGGCAGATCCCAGATGTAGGTGTTTGTGTATTAATAACTCTAATGAGCAACAACACCACAGAAATCATCCACAGCTCCCGGCTGTAGGCTCATAAACTGTACAGAGTATAAGAAAAGACATTTTTTCTTCATGAATCCAGACGTTTTACTCTCACTTTGACTCATGGGAAGTTATGTATTAATGCATGAGTCAATCATGCAATAATCAGCCATTGCCAATAGACTATATATAATTTTACCATGACACTGTAACACAACAACACTTACAAAGTTTATTGCTGCATTAAAGGAAAAGTCTGACAACATATTAATTGCATAAGGACTGTTGTGATTACATTACTAATGATCAAAAACTAGTGAGTCGACAACTTTGCTAACAGCCAAACATCAAGCAAGGTCAACAACACAGGACATAGCAGCCAGCTAATATTACTTACTAGTCCAACAGCAGTCAGCCCAGCTCGGCGTCTGTCTTTCAGCCTTTTATTTCACCAAGCTCTCACCAACCACTAAAAGTCAGTCCCACATTTACTCTTGTCCGGCGGCTTCTTGCTCGCTCACTCTCTACTTTTCTCTTCTTAGCTTCCTCTGTCAACGTCCTCTTCGGTCTCTTCTCCTCTGTCATTATGACCATAAAGGCTACTGAGCCTGGTTATATCGCCTGCTCACCCAGCTCCTGTTCTGGCACGACACCGGCTGTGCTCTCCATCTGCGCTTTTACCCCACGTGTCTACTTTGAATTGGCATCTTCATTCTCCAATCCTAAATGCTCCTGTTGAGTTCTGCATCCACATCCCTCTTGAAATCTCTGTGTCTTTAGCTTATAAATGCTTCACTTTGTTCAGCAGTTAGTTGATAACTTTGTCTGTCTACCTCTTGGTGTTGAGCAGTGGGTTTATCAGAGAACAGTTGCCTGCTACAGCTAGAAACAATGTTAATGAGACTGGTGAACCAAAAAAACAAAACATGAGCCAGAAGATGTTGAAGCACTCCATAGAGTGGTAGAACTGTTGAGTTCGTGTCAATTCTGTGTGGGTTTGTCACCAAGACTGACATATTATAGATACTGATTATGTTTTATGGTACATTTCAATCACCTGACATGGAGCTATTAGACTGTTGAGACTATGAATCATCAAATTTGACAGTGTCTTTACAATGCAGTCTATTTTTAGAAACTGGCTGACATAGAGTGTCCGATCTGTGTTCCTTTGTTAGCACTGGTCACTGTAACACTCTCCATGTCCTGTCAGGATTTGGACTCAGACGCTTCCTTGCTGTGTCCTCTCTTTCCACTCTGCTGCTCCTCCTGACACAAACCAAGAGAAATCTACGCCGTGGGAGACGATTAATGGGGTTGAGTTGCTGTTCTCTGCCTCTCTTTGTCTCCCCTTTGCCTCATGAGCAGAACTCTGCCCTGCCTGTTCTTCACAAGAGTACCATATAGACATATGCCAGTTTATCAGAATCACTTAATCTTTCAAGGCTGGTAAATGTAAAACAGAATGTTTTTTTGCTGGAAGAAAAGCCGCAGCATAAATCTGCTGAGTTCATCTCTAACAAATAACTAGCAGATAATATTTAAAGCAACGTTACATAGAAATGTGTACTTTTGCAATATAGTGAGAAGTCAAAGTTCAGTCCCAGATTTACTCTTGTCCAGCGGCTTCTTACTCGCTCACTCTCTCCTTTTCTCTTCTTAGCTTCCTCCGTCAACGTCCTCTTCAGTCTCTTCTCCTCTGCCATTATGTCCATAGAGGCTGCTGAGCCTGGTTACATTGCCCATTCACCCAGCTCCAGTTCTGGCACAACACTGGCTTCTCTCCCCATCAGCATTCTCCCGCACCCTGGGCCTGAAAACCTCCTCTTGTGGATCATCCAAAACACCTATGGTACAAGCACTAACACTCTCCCAGCGCTCTGAGCTCACAGTCCAGACAGCCCGGCTAATAAACTGAGCTAACATTAGCTAACAGCAGCTACAGTTGGCACCAGTTTACTTCACTGTCCATCAGGAAACTGTAAATCACAGAGAGTTTCACAGAAAATCAGTGAAATAGTTGGTGGTGTGTGACTTAAAACATGACATGCTTCTATGCTAATTGTGAGCAAATCTACTCCTTTGCAGGTGGTATTAATCAAATTGAAATGAGCGGTTTACAATAACTTCAAACACTGAAGAGAGTTTGATTTACAAAATGTCAAAGTTGTCATAAAAACTTGTATAGTCCAATTTGGTGAGAGAAACCTGATAAAGTTTCAGATTCTGGGTCAGATTTAGAAGAATTCACCACAAACAAAATGATTAAAACTAATGCTCAATAACATTTAGAGAGAAATATATCTCTGGAGCCAGTGGCCATACTCCCACTCTGCAGGTCCAATACAACTCAATTCAAGATTTTTCTCAGTTATTCTAGAAATATGTATTTAAAAAAGATAGTAAGGCTTGTTGTATGTAAACATTGATTTTAGAACATTTTAGACAAAAAAGTCGATGGAGATTTTGGTAGTGAAGGCTATTAAGGAAGAAAAGTAGAACCCTTATTTTCTCTGTTTCTACTCCTCCTCCTCTCTAATAATGACTTTTCATTTAATATCTCTCTCTTCACCAGCCAATCTCCCTCCTCTTTCTCTCTCCCCCCACCTGCTGTCCTCCATCATAAATTCAGGAAGATTAATATTTCATCTGCCACTTCACAGCGCTCTCTGGCAGCGTTAAGGAAAAGCAGGAAGCGGGGGTACCTTGTTAGTCACATGATCTCATGTGCAGACCCAGTCATCATGCACATGTTTTATTATGCTAACAACATAAGAGAGGAACACTCTGCTCTCTCATTATGCTCATCATGATTTTAGACTAGGGACTGATGACGATGACTGATAATGGTTAGCTGTTTTCCTTTTCCAATCTGATGGAGGTTCCTGTGTTGAAAGCAAAAAAGAAGACCTAGATCTGAGTCCTGCTGGAAACTTCGGAGCTTCTGGACTGATGGTGTTAGACCAGGTCAGACAGAAGTCATCTCAGTGGAAGTGCCGCAATCTGTGGATTCACAAATTGGTGTTTTTGATGACATGTCACAGCAGGAAAAGCACAGGTGTAATAAAACAGGGACCTGGTAATCAATTTCTGTCCTGCTCACTCCGAGTTTGTTTCCCATTTACCAAAATAAGGGTTCTACTTTACAAACTGGGAATGAGACTCCAGTATGAGTGACCCTATCTTTAAAAGGTATGAAGCAGCATGACAGGGTGACTTAGAGAAAGGCTCAACCTTATGCAAATGCCCTCTGATGTAATGTGAGCAAAAACCAGGCGATCAGACTCGTTTTGATGTTTTGATTAAAACAAGTCAAAATTTCTTGATAGAATATAATCACAAATCACAATCAGTCTCAGGGGGTTTAACAATCCATACAACACCCTCCGTCCTTAGACCCTTCAGGACAGACCAAAAAAATCACATTATATATTTATATATATATTTTGATGGCATTTCTGATGTAGATTATAACATGTATTTACAACATTAAAAGGTAAAAAAGACCATAAACAAAAATACTCTGGACGTAGTCTCCATGACGTCCTGTTTGGACGGTTCACCTCTCTAAAACTGAACTGCTGGTCCTCCCAGCCAAACCTACTATACATCATGACATCAGCATCAAAATCAACTCCCTTTGTCTCGCCACCACCAGGGTAGTGAGAAACTTACCTTCACTAATGATGTCACCTCAGTTGTCCGGTCATGCCACTTTGCACTTCACAACATAAGAAGAATCAGGCCTTACTTGACTCAACATGCTACCCAACTCCTGACACAAGCTGTGGCCATCTCACGCCTAGATGACTGCAATGCCCTCCTGACGGGCCTCCCAGCCTGCACGGTGAAACCTCTTCAGATGATCCAGAACGCAGCAGCGCGCCTGGTCTACAACCAACCCAAAAGGTCACATGTCACCCTGCTGCTCATCGAGCTCCACTGGCTACCTGTTGCAGCCCGCATTAAATTCAAATCGCTAATGCTGGCCTATAAAGTTGTCTCCGGTACTGCACCTACCTACTTGAACGCCCTTGTACAGGCATATGTTACCTCACGACCGTTGTGCTCCTCCAATGAATGACGCCTGGCTCTGCGATCAGAGAAGGTTACAGTAGTTAGTCATCGATGATGACACATCGAAGTTTCTTGCTACCCTGGTTGGGGCGAGACATAGGGAGTCAATTTTGAACTACACCCTCATCTGTTGTACAGCAAAAAAAACACAAGATTCCATCTGGAGCAAATTATGTAAATTACAGGCTCGACGCAACTCATGCAGAGAGCTACAGATTTATGACAGGCCTGAGCTTACTGAAATGTCTGGACTCAACATTTGTCTTGTTTTTTTAAAGACATCCTCGATGTTACTTAACATACAGCAGAATTAAATACAGCACATTAAATTATCACCTCACGTTTTTTTGTTGGTTTTTTTTGTACCAAAACTATGAGCTGAAAGAGCCTAAAATGCTCCTTGAAGCTGCGGGGATGGTGATAGTCTTTGTAGAGCTTAAGGACCACTTCAACATTCAGCTCCAGTTAAAAAACACTTTATAGGCTGGACTTCCTGTATCACTGTAGTTTTTTTTTATTTTTATGATGGCAGTAATTACAGAAATGGCCTCGGCTGCTTACATGCGAAGGAGCTGAGGAGGAGCGGATTATTCTGTGTAATTGAGTTAACCTGGAACATGAGAGTGAGGTGTTATATGGAAGATGGAGAGAGGAGGAGGAGGTGAAGGAGGGGGAGGAGGGAGTGTGAAAGGCTACATTAAGGCGTTTTGTATCCCGGAGAATGAATCAGAGAATCAATCGCTCCTCTTTGAGACGCCAACAATGGAGGAACGAGTCACTTATTTCTTTATTATGGTGTTTCTGACTGAGTGCCCTCCGACGGGCCGAGAGTCAATTCTACACTGATATTATTTAATGATAATGAAAGCTTGTAATTAAATTTTCAGCCCTGTCCAAATATTGGCTCGCGTTATGTTTTGTTTCTATGGAAACGTGGATTCCACGAGGCACGGTAACTGTTACTCCGCAGTATTTATGTTCTTATTTCTTTATTTATTTTTTAAATAGCACAGCGGTCTCATAATTAGATGAACAGCTCACTTCTCAGAGAACATTATGTAAATGACATGAAATAATCTATTTGTAGTCTTTGTGCCACATTAAGGAAAAAACTGGCATAGAGTGGTGCCCTGTAGTTCACCTGGTATAGCACGCAGCCCATGTACTGAGGAAATTTCGTGTCTTCAGCTGTCGCTATCAGAAAAATGAAGGCAGGACAGGATGATGATGATGCAGTTTGAGTAATTTGATGTTTATTTTGGTCACACGGATTGATTTTTTAAAAATTATTCTTAATTTGATTTGTGATAGACGTCGATCTGTCTTCAGGCTTAAACATTTTATATTTTAGTGGTGGTGCAGGTGAGTTCATGTGCAGTAGGTGATCCACGGTCCAGTCCAGTGTGCAGGTTTGTCCTCATGCCCTGTTTCACATTTTTGAACCACTTTGTCCCCCTCTATGGCATGACTTTTTATCTTAGGGTGGAAAAAATATTTCACTCCATTTTTTGAAAGCTTTTAGGTCCCTGATAATATATCAATCATAAAATTTGACCCCCCCTAAACAGATATAGGTTTGTTGCCTCAGGGCAACACTGTGCAACAGGGGAACTAAAACACCAAGGTTTTCACTACTACATGGAATGAGAATAAGCAAGCAGGAGATACATTACAACAAGTTTTATTCAAAGAAACAATCAACAATAAATGGCTTGAATGCACAAGAGAACAATTCATTATAACTGTAGCCTATTCAGTATGGAATCGCAGGAAGCAGTTGCTCGTTGGTGTGAAGCAGAGGTGGACACCACATTTCAGACACACTGTGACTGTCCTCCTCATCTTCATATTCAGCAGCCAGACCATCTCCTTGAAGAAAGCAGGAAGCACATTTGACATTTGAACAATTGAACTGATCACATGCCTTTCTTCACCCACAAATGCATACACAGACAAATGTACATGTACACAAAAGCCACACACAAAAGCATACACATGCATTGAGACTCACGTGTATATAGTACACAGATACACAAAGATGCACATGTGTATACACAGATACACACACAGGAATACACACACAGACACACATGTATATACATACAGATGCACACACGTACACCACACTCGTGCAGAAAACACACTTACTGTATACACGCACACACACCCACACACACACACACACACACACACATACTGTATGTACCCACACACACGTACTGCATACATGCACACACACATATTGCACATATGAGCACACACACATAGACACACACAAACCCATTATATATGTTACTTTATTGACTGGCCCCTGACCTACTAACTGGCTCTTAAACCTGATTCTGGGGTCCACTCTTCCTCACTGTCCTCACTTTCGGATGGAATGACCCTAACTCCTGCGACCATAAAATGTTCGTGCATCAATTTCCTACAAGCAATAGTAGA
Organism: Miichthys miiuy; assembly: GCA_036365135.1. Taxonomy (NCBI): domain Eukaryota; kingdom Metazoa; phylum Chordata; class Actinopteri; family Sciaenidae; genus Miichthys; species Miichthys miiuy. Next base: position 4,272,905 of record CM071615.1, on the reverse strand, counting down.
GAGTGCATTGAGTACAATGAGCATGGTGCTAATTATCTATCTCAGACATCCATTAATATGATATGATATTGCCCTGGGGCAACGAATGAAAAAACACAGTTTTAGTATATAAATAAAAACAAAAAACAAATATAAACAATCAAATATGCTTTTCTACATATTCATGCACATTCACATATTTTCAATAAAGTTATTTCACTTTGAAGTGTAGAAAAGTGAAATTTATCTTACCGTTTGCTGGCACTCTGCCTCATGTGGCTTTGCTTCCTGAAAGGACTGCTCCACCCCAAGACACATACCCAAACACACTTCAGCCCCTGATTTTATTGGACAGTGACATTGTCTGGTGTTGTTAGGGGTTTGTTGCCTGAGGGCAACAGTATGCCATAGAGGGTTAAACTGAGAAACAGTGACTAATTACAGTGTATGCTATCAGAGAGGTTTTTGTGAAGTTTCTGTGACCTGGATGACCCCCGCAGTAAAAGAACAGGGATGGTCAGTCAGCGCCATCCAGTGGTGGAAAGACAACACTGCATCTGTTTACATGGAATTTTCTTTGCCTCACTCTCATTTTCTAATAAATGAATCTGATCACTACATTTAGATTATTTAGATTTCTACCCTTCTCTCTTTAATCTTTTAATCTCCCCCTTTCTTTACGTTCCTTTTCTCTTTGTCTTTCCTTTGTCTCACTTTTCTTTTTTCCTCCTCTTTCAATGTCTTCTCTTTATTTTTCACCTTCTTCTTCTTCACGTTTACTTCCTCCTACAGTTTTATCTCTTCCTTTCTTCCACTGCTTGACCTTCCCAGCCTCCTTCTCCTCCTCTTTTTGTATAAATATATAAATATATATATATCAGAAGCACTCAAGCACCTCCTCAGGCTGCAGAAAGACCAATTAATTAAAAACACTAATAACCCTTTCTCTACTGGGGGAAAGAGCATTTTCCTCCTCATACATTATTAATGTGGCTCTGTATGATCGTTTGCAGGTAGTGTGTGTGTGTGTGTGTGTGTGTGTGTGTGTGTGTGTGTGTGTGTGTGTGTGTGTCATTCCCGGCTTAACAAGTGTGAGTATATGTGTGTGTGTTTGTGTGATAGTGATTTTCACTCAGCGGAGCTCATTAAAAGCTGACCAGAGAGTGAGTAAGTGAGTGAGATGCTCTGAGTGTGTATGGTAAGCTGGCCAAAGTGTGTGTGTGTGTGTAGGTGTGTGTGTGTGTGTAGGCTCATTTGTAGCTCATGTTAAGTGGCGGTTGAGTAGACCCTGGGGCCACACAGATGCGGGGTAGGAGGAAAAACAGGTTAATGAGAAGATTTTCTGTTCCTTATCTGTTACCTACAGTGTTTCTCTGCTGTTTGGATTCACCGTTTGAGAAAAGAGTCTCACATTATGAGAACAAATCATGCAAACAGCAAACGTGATCTAAAATGTGTTCCTAAAACTGTTCATACAGTCATCAGAAACACAAAGTGGTTTATTAAAAGAAAATGCATTAGCATTACACACCTGTTCAAATTATATTAAGACTTGAAGTTATGCAGAATTAACAGTGTGGATGCTTTGTCTGACAGGTGGCTGCTCTTACAGGTGCCTTGTTTGAGCAGCCAGGCTTCATTCGGCCCGCCAGAGGTGGAAAAAGCAGTACAGACAACATGGCGGTGGCTAGTGCTGCCTATTTTGAGCTTAAAAATTGCACTTTGGAAACTTATGAGTGACATTCCATTTACAGTCATTGGTCTGAACCAGGGCTGGGAAAATGGAGGCATAGTTGACCAGTGCAACCAGTGCATGTAGGTAGCTGCAGTTAACATGTAGAGTAGAAATGTAGCTGGAATTAGAACGTTTTGTTGGGAACAATGAGAATTACAAGACATAACTTCAGTAAGAATTAGAAAAGTAAAAAAGATGTTTTCTATTTATTTAAGGCGTGCAGCTGTAGCATTCAGCTGACTCACTGTTACGTCACCGTCATGGTTTACTGGGACACGTGAATGAAATAGATTCATCCATAAGCTATGACAAGTCATAAAGTCTGCTGTAAATAAACCTCAGTCACTGTAATGAACCTGAGGAAGAGAAAAAAACAAAGTGGGAGGAGGGGCGACACCATGGACACCAACTTCAACGTCAGATTCCTGAAATGAAACTGAAAGTTACATAAAGTAAGCAGCTGCAGCTGAGAGAGAGAGGGCTTTGCTGTTTCTGTTGAAACGGAGAGACAGGAGTGAACAGCACTGATCAACAGTCTCTGCTAAACACTGGTGAGTAAAGCAGACATAATCTATCATTTCTTAAACTGTGTTTAAATAACCAGCATGTACACACACTCGAGCTGTGTCCAGACAGAGTGTGCCTGTTTTAAGATTTTAAAAAAGAAACTTATCAAATGAAACTTTAACTTGTGTGCAGTGCAGCTATACAATACAAAAGTGCGTCCTAACATTCTAGTAGTCATAGTCTGACATCGTCTGATCTTAAATAAATGATAAATAATCTGTACAGCTGACTCATCTTTTTCATGCTTTTACTTTTGTTCTCATTGTGCAGAGACGGTATGTCTGCTGCCAGCAGTTTGCTGTCTGAGGATCAGTTTCTGTGCTCTATTTGTCTGGATGTGTTCACTGATCCAGTCAGCACACCATGTGGACACAACTTCTGCAAAAAATGCATCACTACGAACTGGGATCTTAATTTCCCGAGTCAGTGTCCCAACTGTAAAAAGGTTTTTAACACAAGGCCTGAGCTGCAGGTCAATACTTTCATCTCTGAGATGGTTGCTCACTTTAGACAGTCGGCTGAACAGAAAACTGGCAGCAGCTCAGAGAAACAAGCTGTCCAAGCAGGAGAAGTTCCCTGTGACGTCTGCACTGGAACCAAACTGAAGGCCCTGAAGTCCTGCCTGGTGTGTCTGGTCTCCTACTGTGAGACTCACCTGGAGCCTCATGTGACAATGCCAGGCCTGAAAAGACATCAGCTGATCGACCCTGTGACTAATCTAGAAAGCAGGATGTGTACGAAGCACGATAAACTGCTGGAGCTGTTCTGCAAGGATGATCAGACATGTGTCTGCATGCTCTGTTCGATTTCAGAGCACAAGGCGCATGAAGTTGTTCCTCTAGAAGAAGAATATGAGGGAAAGAAGGCCGAGCTGGGGAAGAAAGGGGCTGAACTTCTGCAGATGATCCAAGAGAGACAACTGAAAATTGAAGAGCTCAAACATTCTGTCGAGGTCAGCTGGGAAAACGCATACAGAGAGATAAAAGCCAGTGTTTGTGCCTTCACCAAGTTGAAATACATTATTCAGAGAAACCAGACCAAAGTCATTGAGATGATTGAGGAAAAGCACAAAACAACAGAGAAACAGGCTGATGGCTTCATCAAAGAGCTGCAAGAGGAAATCTCTGAGCTGAAGAAGAAAAGCGCTGAGCTGGAGCAGGTCCCACACTCTGAAGATCACTGTAACCTTCTCCAAAACTTCTCGTCCCTGAATGCTGCTCCACCCACCAAGGACTGGAAAGAGGTCAGAGTCCATCTTCCATCATATGACGGGAGTGTGAGGACAACTGTCGCTCAGTTGGTGGAGATGGTCGAAAATGAGATGAAGAAGCTGTTTCCAAAGGCTGAGCTGAAGACCGCCCAGCAGTCTGCGGTGGAAGTGACCCTCGATCCTGATACAGCAAATCCTGAACTCATCCTGTCTGAAGACGGGAAACAAGTACATCACGGTAACGCAAAGAGGAACCTCCCAAATAACCCAGAGAGATTTTCTTACTGTGCCTGCGTCTTAGGGAAGCCGATAGATTATTCAGGAAGATTCTACTTCGAGGTTCAGGTTAAAGGGAAGACTCAGTGGGTTGTAGGAGTTGCCAAAGAGTCAATCAACAGAAAGGGGCGCATCAGTATTAATCATAAGAACGGTTATTGGACTGTATGTTTGAGTAAAGAAACTGTGTACTGCGCTTCCACTGACCCTCCTGTCCGTCTCCCTCTGAAGGCAAAGCTGGAGAAGGTGGGGGTTTTTGTGGATTATGAGCAGGGTCTGGTCTACTTTTATGACGTTAATGCTGCAAATCTTATCTATGCCTTCACTGGATGCTCTTTCACTGAAAAACTCCTCCCGTTATTCTGCCCCTCTTTCAATCAGGGGGGTAAAAACTCTGCCCCTCTGATCATCTGTCCTGTCAATCCCACAAAATAGAATAACTTTTTGATTTTCAAGACAAAGACTTACTGTTTTATTTTATGTAACAAATGTCCATCTTTAGTGGTAATCCACACCGTGCATTTGTTTTCTTCACGTTCTAATTTATTCATTCATTATACATCAAATGAATTGATCCTGTATAATGTAAGTTACTGTAATTTAATCTAGTCTAATAAGAAATGTCAAAACATCACAGAGTCCAATAGCCGTAGGTCTGACATGAGTTGCATTACTGCATGTTGTTCTGCATAAATGTTTACTTGCTGTTCGAGTTTGTGCCTATGTGGGAATACACGCGTGATTTGCCTCTATGATATGAGTTCTCTCATTACTTGTACAATAGAAACTATTTATGATTATTGCACCTGAGTGTGGTTGTTGAAATGAATGAGGAAGACTATCGTTGGTACTGTGCTCAACCAAAATAAACACTAATTTTTTAAGGCTTTCTTCAATTTTTCTGTTGTTTTCATTGAATCAAACAAAGATCCAACCACACACACAGTTAGAGCAATAAACAATAAATACAAAGAAGGGCAACAAACATGGAGGGAGATTATTAAATGATTATAAAGTAAGTAGGCTAGGTAAATAAAGAGCAATAATGATCCAGACTTGGAAACACAACAGGGTCAATCAGATAACAGCAAAACACATCACATTTAGACACCTAACAGACTTCTTTTTATTAGTATGTTGATGTCGGCTCTCTTCAGTATATAAACCACAGACTGACACGTGATATAAACAGTCGCTTCCTCACTTTTCCTGAGTTTTAACAAATGTGTGAAACGGCGCCCCTCTGGCTTCTAACGGCTACTGAACGTTACACAAAGGTGGAATGACGTCTCTTTTGATTAAATGCTGTGAAACTCAGAGTGAACAAGGGTCTAAAAAAAGAAACCCTGAAGCGAAATGTTAAGCCAGTCACATTCTGGTCTTACTACAAACAACAGAAAGATGAAAACAAGAGTTAGCAAAAACATTTCTTTGGCGTGACAAACTCAGAAGACATTTATTAACTCCTTGCACGGAATTTAAATGATGTGGACATCAGACATGGTGAGTCACTGGCTTCCTTCCTGATAATTATTTGTGTGCATCTCAGTATTTTACATTTGCTTTGGCTTCATTTTCACAACAGAATTTCACTTTGAAAAACTTTAATCAGGATCTGGCCAATATTATTAAGAAAAAACCCTAATTTTTGCATTAGTCAGTATTCAGAATGAAGTTTAAAGGACTATTTAATTACCACAGACAAATGATAATTATGACTGTCACACAGCATCAGTTTACTTTTTCTGTTCTGACCACAAGTTAATAAGGTCAAGAAGGTACAGTCTGTAACTCGGCTTAAAAATACAATAGACCAGGAGTCTTCAACCTTTTTCAGTCCAAGAACCCCTGGACAAGAGATCAACAGAACAGGGACCCCCACATGTGTCACATTTTAAGCCTAGCCTATAGTAACTTTTATATCATGGTCCTGGACCCCCAGTTGAAGACCCCTGTAATAGACCTTTCTCACAGCAGCCATTTTGACATGAAATAGTATGTAAACACAGGTGTTACCAATGATACTAATTAAGGTTCAGGTTCAAAATGGCTGCTGTGAAAAAGGTCATTAACCTGAAACCACAACGAACACTGCGAACACTCGAACAGTAATAAAAGGAGAATAAATTGCATTCACCTTTCCTTTTTCTGCAGTTATGTTGCAGTGCTCCTCATCAGAGTAATGTTGGTTAAAATGAGGAGAAATAAACCTGAAGCTGTGTCAGTGTGTCCTGTAGGTACCACCTGAACTCCACTAGAGGTCAGTGCGGAGGCAGATTTCTACAGCTCACGTCATTATAAGTTCTGAAAGTTCAAATCTTTCCCCATGAAGTTCAAACTATCATAACTGATATTGTGTTTGCATTAGTTCAAGTAATTATGAACGAATACAACAGTCTAAGTTTGGACATGGTGAGTTTGTCAGTGTGTGTCAGTAATCTTAGACAGTACATATTCATTTGTGGATCTGAGTTACAGAAAAAAATAGTCTGAAAAGTTATGTAATGATGTAAAGGTTAGTGGATTGACAGAAAAAAATCACCTACAGCATGAATAAGCATGTTCAGGCGAATCATCCACAGCTCCCTTTTTTCTATCTCTCAGGCTGTTATCCAAACTAATTTAGACCACTACACATTTTGCATTTTAACATAGCTGCCGCCACAGATTTCTCCACAGGGGGGGATTGCTCACAAAACTCAAATCAAACTGTCAAAGTAGGAAGTGCTGATCAAATATGAGTCAACATTTTGTTACATTGCAGAGAAATAGACGAGCCATCGTCCAGCTCTCAGTACCCACCAGCCGGAGTATTTAGTAGCCCGGTGCGGCCCAGTGCATTCTGGTTGTTGTAGGTTTTCTCAGTCCTTTTCCTCTGTTCTAGCCCATCATGTAGCACCATCTTTCCAGTTTTAGAAACATGAAATAGTTTGATGTGAAAATAAACTTCAAATGATTTTAATGTTTAGTCTTTTTTAGAATTCAGTACTGACAGCTGCCCTCTCTGTGAGAACAGCTTGTAAAGGTCTGACCCAACCTCCATCCGAGCAAAAATGAGCTGAGGGCCCCATCGGTCACAAGCCACAGGACTGAGAAGATTCAAGTTTTGACCTGATGATGGCACTAGATAGAAAGTCTGAGGATCATTAAAGTGATAATTCATCCTCTAGTGACCTTGAACATTTCATAGACAGACGAGATATTTCAGTCTGGATTGAATCGAACAACAGTGGCATCCCAAGAACCAACACACACGTGACTTTAAGTCTCTTATCATTTCAGTTGTGATTGTGTTGCAGGAAAACGACTATTGAATCAAATAGCCGTGCGACACACTTCCTTTTTTAGGTCTGGGGTTCTTCCTCTTTTTGCCTTGTTGGTAATCGAGCCTTAACCAGAACTGCCACTGTCGGATTACAGAAGATTTAACACACTTTTTTGCTTTTTAATTCCACACATGCAGATTTTGTTAGAAATCTCATATATCTGTTAAGTTCTTTAAGATGCTGACAGCGAGCAGCAGTGAAGGCCAGGCTTAAGAGGTGGAGGAAATGGGCTGAGTGAATACAGGTGTGCCTCTGCTGCCAACAGGAGGAGCCAGCCACACCCCCTGCCACACACAAGCTCTGCAAGGAAACAGAAATGAGAGGGGGAACAGAGAGAGCACAAAAGAAAAACACAACAACCAAGACTGAACCATAACAATATCTTCACAATAAATCATTAAAATAAATATTTCCCTGCAGTGTTAGGCTACTTCCTTCCTCTTCGCTCATCTTTTCAGAGAAAGGAAATGGTCCATTAATCTTGAACACCCCCCCCCCAAAGAAGCTGAGATTCAAGAGGATGTTGAGGGCCCCTGAAGGAGAATTTGTCTCGCCACTTCTCCCCGTTCGGAGTCAGACTAATCCAATATGACTTCTAATTAGATCACCGAAGCGTCTGCCACCCTGTCTGCGCCTCGCTAACCCATTACCAATACCTGCCTTGACTGTTAGGATGAACGAGCGCTTCTGTGATGAGACAGGAAGTAGGAGAGAAGACGGGTTTGTTTGAAGGAGCTGCAGAAGAAGGGGGGAAGAAGACGAAGAAGAAGGTTCCTGGAATTTGATGTTGTGAGGGTGAAGATCAGAGGCACATGATGGCTCAGAGTTTTTAAGTCAAGCTGAGGCTCTGAAGTGTTCCTCGTGTGCATCAGAGGCACACTACAGGCAATATCTACCTTACAAATGTAGAGGAACGGACGGATGAAGTACCTGAAAACTGTAAGTAAATGTACTTAGTTACATCCCACCACTGGTTCCAAGTAAATAAAGTTTCATTAATATCATAGTTAATTTCGTTAATTTTAGTAGTAGTAATTTCTTTGTGCTGCTGCCAGCAGCAGGTGGCACTGTTGTCTAGGCAAACAGTTCTCTGGTCACGTGCAGTTGATTAGTGTTTTACTTTATTCAGCCTGCGTGAATCCATCCACTGCAAACACACACACACACACGGCTTGCTTGTTGTCAGGTATCTGGTGTCAAACTACCAACCACACACACTTGAGGGAGTGTCGCCACAACACCTGAGAAGCTGAGAAACCCTCAGAGCTCAGAGAGGAGAACAGGACGGACACCGCCGGGCAGATGATGATAAACTCTGAACCTTTATGAAACACAGCAACAATCAAAATAATAAGACAAACATTAAGTCCAACCTGAATTAGATTTTAGATTTATTTGATATGATTCAGTTGAATCCAACAGGTCACCTGTCAGTCCCCCGCCGAAACTAATATTATTCTGTTTTACAGTATGGGTGTGAACATGCACAGCATGTACGGATACACTGGTGATAAGTAGTGCTGCAACTATTCTACATTATTAATGAATTGTCTGGTCTGAAATAGTGAAAGTGTCTCTTATAATTACCCAGAAGCCACAATGACACATTGCTTGTTTTGTCTGACTGAAAAACCAAACCCCTCAGTTTCCGATCAGAAACCTGCACAGCTTAGAGGCTCGAACCAAGGCTCCGTTCTGTTTCATGAACCACACAAAAACCCTGTCAGAATCTGTCAGAGCTGTAGGCTTCTGTCTTCTGCTGCTAGGTGCACAGCTCATTTGAAATGTTTGCACAGAAACACATTTTATCTGAAAGTATATATATATATATGAGGTCATATTTAATCTGGAAGATGTCTTTTAATGTTTGATACGTAGCGGTGTCTCCATGTGGGACAGGCTAACTAAATAATGGGGATTGATTTGTTGTTTCCTTTATTTTATTTTGAAATTCCACCTGTTATTTATCCATGCACGTGTGTGCACACATACAGGTGCATTTCCTGTTGAATTGTGGTGAGTGTACGCTCTATAATATCACTCACCTCACTACTGTTGACCACAGCATGAAAAGCTCTGAAAAAGGACAACAGAGTTAATCTCACCCACTCAGGCCTACCTGCTGTCGCTGGGTGAACGCTACAGCAAACGTACTGATTGGCTATCGGCCTCCAGGCTCCATTGTTGCGGCCGCGCTTCTGTTGTCTCATACCTCAACAGCTGTAATGAGAGAGGGGAGGCAGGCAGGAGGAGGAGGGGAGGCGGGGGAGGCCTTTTTCCCCTCCTGTAGGGAAGCTGTTGAGCTTAATGTTTAATAAGCCACTGGACACAGAAGGAAACCCGATCCTCTCCGGAGAGGGTGGCGTGTGTGTTTGTGTGTGTGTGTGTGTGTTTGTGTTTGTGTATTTGTGTGTGTGCACTCTCGGTGCATTTGTTGTGTGAGTATCCAGGCGTGCTGCATTATTCTCTGGTCAATGTGTGAATCAGATGCACTGTGTTGATTGGGCTCTGTTGTAATTGACTCTTTATTCAACTCAGGGCCGGCTAGTATTTCTCCTCAGAGTCCGGCTCTCACAAACAGAAGACTCCTTTTCTTCATGTCTTTTAAGGCTTAACTGATCAATACTTTTGTAAACACTGAATGAAATGTGATGTAAAAACCTGGTCGGATTCGAACCCTGGGCTTCCGCAGCAAGGACTGAGCCTTTGTACCAACTGAGCTAAACACCGCCCCATGCAGTATCTTCTTTTGATGAATACACAAATTAGCACCAGCTCTGCAGAGCTCTTTTAGCCTTGTTGTTTTGGTTGTATTGCTGAATTTAGCATGCTGTCTATATCGAGATAAGAAAACAAAGCGCATGTCGATGTGAGGTGTAAATGCAAAATGCATTGAGTGTTCCACATTTGGAGGTGGTTTGACTCAGATTTTAGCCACGTGTACAATTGGACCACATTCTCTTAGAAAAAAATCCAAGTTCAAAGGTCACTTCACGTCCTCAGTTCAGGTGTCTCATGAGATTTTTTACACTTTCTTTACATGTAGCCACATTTGACATCAGCTACAGTAGCTCTGAACACTTCTCTGTGTGGTTAGTATTTTTCATACATTTTTCGTGTTTATTTCAACACCATTCTCCATCAGTTTTGTCTGCAAACATGGACTTGGAACTGTGAAGATGAATGACGGTGATCCCTGCTGAAGTGAGGAGAAGAAGACAAGGATGCAGGTAGTATTTCCTTATCCATGTTGTGCAACAAGTGAACTTCCCCGGTGTGCGATCGTCTTATCTTATCTTATCTTATCTTATCTTATCTTATCTTATCTTATCTTATCTTATCTTATCTTATCTTGTTTGCCACACTGCAGATCTGATTGCGGTCTGTAGTTCTACATTCAAATCAGGTTGATAAATGAATGATGAAGAATCAGGGTTGTCTGTGTCTGTTGCTAACAAATTAGCCAGAAGTACTTTAAAGGTGACAATATTTCAGGGCCCCCTAGTGGCCAGAAACTTATTATTGCAGCTTTAACTTTCTTGAAATATCAAATGATGGAAGCTTTTGAGCCTGAATGTACAGCAGATTTTGTCAGGAAACATTTCGGAAAGTAACGACCAGTATTCCCTTAAGCGTACAATAAAGATAAAACAGTTCATGTGTGGTTGCAGGACTTCAGAGCATGTGACCCTGCTGAACATGTTTCGTGTTTATTACGAGCCGACTTGTATCCTGTTGGGGGGAAAAAGTGAAAATGTTCTTTTCCAGCAGCTGCAGGTTGACTCATCGTGTTTATTGTTTTCCCATTCATCACATCCGTGCTGCACCTTTTACTTTATATCTCATTGATGCCTCTTATTGTTTCATCCCCAGCGGTGGAACAACCCTCTCACTCCGGCTGAAAGATATTTGTTTCCGTTGTAGGATAAAACGTAATTGCCGTCCTTCTCGTGTGACTCATATCCCGTCCTTTGCATCCGTCTTTACCTCCTTTTATTTGCTCGCATTAAAAATGGCTGCTTACCTCTTCGCCTTTAGCCTCGGTATATAGGCTAAACTTAACACCATGCTGCTGTTAGTCAGGGTTAATATACTATGTTATGTAACATGGTATTGTGCTTATGTTTATTAATTATTTTTGGAGTGCCGCATGGTTTTTGCATTATTTAAATTGGCATAAACAAGCTGCGTATACTGAGTCATCTGTGTGACTCCATCCATTAAGATAGCTGATGTTTGGCTAGCATGATCCACTGCGCCTTTTTCAGTCAACTTTAAGAAACATTTTCAGTCATTTCTAACTTTTGTCATGTGACAAAACATATGGGATGTGTCAGTATGAGTTAATATTTACACACTTCAGCTGTATGTTTACTGAAAAATAATGCATGCCAATTTATGGACGGTTTATGGAGGTTTATACTATGACAAATCAAAACATAAATAATCTTTATTCATAATTTGGAGCAGTTTTTAAATGGCACTAATCTTCAGTAACATTGCTTCCCACTCCAACAAATATCCTCCATCTTGTGATCAGAGCTGTGCAGTTATCTGAAAATAACGAACACTCTCCAGTCAGTTCATGGTTTCACACTGTTCCACTGATTTCCAGCTGAGTCTTCTCATTTTAATGTACTTTGCTGTTGAACAGCATTGCAAATGTTTTCTGATCACATTTGTTCGAACTCAACATAACATAACTCCACAGGTCACCTTTTATTAGTCGTATTAAGTCTACAGAATATACAGTGTGAGGTCCAGACACACACAGTATATAGTCAGAGAAATGTATTGAAACATAAGGCCGTATGACAACTGATACCTCACACACAGTCTAAACTTGCAGTGCAAAACTCCGAGCAGCCAACGATCACACACACCGCTCGGCCTCCACAGCTGTGTGCGCCCAAGCAGCTGGACGCACACTGAGGCTACAGTTGTAGGCAGCAGCCAGTTAAGCGTTCGTATCAACCACATGGTGTTTCACTGGCGGTAATAATACAGCTTTTACTCATCAACGGTCACACTGAATGGCTATTCTGCTGTGGTCACGTGTCCTCTGTTGGCTGAAGCCGCTGGCCTGCCTCCTGTCCTGGGACTCGGGTAGAGTTACAGGGCAGCTAAAGCCTCTGATGTATTATTCATTTACTCATGTCAGATATTACAGGGGAACAGGGTGACGTGGGGAGGGGGTGGCATGCACTGCTGCACCACAGGGTCAGGAAGTGGACACAAACTGACTGGCAAGTGAGCAGGCTGGCAACCACACAGACAAACAGACAGCCAGGCAGGGACTGTAGGGCTCTGTCCCTTACTATGCATCTGTCACAGTGTCCCCGAAAACACTGTTGTCCCACTTCTATAAACGTCCCATCTGTTTCCCTGTTGTTGCCCTCAGTCCGGCAGTCCGGCTAACAAACCGAGCTAACATTAGCTAACAGCAGCTACATTTCGCAGCAGTTTTCTTTACTGTCCATCAGGAAATTCCAGAGGAAATCAGAGAGAAAACCAGAAAACATTTTGACATCTTTTTTGTGAAACTGAAGAAAACTTTTTTAATGTGAAACTTGTTGATGGAAACACGGTGGACTAAAAAGGTATGGCACAGGGCTCCTGTGTTTTTTAATAAAGAGGTGCCTTTAGGTACCATTAATATTTCATATATTTTTAATATATGCTCATATGGTGCACACGCTTAAGCAACTGTGTGTTTAAGTAAATCTTAAAACACTAACTGACATACAGAAAACCTGGAGCAGGTTTGTATTATTATGTTGTATAATGTGTCTTCATGTCAACAGGAGGGTGTTCTATCTGATTAATATGATCTCATCTGGACTACATGCAGTGACATGTTACCACATCGTGGACAATTGTTATCAAAAAAAAAAGAAATGCATTTTGCTAGCCATCATAAGCTAACAGCAGCTCTCATTTCACCCAGGTCCACGAAACATATGTACTATGTTCTTTCACAAATCCCCCCTTTAGAAACTAAGATGCAAAAAGTGGCCATCCAGCAATAGTTGTTCAAGTTTGTGTCCTTTGTGTTCACTTTTTCTGTAAAACACTGATCATTGCCGTCTCTCTGACTTGGTGATCAGGTGATTATTCCTGCAGTAGACAGCAGACTATAGAAAAGTTATGATTGTATTGGCATCATAGCGTTTAGCAGTGCTAGCTGTACACCAACCAGATGCCCTCCTGTGTTACCCTGTGTTGTAGCAGAGTGCCCGTTGCCGGTGTAATCTATTACTCTGTACGCACAACATGTGCAGGAGGGGGAGAAAAGACGTTTCTGAACAAGGCGGGAAAAAAAAAGAAGTTAAAACCTGACCCTGTCCATGCACACAAAGCCTAGGGGTATGTGAGGGGTATGGCAGCAATAATAGGCCTGCCTAAAAATAAAAGGGGCAAAATGACAGTGGAGGATACCGTTACAAAGAGCTCCAGTGGACAAATAGGAGGGCCAGGGCTTTGAAGAGTTTCTCACAAAAGACGGACCACACACTCCCCCCACCACACCACACCGCCCTCCACTCCATCCTCACACCCACCCACCTCCGCCACCCGCTCTGCACTCCCTCCGATCAGGTTCCCATTATCGCTGAAGCCACACGGTGGAGAGGGCAAGAGGGTTTGAAATGCCTGTCAGAAGCCACTCGTCTGTGTCTGGCCGCCATGGCCTCAAAGAAACACACACACACACACAGGCAGACAAACACACAAACAAACACATCTATCTAGTTATATACTTATGAGGACTCCCCCTCCATTCTAAACTTCACCCAGATTTTAACCGGACCCCTTTCCTATAAAACTATTAATTAGCACCAATGTTCCACATGGGTCATAGTGGCAGTGGGTCTAGAGTAGGGTTGCACTTATTGATTAGTTTAATTATTAATTAATTAATCTATTCTATTTATTAACTGTGCTAGCAGTGTGGTTCATGGGATGTTGATGTCCGTGCACCAGTCGGTCCACCACTTTGGTCCAGACTGAGTTAACTAACATTAACAAAAACTATTTAACTTTGTGCAGACAGTCATAATCCCCAGAGGTTAAACCACCCTGACTTTTCCTCTAGCACCACCAGGTGACGTTTGTAGTTTTGACGGAGACGTCTCACCAACAGTTGGATGGATTGCATTAAAATTTGGTACGCACATTCACGCCCCCTTCAAGGTGAATAGAATTGATTTATGACTGATCACCTGTAATATTTTCCATGTTTCATGGAGAGAAGACTTTGACCTGCTGGTGCAGAGGAAAAGTCAGGTGATCACCAGAGTCAGTAGGCTTCTTCTTTTGTAGCTCATGAATGTTATGGAGCTATTTCAGTCCAGGTTTAAAGGGGTCTGCCATCAATAGAGCCATGATGCATCAAAATGTCCTAATTTGGAGGACTGTCCTCAACCTTCCATCCTCACTTAGGTTCTTGTAAGTACAGCTTGTCACCTTGCAGGTTCTGAGCAGTTTCACACAAAACATAAAACCTTCCTGTGCTCCATTAAGAGTTCTGTTGGGGATGTAGGTAGCTTAGAACCAAATGGGTGGGACGTTACACTGTTTAAAGCGACTTGTCACTCACAGGAAGGTAAACTGAACAAAGTGAAACAATATTTTCCTGTGATTGAACACTTCATTGTATTCTCTAATGTGGTTAACCACACCCGTTTAGCAATTGAAAAGGCTGACATAAACCAGAGCATTTTTTTTATTCTCGAAGATGGAGTGTCCGACTCACTGGACAGACTGAGGCCCCGTCACAGGTGTGAGTACATCAGGGTCTAGGTCCACGTGTCCAGGCATGTCCCTGGCTCTCTGTGTCCCACAGTTGGCCTCTGTAATTAGGACCTGTGCTCGACTGTCCCACCAACACTCCGACATGAGGAGGATAAAGTTGCCTCCAGATGCTGATGGAGTCCAGTTGCACAATAAGAACATCAGGATCAACAAGTGGTAGTCTTCAGGTTTCATGTCCTGTTTTGTTTTGGTGACATCAATGGAAGGAAGTGACAGGAAACTTAATAATTTAACCTTTAAATTGGATATTTATGGGAACAGTTTGTTTGAATGAATGTCATTTTCAGTCAGTTAAACCACTTGAATTCCAGCGATTACCTATTCATTTTCCGTGTCAGTTTTCATCTTCATTAGTTTTACATGAATGCAGCATTGTAACAAATTTATACACAGAAGTAATATCTATCTATCTATCTAGCATTGACTGTGGTTGCTTTGGGGAATAATATCGTGTGGATGTTTCATTAAATTGGGGTTTAATTATTAGAAACATTGGACTTTGGTTGACATGAAATCTCCTTGTTTGATTGATTTATGCAAAAGTTATCATCATATGTTTACATTTTTGTGGTGCTCTGTCTGTTCAGCTGCCACGGCGATGATGATCATGCCATCTTCCAGTTCAACTCCTGTTTCAAACTGTTGTGTGTTTCAGAACTGTGCACCTGGAAGAGAAAGATCCACCTGAGAGTAAATTAAAACCAAATGTAAAACCTTTGATTGACAGATTTAATCACCCATGTGAGCAACTTTGCACGCATGAAGTTTTAATCTGCATTAACTCTTTTTTCTTTTGGTTACTTGTTGGCAGCAGAGACGAGCTGTTAACACAACATTGACATAACATCACCTTTTTAGTTGATACAGTGAACTTGTTGAAACAGTTGCACATCCAGCTGTTACACTGCTACATGAATGTTCATTTTGAGACATGTTTGTCTCCCCTAAGTCAAAAACTCACTCTTTTAACAGTTTTTTGGTCTCACCATCTGATTGTGGCAGGTTTAGGTGCTCAGGTATTCACCAGCTGGTCACTAACTGTGTCAGTTCGCTGTTTGGTGATAAGCAGGTAACATACAGGAGCTTTTTCTTTGAAAACATCTCTGTCTGAAAAAACATGAACAGAACATTAAAGTGGCGGATGGAACAGGTAATCAATGAAATGAAATTCACTATAAAGTTCTGAAAGAAAAGTGGAATACAGTTACACACTGATGGTCTTTTAGGCCTTATCATCCCGTCACAGAGTCTTGACTTTGTTCAGGAGAGGATGCTAAAACACTGAATCCTTGTAGCTTAAAGCTTCTGGAAATATCGTTACAATTTGTAATGTAGATATGATGTCAAAGTTAAATGTTCATAACTATTAAAAAACTATTGGTTCAAAAACAGATCATTTTGCAGTTTAGACTGTTTCTCCAGACCGTGTAGGCAGAAAACTTTTTGATCTCTCTCATGTGGACCAGAACAGAATCTAATCAATGACGTGCTTGTTTTGAGTTTGTTTCTGTGCTTCCTGTTTTATTTTGTAGTTCCACTGTCTGTCTTGTCTCATTCTACTTCCTGTTTTGTTTCCCGCCTTTTTTGATTTGGCACCTCCCCCTGATTGGTTTCACCTGTCCCTGATTAGTCTTGCCTGTCTATTCAGTTCATGTGTTTCCTTTGTTTCCTGAGGGGTATTGCACAAAACCAAGATAAGGGATTAAGCCGGGATATGTTGGTTATCCTGGCTGAATTTAGCCTCAAGTAGGTTGCATGAAAGCAGCTCAAACTTAACCCAGGCAAGTTATTATGGTAATTTATTCTGTGCAGCTAGCCTGCTCCAGACTAGGCTAACAGCCAGGCTAAGATTAATCCTAGTGATTCACCTGTATTTCCGCTGTCAATCCTGTGAGGAATTAATGTGTTTTACAGCATGTCCATAGTCTTTCTATGTATGTTGCATCATTTTATCATGTATTAAAATATTACATAAGTCATTTCTCCTTTCATTTAAATCTGTTGGCTGTTTGTAATTGCAACAGTCTTTTTATATTGATTCAAGTGGTAGTATTATTACTCAGGCCAAGTGTTATATTGCAATGCTAATGAAGACTGCTTGTCAAATTGCCGTCAGAGGTTTTATAAATATGTTTTTTATTGCAGTAATTGAGATATATATATATATATATATATATATATATATATATATATATATATATATATATATATATATATATATATATATATATATATATATATATATATATATATATATATATACATATACATATACACACACACACACAGCACCAGACAGCGTGAAGCCATGCTCTCAATGTACCACAGATGGTCTGTGTTACATTGAGATGGTTTGCAAGTGGGAGCTTCCTTTATTCTGTGTTCAGAGAACCTCAATAAAGGAACCATTTGCCGGACAATAAGACACGTTTGTCTGGTGCTGAAGTCATTCAGCAACATATTCATCACCTTCCCTGGCCACAGAAGACCCCTCGCATCAAGGAGGAGTTTTACAAGATTGCAGGTAACCTCAGTTTCAATGTGCAACCATTAGTTTCCAATTTGATCAGTCACAGTTGGATACTCACTATTTTTTGTTACAGCTTTCCCTAACATCATTGGTGCAGTGGATTGCACACATAAGGATCAGACGCCCCTCAGGAGAACATGAGGGAGATTATGTTAACAGGAAATCCTTCCACAGCATCAGTGTTCAGGTAAGAGTGATTTGTGTTTATTATGACCTACATAAATTAATTCTGTGTATTTAATGACCTTAATAGGTTACAACTTAACATTTTAGATGATCTGTGATGCTGACTGCCTTGTCAGCAATTTAGAGGCAAAGTGGCCTGGCTCAGTGCATGACTGCAGAGTCTTTCAGGCTAGTCCAATTTACGAGAGACTTTCACAAGGTAAGCCACATTTTATTTGTACTGTACGCACCTTGGACATCATGAGTGTGTAACTGCCGTGTTTTCTAAATTATATCTTGTATTATCAGGCGAATTCTCTGGTGTGCTGCTGGGAGACAAAGGATATGCCTGCGAGTCATTCCTCTTGACTCCCCTTGCAGACCCCCAAACCCCACCACAGCAGGCCTACAACCATGCACACACCAAAACAAGGGCTCAAATCGAGATGACCTTCGGCCTTCTGAAATCTCGGTTTCAGTGTCTGCACCACCTGAGGATTTCCCCAGACAGGGCCTGTGATGTTACACCTGCGTTCATATCTTTTATGGACTAAATAAGCAGGCTAGTTCCATAAAATTGACATACCTCAAGCCTTCTGGAGTCCAGTGACACAGTCTGCTCATCTGCAGAAGTGCATTCTGCAACTGCAGATGTGCCTTCCCCCTGCCATATACATACATGTATTGAGAGATCTTGAATTAACATTTCACAGGACATACCAAGCCTGTGATTTCAATACAATGTACTAACCGGATCATCTTCTGGTGGCTCCAAAAGTGTAAGCGTGTTCCCAGACACTGCAAGGAAATCCAAACTCAGACAGTATAATATATTTATTTGATTGTGTTCATGTGCAGTAGAACTGCAATATGTACCTTGTATGAAGCGGACAGTTTCTGTGGCTGGGACAGAGTCTGTTACTGTCCCTCCCTGGATCCCCTCCATCACTGGCCTCCCTTTATTTAAATGGTGTGCCAGCTCCTCCGCTGGGGTCATATCCCGCTTGGTGGGAATTTTAGTTCTATAGTTCTTTTTTTCAAACTGGTACAATCATACAGACATTCAACATATCAGCAGACACCTAATCTATTCACCTCATTTGTTCACTGTTATCTACTTTAAAGTCACTTACCAGCCTGCAAAATATTCCTATATTTAATTTTAACTTGCTGCCAGGTCCTTTTATGGCCAGACAAGTTTGTTCTTTATGAAGGATAGAAAGATAAAATAGATAAAAACGTGAGAAAATAGGTTAAATGACACACATTGTGGATAATTGTTTGCACTTAATCATACTCTACATTTCCCGAGTATCATGCACCTCTACTTGCCACGTTTAAAGTGAAGTGTACAACAGTTGATTAGTGGACTTAAAGTATCTCCTTTTGTCCTTTTTAAATGTAGCCTAATTATGACAGTTCCAGTGGAGCACTGTTTATTAATTGTACAGTTTTGGACTACTTACGCATTAAGCCGGTCCGCTATTGTCTGCCAGGCTTTCTCGCGTTCTTTAATTATGGCATTGGCATTGCCTTTTTTTCTCATGGTATCTTTCACCTCTTCATAGAACTCCATCAGGAGCTGTTGTTCAGCGGCCGTGAAGTATGAAGTGTGGCTTTTATCCATGTTCCCATCGGTGATTCTGTGAGCGATCGCGAGGTCTATTTAAGTATGTCGTGAACACGCACTTATCCCAACTATCTTCACCTGGCTTAACATAGCTGCGCCTCGCTCGGCAAATGTGTGACCAATTAAGCCAGGATGTGCCGAGCAGATTAGGTCCGCGCTTGCTGAATTATCTTGGATTTCTTTATTCTAGTTTTGTGCAATACCCCTCTTGTCTGTCTGTTTGTTGGTTTCTCTGTGTTCTGCCTGTGGTTGGTTTTTTGCTTGGTTGTTTGTTTGCCCAGTTTCTGTGTTCTCTCTGTGTTCATCCCTGTGTTCCTGTTCCTGGTTTTTGTTTGCTGGATTATTTGCCTTTTGGTTTGTGTTCTTTGTGTCCTTTGTTTTTTGGAATAGTGCTCCATGTTTCTTTGTTTCTTTTAGGTTTTTTGGTTAAATTAAATTGAGATTTTGTTCACCGTCACCTGCCTGCAATTGGGTCCTTTTCCTCCAAACCCTCCCACTCCCACGTGACAGAACGGACAGACAAGGAAACAAAGGAAACACAGGAACTAAATAGACAGACAAGACTAATCAGGGACAGGTAAAACAAATCAAGGGGAGGTGCCAAATCAAAAAAGGTGGGAAACAAAACAGGAAGTAGAATGAGACAAGACAGACAGGGTAGAATATAAAACAGGTTACAAGTACAGAAACAAACTCAAAACAGTAACAGTGCTGTGGATGAGGAACTGAACTGAAGCTGTTATCTATGCTCTCTCTTCAAAGCTACCAGAGCAGACTCCTTTGACAAAAACAGAAATGTTTCCAGAATATTTTCACATCTAACTGAGTGAATTGAGGATTTATATCAACCAAACCAGAGTTGGTGATTGTTTGAACAGCGGAAAGACCAAGATGTTTTGGGGAGTTTAGTTTTGTTTCTGTCGTGTTTGCCGGTGCCTTCAAAAAAGACTATTATTATGTGGCATGGAAGGCATTTGAGTCGTCTTGTGTGTTCTTGCGTGTTTATCTTTTTTGAAAGGATGCAGTAAGGCCGATCGCTCATCTCCTCCTTCATTTCTTATCTCTTGTTCTGTGCACATACCACACCTGAAATGAGTCACCTCTTTTCTCCAAAACAGTCCCCTTTTTTACTGAAAGACTCGCATCTCAGGAGGATTTGGTGGTAGGTGACATCATGCAGGGTGTTAATCAGAACATTTCATACTGCGGCGCTCCCTTCTTCTCGTCACTGCCTCGTGGCAGGTGCTTATCGGGGCCGCCAGCCGGACCACTCCTTCGGCTCGGAACCGGGCCGGCCAGGGGAGGATAACGTGACCCACTCCCATTTTCAACACCGCATTGTTGTGCCTGGCAGTGTGCTCCACCAGATTGAGATCTTGCGGGAGAAAGTGTCATTTCCTTAAGCTAAACCCACCCGAGAGCGGCCCGCTGCCACCTTCCTAAGAAAGCAGGGAACGTACAATTCCAGCCCGTCTGTCACTCAATGCAACACAAAATGACCATGTATTAACAATGCTGCTGCACCCTCTTGAGATCCTGGCAAGCGATAAACACACATACACACACCCATGAACACATGTAGTCACACAGCTTTGCCTTTTTGACCTTCAGCTCCCACACATGATTCTCAAATGTGAGTGTTGTATCATTGTTGATGTTTTAAGATCTTTTAAGTGAAAGTCATCTTTTTTGGGTGGAAAAAGAGAGTGACAGAAATGGGGCAGGGGGCAAATGAGAATAGGGAAGGAAGAAAACATAAAAATGATAAGTTGTGGGATCTGTACTGGATTTGTTAAGGTCTTAAGGCCTGATTCCAAATCCAAAAATGCAGGTTTTTCTGTTCATTTCAACGGGAGTACTGCATTTTGGCTCACAAGGGGGTGCCGGAAACAAACATAGCGAGAAATTGAGCCAGTTGGCAGTCAGACGATCAGACCGGTCAAACGTCCACAGTCAGCCTGAAATATCTCTGAACTCTGATACTCTATCTGTTGTGTTCTGGCTTTGTTTATTTCCTGTACTCAGCTTCTAAATCTGAGTCTGGCTCGCCTTTATGCTGCAAAATAGAGACATGAAGAAATAAAATTTGGTTTGTGTTTGATGGTTTAAAAGAGAGAGAGCTGTGGTCGAGTGACATACACAGTGAATCAGGAGAGGGAGCGGCTGTATCAAGAAAGCTGATGTACTAGTGTCAGTAAAAGTTATTTTATGATTGTTTTATAGCAGTTATGTTCAACACAAATAAACACACACCCCACCACCACACAACTGCCGCATAACCCTACAGTGATCTGCAGCAATGCCTGATTTGGTCTGAATAGCCCGTTAGAGTGTGGACTCGGGCCAGTTTGGTCTGAAGTGCACTTGATGACTAATGTCATTTATATTTATCTTGTCTGACTACTTGCAGAGATTATGCTGCTGTCTTCTTTTATTATTTACATTATTATTGACCCTATGTGAAGTTATTTGGAACTTCACGTGAAGCTTGTAAAACACAGCTTTGACTTGTGTTGCGAAAATATAGAAATGTGTCCTTTTTTGGCCTGGTTTAGGTTTCAGCTGTTCAGTTTTCATCACAATACAAACTATTGACTTTCTTTAGTACTGGTTCACTCACTCTTTTCACCATGTCTTTCCTTTTTTAGGTCCAATTCAGGACCATCATACCATGTATCATTGTCAAGTAAAATCAGAAATGACAGAGGATTAGCCTCCTGATTATCTATCTCAGTAGCTTCAAAGATGCCTTGTTCTCAGCGGGATCCTACACACCCTTTAGAAGCAAATAAAAACCAGTGAAATACATGGGAGGAGTATTTAAAAAAAAAAAATAGTAAAGTTTCTAGACATGCCCACTCCCAATATCTCAACCAAATGGGGATTGTGAGTCTTTACAATAGGTTGGTATAGACCTTTATGTCGGGGTCTATTCCATCTGAAGAGACATATTAACAGGCTTCTGTGACTAATGGATGTAGCAGGATCTAATTTAAAGGAGGAAGGGTATCAAATCCACGCGTGCACAAAGACTTTAAAGGAAGTCCTCTGAGAGGCCACAGAGTTTTGATCCCTGCCGCCTCCCATGGGACACCGAGCTGTTCATTATGTTGGATAAAAACCAGGAGAAAAAAAGAAGAAAATACAGTATGCTGTGCTTTTAATGTCCCCGTAATTCATCAAACGATTCAAATGCAATGTTTGGAGTCTAGGTCGTCATCAGGTATCATACAGGCAATGTTGTGGTGCACTTTGATTCCGATGTGTGGTTGGGTTATGGACCTCAAAGCAATGAGAGATTAAGACACATCAGTTAGGAAATAATGCTGCCATTTTCATCTTGTCCAATTTACAGTACTATTAATTTAATAACAACAATAATAATAAAAATAAGTTGCAATCCAAGATGTCCAGCCTGTTTTACAAGGCGTTAGCTTAAAGGATTACTTCACCCAAAAACGTTTTCTTGTTATGTGCCCACTTTTAATTTTTAATTGAAATTTTTTACCATCATTACGTTTTATAGATGAAATGTATTCTAGTGATTTGAACCGATCTGTAAACATTTCAAATGACACTTCTCTAATGAAGTTAATTGGTGTTGTAAATTAAAGGGAGAAACTCTGTAGGCTGTCATCTGTCATCAATCATGCTGCAGTTCCAGTATCTTATCTTTATTCCAAACACCTGCCTTCAGCTGATTTGAGAAGACTGTAAATCTGGGAGGACTGCAGGCTTCCACACACTGCTGACTACGCCTTGTAGCTATTCAACCAAGTCAAGTCAAGTGTTTGTTTTTTGGCCCGGGGACCATGAACTGGGTCAGAATTGCCCGGATCTGTCAAACACAATATCTGACAAATAAAAATACAACACTGATCAGAAATTAATCTTAACAGAAAGATCTTTGTTGCATCGGCCGAATATGTTCTTACATGTTGGATATAGAAGCAGTGACTCAAGCATTAAAATGACACACAGTGGCTCCAGGGGAACTACAGTTATGAATGGAATGTTCTTTAATAAGCTCAAAAATGAACTGTAGAGTTCCCCAAGGATCAATTTATATATATATATATTTTTTTTTTTAACTTTAACATGCTGCCACATGGGAACGTCATCAGGAGACACGGCTTTAATTTTCATAGCTATGCTGATGACACGCAGCTTTACATTGCAGCGTCTCTTGATGACTCAGGGCCAGTAGATGCTCTTTTTAACTGTATTTTAGACATCAAGTTATGGATGGCAGAACATTTTCTACAGCTCAATGAGGACAAAAAGCACTGAACATAAAACCCTATCAACAAGTAAAAAACCTGGGAGATATGTTTGATTCAAATCTTAGTTGTAAATCTCATATTAGAAACATAATTAAGAATACCTATTTTATTATTTAGGAACATTTCCAGAGTGCAACAGAGACACTAATGCACGTCTTTATTACTGCAGAATCGACTATTGTAATGCTCTACTTTCCAACAGTTTCTCCAAAACTCAGCAGCACCAGCAAGAAAAGACACATTACACCAATTTTAAAGTCTCTGCACATTTTAATGACTAACATCCATCAAATAGCTTTCTACAACTATAATACATTAGTAGCCTGCATAAATACTTTGGATACCATACGTCGCACTGCTAAAACATGTTAGTATGATAGTATGATGAACTTGTGTTGTAACTGTAAACAGTACTTTAGTGCATACATTTGTGCTCCCCTGTATGTGAGTGCCTGTGCTTTATGGCACACAGCGTGGTGTTAATTTGTAGTGCAGAGCAGTTATGACTTTTTATGGTTTAATTGCTCTTCTGCCCTGCTGCTGTCGACAGTGACATGCCCAGCCCTTCCCTCTTCATGTTGCAGTAGGATATTTTCACAGGAGGTGGGCACCTGCCTCAGCTTCCTCGCTGATTGTTTCCAGGACTGGGGGCCTCTATAGTCCTGACATTTTTTGCACTGAGGTAACGTTTCCTTGCATTATGGTCGCAGAATAGCCTCCCTTGTCCATTGTGCTGCACATTAAAACTCCTTATGGATTTGTGAACAGTGATGGGGGGGGGGATTCCGGGGAATTCCAGCGGCATTCCTATCAGATTGCCATCCTCGCTCTTTTCTTTTTTTTTCTCTCCGCATAATCAGCGCTGCTCTGTGGTGTCAAGGCCATGTCAGAGCTCTGTGCTTCACACTTCACATTAACAAGAGCTTCCGGCTTGATGAGCATCTAAATAAAGAGTGATTAAAACAACAAGAAGTTAGAAAATCTGCAAAGAGGGAAAAGAAATGGTAGTGTGTTTCCTTTTTTAGAAAAAAAATCTCATCTTCGTACTACCACGGGCATGGTTAGGAAAGAATTCCTTAGATGAAGAAGGATATTTGTTAGTTGTTAGTTTTCCCACCCCAAACAAACACACACTTCAATTCAGTTCAAACATTAAGCACGTTCCCGTGTATTTCCCAAGTATCCTGGAGAGAATCATGCAGCTATGCTGCATCGAGTTTCAGAGCGATTAGATCAAGAATCCTCTGACAAAGAATTTATTTTCTAAAGAAGAGAAGAGACCAAAGACAAACAAACAAAATCAGTTTGAGAAGGTTCTTACCTGTGTTGATGGTAAACAGAGAACAGAGAGTGTGCGGTGAGAAGAGAACACAGACGGGAGGTGAGTCTGAGTGCTGTCGGTCTGATGATGGAGCAGCTCCGAGCTGGTCGATGAGTTTACCCCAGTGCTGCTTGGTTTGACTCGAAAAGTCTCAACGCCAAATTTACAGTCAGTCGCGAGGTATCTTCTTTGGCTTTTATTCCAGCTTATCTTACCACTTTTATTACCCCTGTGGAGGTGTGGGGCAGCAACATAATACATTTTAGACAGATAAAAAAAGGCTCAACTAAAAATCAATATCAGTTTAAGTGTGAGCTATATTTATAATATTTTCACTGTTCTATCTTGGCCGTCAGACAGCCCTTTAGAAACAAGGAAACAAAACCTCTGATATTGATCTATGCTGTCTTCAAAGTCACCAGACTTCATTGACAAAAACAGTATTGTACCTTGCAGAACTGCTCATTTGTGTTATTGTGTAACTTTGGTGTATTAACATGTTAGTTTGCATATGAACAAACGTTAGGTGCTGCAGACGGAGGTACGGAAGTTCTGCCATAAACATCCCAAACTACCCTGCATCCACAATTTGACTTCACAAGATTACATCATTTAACTTCTAGCAAACAACGCAGCTCCTAGACGACCACCCGATTGTTCCCATGTGCTTTATAAATGATAGAGAAAAGCTAAATAAAGGAATAAAAAGCTGGCAGGAAAAGCGTTTCTCTTTTTTTAAGACGAGAGGCGGATCAGGTCTAAGTTCAGGAGGAAGGTTGGACAGAGGGGAATGTCAAGTGTTTTGACGAGAGGCTCCTCTGCTTGGATCGGTTCCAAAGATTCAGGTCTTTGGTTTTCCTGCAGTACCTGCGATGCTTAAATCATCACAACGTTTTGTCAGAGGATTTCTGCAATTAGCTCTAAGTCTTGTCAGCACCAAAAGTCATGACCAAGTGAAATGTGTGCATGCACGAGCGCTGCAGGTTTGATACGTGATGTCCTTTTGTACAGTATCTGTGAGCTCACTTACGAGTCCTTTCCACATCTGCATTGTGTTCGTGTGCGTTTGGGTGCTCCAGAGAGCACACAGGAACATTTTCCCACTGCTCCGTGGAGCCGCCGTTCTGTTGTCGTGAACCCGCAGCCAGGCTGGTTCATTGTATTTGTGTCCTGTGTATCACTTCCTGCGTCAGATTGTGGATTGTTAGCGAAACAATGGCATGCTTTGCCTTGAAAGGACACCTCAATCATTTACCACTAGGCTGTAAACGCAGACGCATACAGCGCTGTTGCCCTGAGACAATATGTATTTTTCCCCCTGCGCTGTCACTTGAATGCAGCCTGAGCTCAGAGTCGACGTAATGAATCATAATTTAGATATGAGCATAGCTCAGATTTCCATCCCCATCAAGCAGCAGGGAGCCGAGTTTCTAAACTCCTCCCATCTCTGTTGATGAAAGAGAAAAAGTCAAAAAATAACGTGGAAGTATATTTCTAGTGAAAAGAGAAGATTCATGCCTTGTTCAGCAGCTTATTTTTGGTGGATCCAGCCGGACTGGGCCATCACCTACTGTACCTAACCAGAAATATTCGTGTAAGCCAAAGCAAAAATGCCCACCTCCACAAATATGCAGTCAAGCACACACTTGTCGCTCCTGGTTGTGGTTATGGTGATGGTAGTGAGAATGAAGCCTCTCCCGCATCCCAGCTCACCTCCCACCAAGGATGTTATGCTGAAGAGAGAGAGAAAAAAGAAAAATGTAGGCCGATGCAAGACTGTCAGAAAAAAACTAACATGTTTAGACCAAATGGCATTCTTCAGGTCAGGAAGTCTGGCTTTATTAGGCTCCAGCATGCTGCTGCTTCTGCTGGAGCCTGAAAAGTGCACTGTCGGAGTGTTGGTATTTTATACTCTTTTCTTTGGGTCTCCTTTTAGCTTCAGGACAAACTTTGTGTAAAGATATATATATATATTGGCCTTTTTTGAGCTTTATTGTATAGAGACAGGTGAAGATTGACAGGAATGTGGGGAGAGAGAGACAGGGAATGACATTCGGGAAAGAGCCACAGGTCAGATTCAAACCCTGGGCTGCCACTGCAAGGACTGAGCCTTCATACATGGGGCGGATGCTCTACCGACTGAGCTAAACAACCCCCCACAAACTTTGTATAAATTTTCTCAGTTCCTATAAGAGCAAGTTACTTCAAGTTACTGATGATTATCTCCAGTTTTGCAGATAATAATCAGAACACGGTTCAAACAGCGTGAGTATTTTACCTCTGAGACTTTAAAAAACTATATAAATCTGCACTTCTACTTGGAACGAAAAGCCAACTTACAATTTCTTTCAAATGTCTTTTTATATTTTTATTGAAACCAACAGCCGACCACGAAAGACATATTATAATATGTATATTACATTATTTATGTATGTATGTATGTATTATGAAAAGACATTAAAAACAAATTATGGATAAGATATGGATGGATATGGAAATAAAGGTAAAATTATAGACAACAATACAGAGAAATCTAATTGCAATAGAACATTTCTCTAGATTCATGTCGGACGTGAGGATTCAGAATCTTTCCACTTTGCTCTCATGAACTAACTGATGTTAAAGCATGTTGATGCTACACTGAGTTGTAATCAAGTGATGTGATAGTGATGTCCTCCGGCTGCTCCGCCTCAACTCTCTGTGATTTACAGAGTTTCCTGATGGACAGTGAAGTAAACTGCTGCCAACTGTAGCTGCTGTTAGCTAATGTTAGCTCAGTTTGTTAGCTGGGCTGCCCAGACTGTGAGCACCGGGAGTGAAGAGGAGGTTTTCAGGCCCGGGGTGTGGAGGAATGCTGACAGGGAGTGGAGCCGGTGTCATGCAAAAAACGGAGCTGGGTGAGTGGGCAATGAAACCGGGCTTAGCTTCTGCTGTTGGACTAGTAAGTAATATTAGCTGGCTGCTATGTCTTGTGTTGTTGACCTTGCTTGATGTTTGGCTGTTAGCAAAGTTGTCGACTCGCTAGTTTTTGATCATAAATAATGTAATCAGAACAAATACACGTGTACAGCTGTCCATATTTACCACAGTGGGATCTAACTCTGAAACTGGAGGAGACAAATAGCAAAAATACTTTAATCACTTGTTTCTCTGTGTGTTCAGTCACAGCCTTTTTGGAGCGCCGTTCCTCACAAAAGGAGCGTGTTTCCTGTAAACTGAAGCCTGAGTCTGTTTGAAAACACAATGCACAAAGAATTTCTTACTCACCTAGTCAAGCTGCGAAGTTACCCACAGCCGCGCTGTCTTCATCCTCATCTCATCATCAAAGAATGTAAAGTGTTCATTCACACTCACAGTCCGTAGCAGCGAGTGGATAAAACACAGAGAAAGTGATGATTCCTCCACCACTATCTGCAGAGGGCCATCAGATGAACAGCACAAAGGCCGCGAGCAGATAAAAGTCTCAGATCAGAGATATGGATGATACGTGTCGTCCATAAGGAACCACTGGAAGATTTTATTCCCAAAAGGAGATTCCCTTTTTTTTTTTTTGATTGACTGAATCAAATGTATTTTATTACATAACAGGTATTTACATACCCGAGAAGCTTGCAGTAACTGTACAAACAACAGGGATGTCTCATTCTGATTCGTCTTTGTACTGCTTAATGTTTATTTTTGCCTTCTTCCACCGAGATAGACGGCTCCAGGTCAGAGGATCAGAAGTCTGAGTCGTCTTTGTCTTCAGTGTGTACTCATTATAAAACGCTTGTGCTTGTACAAATGTTCAGCACATAAATATTTGATCCATGCGCTCACTGATCTGACGTCTCAGGTGTGCAGGATGCAGGGGGCCTTGTCCATACCTTTTAAAAGCCTCCACAGAGTTCACAGAAAGCCCTTTGAGCTCACGCAGGTATTCATTTGCAGTGATTACCTGTAGCTTCACAGGACCTGCAACACCTCCAGCCAGCAGTCTCAGACGTGGGCCTAATTGACACTGTCTGTGGGGAGGGAGAGCGGTGGTGGTGGGGGGTTGCTGTCGTTTTGTTCCTTCCTCTTTAGAGCTGAGGGCTCTCCACCCTGCAGAGCTTAATGAGATGTTTACATGGAACTGGGTGTGGGAACCGGGACCCATATGCCGCTGTGTAAGATGACAGGGACCTGCTTTGTGTTTTTGGCCTTGTTAAGAGGTTTTAGTGCTGAAATCAGAGCCTGTGGCCCCCACCGGCCTGCAGCGAGGTGAGAGACACTCGGCATAACATCTGCTATCAGTCAGAGTGCTAAAACATGATGGAAGAAAAGGTCTGTCTTCATGAAAATCCAACGTTTATTTGGCCTCTTAATGAATTGGGATGTAGCTTCCCCTCTAACTGTTT
This sequence comes from Miichthys miiuy, assembly GCA_036365135.1. Lineage (NCBI taxonomy): Eukaryota > Metazoa > Chordata > Actinopteri > Sciaenidae > Miichthys > Miichthys miiuy. Next base: position 4,243,692 of record CM071615.1, on the reverse strand, counting down.
ACACAGCTGATTTATCACTGCATGTAATGGATTGTCAGTTTTGGAAAGCTACAGAAATTGGTGGTGGCAGGCCACACATTACATTACTTATGATCAAAAACTAGCAAGTCGACAACTAACAGCTAACAGCCAAACATCAACAACACAAGACATAGCAGCCAGCTAATATTACTTACTAGTCCAACAGCAGTCAGCCCAGCTCGGCGTCTGTCTTTCAGCCTTTTATTTCACCAAGCTCTCACCAACCACTAAAAGTCAGTCCCACATTTACTCTTGTCCAGCGGCTTCTTGCTCGTTCACACTCTCCTTTTCTCTTCTTAGCTTCCTCCATCAACGTCCACTTCAGTCTCTGCTCTCTATCATTATGTCCATAGAGGCTGCTGAACCTGGTTATATTGCCCTCTCACCCAGCTCCGGTTCCGGCAAAACATCGGCTCCACTCCACTCCACCGGGTCTGAAAACCTCCTCTTCTTCTTCCCGGTGGTGCAAAACTCCTCTGGTGCAAACACTAACACTCCTCCGGTGCTCTGAGCTCACAGTCTGGGAAGCCCAGCTAACAAACTGAGCTAACATTAGCTAACAGCAGCTACAGTTGGCAGCAGTTTACTTCACTGTCCATCAGGAAACTCTGTAAATCACAGAGAGTTGAGGCGGAGCAGCCAGAGGACATCAGAGGAAAAAGCAGAAAACATTTTCTCCATAAAATATGATCCAGTTTCACCAAAATCAGTCAAATAGTTGGTGGTGTGTGACTTAGTGCCGTAAAGCGTTACGTACTTCTCCCGACCCGGAGAACAAAGTTACAAGGCCTGCAGTGCCTCCCGCTGCAAAGACACAGACAGACAGACAGACAGACAGACAGACAGACAGGTGTAAAGGTTGCAGTCCTGCTTGCTGTAGCTGATAAAGGCAGTAAACCATCATGTCTCCAGTGTTATCAGACACACACCTTTGGATTAGAGTGGCTGCACCTGCTGCTGCTGCTCACACACTGACCTCAGCTCAGAGGAACTGAATCCGCCCGCCAACAATTACCTGCTCACCTGCCACCTGCCCTGTGTGGGCGTCTGTGTTAAGTATGTGTTTGTGGGTGTAGATGGGTGTGTGCTAGAGTGTCGGTGTCTGGGATTTTTGTGTGTTTGTGTCATTGTGTGAAGGCATTTTATGATGGGCTGTGTCATGTGTTATATGATTTGTATGTGTTAGAGGGGTTTTGTGTGCATGTGTGTGTATGCATGTGCGCGTGTGTGTCCCTTTGAGGTCAAATATTTGTGGTTTTCAGGAGAAGTCTTCAGAGTAATGCTGTTCACTGGAAAAAACACAGACACCTCATGTGACACAGAGACAGCTACATTCATTCGATTTAAATAATTTCAGATCTTCTGAATTTCTCTAAAAATATTAATTTATTTTTTTACAATACTCTATCTAAAACTGTGACTACACTATACAAAAAAACTTACTTAGCAAATGCGAAATCATGGCAATCTGTTTGCAGCCATTCAAGGCTCTTTATTTAAAACCATCACTTTCAATAGACAAATATCTCACATTACTTATCATCACAGCAGTTATTCTTATTTATGATTTGTTCTAAGACTGATGTGATTCACACCTGCTAGCTAAGTGCGTCAAAATACTGTAACACCTTAAATACACTAGAAAAAAAAGAAAGAAAATGATTAGAAAATGATTTGCCTCTTCAAATCTTTAAGTCAGCGCTGAGCAGCACAAAGGCCACATTCATAACAAAGGCCTCCACGTTCCGAGAACTTTTTTAAAGCCGAATGTTTTCAGTATCAAGCACAAGTCTGAACAGGTCGGCATGCAAAACTTAGCTGCGTGCACAAAGTGGCGATCGCCTTCTCGCAGTTTCATCACCGCATTACTCATTCTAAGCAGGTTTTTGGCATGTGGATCTGTAGCTTTAAGGCTCTCAAAGGTCCAGTTTGTAGGATTTAGGGGTATCTAGCAATGCAGTTGATTGCAACCAATGTTCCCTCTAATGTTCCATGTGTCTGGGCATACACACAAGCTCCCTGAGTACACTGAGGACCACTGTGAGCAACATCAGATGTGCACGCTGTGGCCACACACCAGTATCACACCTGTTCAAAACCTGGGATCATAGCAAGTTTCATGGCTTAGTAAAAGAATCAAATTACAGCAGCAGTTTTCATTAGTTTACTTTTGGCTTCGCTGCATGTAGCAGACCTCTCTCACTCGAAAAAGAAAAATTCTCACCCAGTTTCACTGCTGTTCTTCTGTCTGCACATACTCCGACAGCCATTCCATCTTAAAAGAACCGCATTTCTTTTTTACTTTGGCTTGGTGAGTGGATGTGTCACTGCCTGTTCGTTTCGCCATGATAAGGAGTTAGCATTTGCGTCTCTTAACTCCGCCGCACTGTTATGACCTACCTGCACGGCGCGTATGGGCAGGGCACATACACAAGTACTGTCAATGCCATGATTGGCTGCGTAGCGTAAGTGAACCGTATCGTATCATTGGCTGGACACCTGTCACACTCACTGAGTTACATTGCAAAATGGTACAGAAAAAAATGTTATTGGTCTAATTAATTTACGGTTTATCTTGGTTTTTATTTTATGCGCTGCATAGATCTTCTTGCGCGCTGAGAATGTGCGAGCAGTTCGCGATTGCACAAGCGCACAGCTTAGAGGGAACATTGACTGCAACCCCCTCACCTCACCGTCCTCTTCCTAGTGTGAAGGAGAACCTACAGAGGCCACAAATAGTGTGAAAGCCGTGAAAGTCCGTATCTAGTGTTTAGTTTGTCCGTACTTGGTTACTGTAGAAACACGGTGGACAGATGTTTGTCAGATTGAATATGTCGTTTTAAATGTGAATCCACATCAACCTGCAGTCTGATGGAGCCGATGGATCAGCTCCCAATCATTCAGAAGAATTGTGTCATTATTTTATTATCAGGAATGTTTATACAGGCAGCGTAAGCTGTGAAAATATGTGTGTGTGGGTGTGTAGATGGTTACTTAGAAAATTGTGAATAGTGTTTATTTAGACAGCCTGTCCCAACAGCTCACTCAGGAGGTAGGTCTAAGCCTCTGAAGCAGGAGGTGAGGAGGAGGTGCAGGCTGAGGTCAAATCAGGTTTCCACTTTCTTGACATGGTTTACCTGTAGGAGGTCACAGAGGTGTCAGACTGTGACGCTGTCTTCAGAGGGTGGATGCCGACATTCTCATTCTGTAGTGAACACCACCTTTGTCTACTGCAAGAAGTGTCCAAGACCAGTGCTTTGTCTTAATTCACAATCAGTCTCTGTGACGTCCCCCGTAGACTGTCCAAAACCTGGACGTAGTCTCTGTGACATCCCCCGTAGACTGTCTAAAACCTGGATATAGTCTCCGTGACACCCCACAGATTTGTGAAGAGTTGTTGTGAAGCTCAGTGTGGTGGCTGTGAAGCTGGACATATTAACATGGGGACTTATGGAGACTGACTCACTTCTGGAGCCAGCCTCAAGTGGACGTTTGAGAAACTGCAGTTTTTTGGCACTTCCTGTGTTGGCTTCACTTCACAGCCATGGAGGTTGATGCTTGTTCTGTGTCATTTATTCACTTCCACAGCACCATTTACCACGAGAAGACAGGACTGTATAAGTCAGTGCAGTATAACAGAGGAAGAGTAGTCTGACATTTGAGCGTACTCTGCAGACGTGTACGTATAAATCTGCAGAAATGAATATGGACCTTTTTAGCACATCGCAGAAACTAAATTTACAATTTTCTCTTCACTCCTAACAGATCAATGTTCAATCACTGTATCAGTATTTTGTCTCCTTTTTGTTCATATGCTGACCATGTTTGCTGTTTGATTATCTGACTATGTAGTGCTTTTCAATAGCCAAGTTTCCTGAGGCACATGCACCACAGACAGAGACACATTCCCTTTTGTTGTTGTTTTTATTCTCCTCCGAGTCTGACAAGGTTCACGATCACTGAAGCTTTGCCTCCAGGCGCTGATCCACATCTTAGTGTGAGATGCTCGCCTCAGACCGACCGATAACTTCACCTGATGCAACCCGCCCGCCTGCTCCTCTCGACAGCTCACAGCTATAGTTGACCGAGACTGTCACCCCGCCCTGTGACGAGCAGCAGTGATTTGTCAGACGGTTAGTCGCTGGGAACTGAGCATCACACGTTTAAACTCCTGCCGGGAACCAGAGAGTGAATCATTAACTCTCTCCACTCCCTGAACTACATCACCACCAAATTCACATGCCCCTGAGCAAGGCACTGAGTGTGCTGTTGCATGTAATCCTTTCTTCTTCTTCTTCTACTTCTTCTTCTTTTTTCACCCCCCTCCCGAGCTCTTCCTGGAAACAAGAAGGCATTTTTATTCAAGTTGCTGGGTTATGTAAGGATTGAAAAACTAAGACAATCACCTATTCTGAGAAAATGATCCTCCAATGTGCCGCATTGTAGTTGAAAGACCACATAGGCAAGCCGCAACAAGACTGTCTAAAGTTTACTCTTTTGTCAGATAAGAGCTCTCCTCAGTTCTGTTTGCATTCTTCAGGACGGGACTTGTAAACGTTTCTATGGCAGCCCTCTCAGCCCTCAGCCCGTCTGTGTCCCGTTGCACTCAACATTGTGTGCAGGAGCTGTGGGCGAAGGTGAAACGCGATTGTGTTTTTGGTTTGATTCTCAATGAGACCCCTGGAAAAACAGAAGCTCACGAGTCAAAACGAAACAGAGACAGAGAAAGAGATCAGAGAGGGAAATCACAGAGATCTGAAGAGTCCAAAGTCAGAGTAGGAAATAAAAGTCATACCCGCACTGAGAAAGTGATTTTTACTCAGAATTTTACTGGTTTGAATGAGTCACCAGCAGACCTTTCAGAACATGTTTGTGTTCGTATGAGATTCTGTAATATTGGCAGCTATATTTGAGGAAGTGAAAGAGATGGACGACATAACCAGGGGAAGTCCTCTCATGTTCAAAAACATCTTCATTTCTCTTGAACTGGTCTTACGCACATCCACAGTCTGGACATCTCACTGGTCTGTCACAGAGATATTTTAAACAGCTGCAGGTTCATGGAGTTTGTTTTTATGTCATGAATTACATAGAATGCATAGAAAGCAGAACATGACCTGTTCTCGTGGAAATATGAAGCTATTTTTTCAAAACAAACTGCAAACGAGGGCTGCTGCTCATCTGTCGACTATTTTCTCAATCAGACACGAGAGAGATTATTTGTTTGCTCGATAAAATGTCAAAAGAAGTCAGAAAATATTTACATCTGGGAAGCTGAACATAGCTCAAATAATTAATGGATTATCAAAACAGTCTGTGTTTCATCATAAGTCACATGTTAGTTTATTATCAAGTGTTTTCACATTTTATGGAAACAGTAAAAAGTCCATTAAGGAATATTTTTGACCACATAAATGAATACATTAATATTGAAACAAACAGTTATGAACTATACAAATTTCATTTCATTTCAATTTCATTAATTTCATTTCATAATGAGTTTTTGTGTTGAAGTGAGACAAGTCATACAAATCATAATTACGCACGGTTGAAATACGTCCATTAAAAGTGATTGTGATTCTAAATGTCTGACAACACGACCTGAGGATCAAGTCACCTCACCTCTCCTGAGATTTCAGAACGAGACTTGGTTAGACTCACAGCGGATCAAACAAAAAGTGACAGAACAGAAAGTGTTTCATCTCTCTGGAGGATCACATTGTCAGACACTTCAGCGAACAATCTGAGCCTGTCAGTGATTAAAAAGTGACACTTTTAATGACTGTGGCACGATTGCCCACAAGTAGTACTTTGAAGCCAACCTTACTACTGGATTAAATTCAGATTTTGTTGCCCCCTTTGAAACTAAAAAAATACCAAAGTTAATTATTAATTATGAAAGTTAAGTGTTAATTATCCCAAAGGATAATTAGTTCACAGTGTGGGATCAAAAAAAGAGCACAGACAGTGAAAACATTCACACCGCCATCAGATCGACAAAATGTGGCTATAAAAAGTGAAAGGGAGTCAAAAAAATAAAAATCACTGACTTCTCCTGTGCAGGTACGAACACGCTGTACTCACCTGTAGCGCTGACTCAGGACTTCATACAATGACAGATGGATAAGTTTGAATATTTCATGTCCACTCAGATCGTAAAAACAGTCATCAGAGCCACAATTACTTTAATCACCAGGTGTGATTAATGTGCAGGAATTTGTAGCAGAGGGATCGGTGCAGAGGCAGACCCGAGCTTGTAAAGCAGTGCAGGACATACACACAATGTAGAAAAAACTGTAAATATATAGTGCAGAACTATATAGAGAGGGCATATTTTAGAATAATTGACAGACCACGGAAACCAGATCTCAGATCTGTTTCAGATCTCGAGCTCTGTATGAACACGTTTAAAGTCCGAATCCACATTTTTTTCATCATGACTTCATATCGCGGAAGAAGAGTCAGCTCGATGCAGTGCGGTCCTCGTAAACAGCAGCATCATATCTGCACTGCAGGACAGCAGATCAGATCAGTGTGTGTGTAGACTTCAGCTCGGCTCTTGTTTAGTCTTTGTTCAGCATTAGAGGCCCCAGCAATGTGAGATGGGACTTTATCTCCTGCACAGTTTCTTAATCCTTCAAACATTCAGCTGCCGAATATGAAAACAGGTTTTTTTTTAGGTTCTGCTCTCCGTCTCTGAACCAAATGTCAACATGTACAGCAGATCTGCACAGGCTGAACTTTACACGGTGTGATGATCCTTTTTTAAACTGCTTCTTTGATTTTTTTTTTTTTTGCTCATATTTAGAGGGCTATATTTACAGAATATAATTCCCATAACTCATTAGTGTTTACTCATCTGAAAATAAGAGTCATGATGTTTTTGTTACCTTACAATGAGACTTTTATCTACAGACACTGCGGGTCTTCCTCCAGTCCACAGTAGCCTAGAATGGACAAACTAAACACTGGCTCTAGATCAGGCCTTTAGAGCATTTCACATGGAATGACAGGGAGAGGCAAGGGGGTTGCAATCTGTACCTACACTGCTAGATGCCACTAAATCCTACAACTCCGATTCCAAAAAAATTGGGACACTTTAATTTAGACATCTGAAACATGGACCTGTCAGAAGACTTTCTGTCAGTCTGTCTCAGATGAGCTTAGTGGCAGTGTTTCTGGATGTTGTTGATATCTGTCTAGTGTTCATTTGTAGATGCAGCGATGAGCTCTATTTACCGAAGTCATCTCGAGCCCATGTAGTTATATTCTTTATACAATCATATGGGTTTTCATGTGGGCATACTAATTTACCACAGACTGTCTAAAACCTGGACGTCCCCACAGGTTTCTGAAGAGTCGTTGTGAAGCTCAGTGTGGTGGCTCTCAGCTCGGCAGTCCTGCCTCTGCCGGCTCCTGGCTAATCTAGAAATGGGCAGAGAGGTGGAGCGTGGGTGGTGCTGAGACGATCGGAATGAAACCTGGTTACTGAAACCAGACCATGATTTTGTACCAGGCTGTAAACATGTTTATTTCTGCTGTGAAGTTGGACATTTTAACATGGGGACTTATGGAGACTGATTCACTTCTGGAGCCAGCCTCAAGTGGACATTTGAGGAACTGCAGTTTTTGGCACTTCCTGTGTTGGCTTCACTTCACAGCTTCTTTTGAACACATCTTTGGCTCTCAACATGGCTGATGACACTCTACAGGATTTTTAAAAGTAAAATTAGGAACGAGTTGTTTTTATTTGATGAGCTCATCTCATGTTGAATATACTAGTAGTAAGTATTTAGTTTGACCTGCATCATATAAACATTTTGAAGTGACCATTGATCCTCTGCTCTAATCAGTCCACTGAGTTTTAAGCAGCTAATTAACCTCATTACTTCCCTCTGTTTATCTGTCTGAGCAGCACTTCCTATACTTCCTTATCACTGCTGATAAGTGATGAACACAAGACGTTTGTGTCAGTGTGCAGGCATGTGAATATGTACGCAAACATGCACCAATACGCCAATGACAAAATGTGTGAGTGTGGGTGTCTGCACCTGCTTCCCTGGGAGGAAACATCTGCTGCAGGGTGTCAGAGGCCACCTGTCCGAGTCCGTCCTGCAGCCGCTGACTGACTGGCCTGCAGAACTGATCCACTGTCTGCTGGAGCTGAAGCTGCAGCAGAAGAGATCTGTATGCGGAGAAACAGCTGGCTTATTAGACAGACCTTTGGCCCGCCATCTGAGATGTTGTGGGTCTGTCCCGCTTGCACAAATGAAAGGCGAGTGTGTTGAACAGGAAATCTTCTCTGCATGCTGGAAGTAACAGATTGACAGGGTTTTCATGCTGCTGAGAGTCTTAAAAATAACGTTGAAATGGTCTCAAACGTGGCAGAAATGTCAAAAATATCCTGAAAACACAACTCATTATGCAAAATACTTCAGATTAATAACAACTTATCTAAACATTCAGCTCATTCAGTCATGGCTGTCAGTCTGTAAGTCCACCACTATCACTACATCTAACCGACGCTTTGGCACCAAATTTTGTCCATGTGTTAATGCCCAGAGGATGAATCCTACTGACCCCCTCAGGAAGATCTGTGATAACTTTGATGATCTCTTGACTTTTCATCTCACACAAAAATCATCAGCCTCAGCTGCACTTTAATAAGCAAAGCAAATATTAGCATGCTGGCACACTGAACTAAGGTGTAAACATTAAAGCTAATGTTAGCATTAAGCATTGCGGTGCCTCGATACAGCCTTGCTGAGCCGTTAGCATGACTGTAGACTCTAAAGGCGGGTTCACACCTAATGGTCTGTTCCTGAATCGAACAATGCAACAATGATACATTGTTTCAGTTCTCCAGCTGGTCCGATTTGCGTTCACAAAAGCAAAACTCAAATGGTTCAGAAATTGTAAACAAAGGTGATGTGCTGAAAACGTCGTTCAAAGAGCGACAAAGTCAATGTATGGATGATGCTTGAACAAACACAGGACCTTCACCCATGACACTGCTGTTTGTTAAACCAAAACCTTCACTAATTGAATATCTAGTTAGTTATGTAAATCATGTACGTAACATAACTTAACTCACATATGTCTGAATCACTTTAATCTTTTCCTAAACCTAACCAAACTCTGTTTTACAATATTAACCACGTTTTATGTCACATTATTGTTACCGTGAAGACGGCCACCTGACTACGACATTAAAGGTCATCTGATTATTTTTGCCATGATGATGAAGCTCATCTGACAAGGATGATGTGAACATTCCTGCACGTCCAAAACTCCTAAAATGCAGCATCTCTAATGGTGACACATTTATTTATTTATATGACATCCCATAATATTGTGTTGGACATATGGCAATGAAGTTGACCAACACATCATTAGTTTACACCACACCATATAACACCACGAAACCTTGTTCATTTGAAGTGAACCCTGACCTATGCAGCAACGTGCTGTATGAACATGATTCCTAAAAGAACACAGGTGACTGGCTTGTAAATGTATTGCCACATTGCCCCAAAAAGTGTAAATAAAGGGAAAAAGCTCCAGGCTCTGGGTTCACAGAGCTCTATTGTGTTGAGTGGCTCACAGGTGTCTTCCAAAATAGTTTCACAATGACTGTAAATACTCCAGGGCTGCTGCAATGATTTGAATTTCCCAGTGTGGAACCAATTCCAACAATATCACTTAATAAAAAAAGCAAACAGTCGAGGTGAGATACTCTTATGTCAACAGTGATTTGAATTTTGAAGAAGGTTATTAAAAACTTGATTCTCAGCTCACCTGTCAAACTGAAGGCCCGTGCAGACTTTTGTTCGGTTTCTAATATCTTGAACTTATCTTTTAATAAAAAAGACTTCTCTGATTTGAATGCATCTCATCAGTTTGAGTCACCTGCACAGATTTTCCTCTCCTCCACTGTTTCATGTCCTTTCTATAAGGCGTACCTTCAATGTTTTTGTGGTTACTGTGGTATGGTAATAAATGTATCAAAAACCAATGAGTTCACCATTAATGAATAACAGACAGATCATGGGCTCTGCTCCTTCCTACCAGCTGACATGGTTTGGGTATCTGATCAGGATGGCCCCTGGGTGCCTTCCTTTCCAGCATGTCCAACTGGGAGGAGACCCCAGGGCAGACCCAGAACCTGCTGGAGGGACTACATTGCCCATCTGCCCTAAGATAGCCATCTGCCCTAAGGCTCATGACTCTAAATGAAACAGATTATGATGTTGTTGGTTCCACCTATAATTAATCACCACAGTTCTTTGTTGTCCTTCAGCCTGATGCTTTTTAAATGCAACGAATGTTGTACTTGAAGTTTGGAACTTTATTGTTTACACATTTTATGTTGTGTGTTTGTGCAGTGTGTGATATTAAAGCTGTCATAGAGATACAGAATCATCTTTAATGGAATAAATGAAGTTGTTGCAAATCTCAAATCTCAAAACAGAATTATAATTCAGGTGATACATGCCAAAACCTTTTCTCTTGAAGGATCAAATCTGAAACATAAAATCACAAATATTAATACCTGGTGCATTACTGTAAGATAGAAAGTGGTACTGGGATCCAGGTTAGTTGACTAACGTCCAGCACAAAGTGTCACTCTGCCCGTATGAAAAATAACGATTCATTATGAATCATACATATCGAAAGAATAGCATAAAGAGAGAGTTATATTATAATTTATTTCCATTCATTTTGTTTTTATTTTTGAGAAACGTCTGCTGGGCTAAGTCAAACTTTATGGCAGCCCCTCTTTGGCCCACGGGCTTCACTTTGGACAGCCCTGCTACATGCTGGGACTTAAAAGGTGTCTATAGGTGGATGAATACTCAATGAAAAGTACCATCCAGCAGATTTGAACTTCAGTAAAAGAAGCAGTGAACAGATGATAGCAACAGATTAAGCACTTATTAACTGTGATAAAAATCATATATTCACCTCTCCATGTTTAGAGATGAGTAGAAAATGTGAGAAAGGGAAGATAAACTAATTGAATGCAGAGAAACACAAAGTAGAGTGAAGTAAAAGTACAAAGTCCTCTTAAAATGCAAATATAAAGTAGTACACATGAGTACTTTACAAACTGCAGTGTTTGAGTATATGTAGAGGCTTTCCTTCTCTTTCAGTGTCTGTGGGGGGGCTGAGCGGTCAGTAGAGGGCGCTAACAGCCGCGTTTCCTCCGCCTGCAGGTCAGCGATCAGCAGCTCAGGTGTCCTCCACTGAACGCTGCATGTTTCTGCAGCATGCACGCTCTCTCTGAGGTCTGCAGCATGAAGGGAAGTGTTTGTGTTTCTCTGAATCTTCTGCATCAGACCTCTTTCTGACAGTTTGAACAGAAACATTTTAATCTGGATTTATTCTGAACATTTTTATTTTAAATGTTAATTGTATTAACAAAACGCTGTGAGTGAAGTAAAAATACAAATAAAAGCTCCTGTGTGAGAAAACTAATATAACTCTATCACAGTCCTCCCCTCACTCCTCCTCCCGCCCCTCTTCCTGATTGGCTGTCAGCTGACAAACGTTCCACCCAGGCGCTTCGTGATTAGTTAGGGGAGCTGTCCATCATGTGGGGGGGTGCGCCTGGCTCCGGCTTCGGGCCACAGAGACGCACCGCTGCTCCCCTTCTGTGCTGTTTAGTGCGTCGAGCGTCGGAGGGAAGTGGAGTTCGCGCGTCTTGTTGTGCGTCCGTGGACCAAGCAGCAGCAGCAGCAGCAGCAGCAGCAGCGGTGCGCCTTTCCTCCTCCAGAGCCATCCCGGAGGCATCCCGGGGAGCAGCCACGGCAGGACACCACAGAGGAGGAGGATACTGCGTCCTTTATTATTATTTTGACTCATTGAGACATCCATATTTTTCATTTCCCTGATGGTCACCAACATTGAGCAGCCGGAGACATGTGGAATAATCTGGGGAAAGTGCAGTGCTTCTCGTTAGTGTGTCTTCTCCTGACGCTGCGGGCGGAGGTGAGAACTTTTATTTGGCTGACTTTAACAGAGAGCTGATGTTTTTAACGGAGGCTTCACTCATCAACCCACTGCAAGTTTGAGGTTAAATTCCAGCTTTAATTGAATTGCCTGCTCGACAGTTGGATCATGTGATGTCGGAATTTTCTAAATTTGCGTGGAGATAAATTAAGTTTTCGGTTCAGGGGAAGATTTTTTAAAGACATCTGCTGTGCTGTGATCTGTGTGATGCGTGAATCAGCTGATCCTTAGAGACAAAAAGCTAAAAAAAAATAATAATAATAAAAATGATGAAAGTTTGTATTTATCCCTAAAGTTTCATCACAGAGGGCTCGGTGCCAGCGTTGAGCGTTAATTGGTGTCTGACTCTCGTGTTTGCAGTGCAGCTTCAGCTGCGTGGAACATTTCTACAAGTCAGAGCTTCAGTATTTGATCACTTCTCTGTTAAAGTAAAAAAAAATCAGATTGTGCGTGAAGCTCAGAGTTCAGGTGAATTTGTGGTTCGGCTGCAGCCTGATCTGCAGAGTGAGCTGAATTGGAGTACTATCCAGCCCTGAAGTTCCACTGTGCCAATATGTACAGTAGTGTGGGCTGCAGAGTGACTGTGCTCTCCAAAAAATAAATAAAAATAAGCTTCCTTTTGATGATTTTTATGTCCTTTTTTGACCGTTTAATTAATATTTGGCATAAAATGTCACTTTTTTAGACCCGATCGACCTTTTAAAGACAGAAATCCTGGACAGTCTTTCCTCCTGCAGATCTTTTCAGACCTTCTCACTCTCTCTCTCGTCCTCCTCAGGTGTCTCAGTCCACGGGTTACTTCGAGCTGCAGTTGATTTCGGTGGAAAACCCTAAAGGTCAGCTCCTGAACGGCGACTGCTGCGACGCGGAGAAGAGCGCGGCGGAGGGCCACTGCGGCGCGGACGAGTGCGACACATACTTCAGAGTGTGTTTAAAGGAATACCAAACGGAGGTCACGACCAATGGACCGTGCACCTACGGCTCGGAAACTACTAAGGTTATCGGTGGGAATACTTTTCAGTTCAAAGGCGGACAGAAAAGCGGACAGAACCGGAACAACGATGCCGGGAAGATCATCATTCCCTTCCAGTTCGCGTGGCCGGTAAGTGGATCATGGTGTCACTTTGTGGAAGTGGAGATTTCATGGCTTACTGCCGTTAAAAGGCGGATTTTAGAGGAAAGAGGAATGCGTAAAAGTTTGCAAAATATTCACTTGGACGCATCGCCAGATTAATTCCATCACATATAAAACACGAGTTCATGTCAATAATCGACCATATTGTGTACAGAAATGTAGAATTATAAAAGGGAGTCATGCAGCAGCCTTAACTCTGTCATCCAGCTCTTATAAAAGACAGCTCTGGCACATTTTTGGCACATTCTCTCTCTCGTCCGCTCATTCTTCCCTTCGCGTGATCATTTGGCAACTTTTCGCGTCCCTGCATCATCAGACATCTCTCGAGGGACCTCACATTCCTCTCTCGCAGCTTTTGGGTTGATGTCAGCGTGTTTCTGATCAAGCGAATGCCCCGAATGCGCATGACGCATGACTTTTACGCGCAGCGGAGGTGCAGTTTATGTCTCGGTTTGATGAGTTACCAAACAAGCTGCTGTTTGTGTGGCTTCAGTTACAGTGTGTGGGGGGGAGGAGGGGGGGGTGCCAGCGTTTGAAGAGGGGAGAAAATAAGGATTTCCAAGCCAGTGTTGATTAAGAAGTGGCAGGTAACTTATTATCTAATCCAAACAGAGCAGCCAGAGCCAATCAAAACTCGCTGCAGCCTCTTATTTGGAGAGCCAGCGTGGGAAACAGGAACAGTGTTGGCAATTAGAGCTTTATGAAAGCTTCTGTTAGACTGAAGGAGCTGCTGCTGTTACACTCAAGAGATATTTATCGAGGAGGTTTAGTGGTGAGAGTGACGTCCTGTGGAGGAAACGTCACAGGTTTGATTCCTGCAACAGCTGAGTGAGCTGTCAAAATAAGAGTCCTCAGTCATTGTTAGTCAAACTGGGAAGGAGTAACAGTGATCACTCATGAATGAGTGATTGAAGCATCTAGTCATGAAGAGAAACATGATTTATGATAATAATCGATTATTGCCTGATTTCTTCGGAGTTTCCACATTCCACATGCTGTCTTTCCAGATACAGACACTCATTTTTTGGAAAAATCTTCCAGAAAAATACACCTTTTAGGACTCAGTGATGAACAAAATGTCACTACTGCCTCTCACATGATGTGAAGACTTTTAGTCTCAGCTTCTCCAGTTTGAGGATTTGTTCTTTTTCGGCTTCTTTTTGTTGTGAACATTTTTGGATTTTTGCTCAGATAAAATAAGCAGTTTAAAGACTTGAATTGGTTGCTGTGAATGTATGATTGACATTTGTCTTAAGATTTGACATTTTACAGACAAAAACTGATCAGATTATGAAAATAATCGACACATGCAAACCCAAATTTTTTGCACACTTGGAACATTAAAACATTGGAACCCTTCATGGTGTGAAATCAGTGATCATATGGAGGTAAAACTCTTTCTAAACTGTTCAATCATTCAACTCATTTCCGACATACTTGCTGTGAAAAAGCAGAAAGGCCGCCTGTGTGTTCATGTCAGCTACATACATATCGTACATATCGGGTGCTTTGTGTGCTCGGCTGGCTACGTGACCTCTCCATTCATCACTCCCCATGGTCAGCTGTCAGCAGACGGGAAGATGGAAGTAGTAAGTTGGGGCCCTGCGGGCGGATACGGTTACCACTAAGTTGTGTGTGACACAGGCGGTAGATATCAGTGTCACCAACTACTCAAACAAGTGAAGATCCCCGGTCAATCTGGGCCGGGGGATGCCTTTACCTCGCCGCCTCTCAGGTTCACGCTCTATCCGTTATTGGGTCATTGTCTCACTCGGCGTGTGTGGGGTCAGTATTTTCCACTATCCGCCTGGGAGGGGGGCGGACTCAGGAGTGTGTGTGTGTGTGTGTGTGTGAGGAGGGGGCACAAAGGAAGGAGGGTATCAGTGTTCAGCAGCTTCTTCTGATGAGACTGTCAAGGTCAAAGTAGTTAAAAATGTCATTGTGTTTTTTTAATCCATTCTGCAGACGTCTCGTGAAGGTGTTTGTTTAATATTTGTGTGTGCGACACAGCTGCACTGAAGAATTCAAACACGATACCTGCTGAGGGCTCCGACCTGAGATCTGTCCATGATTCTTCAGGGCAGTTCCCAGATATCAGTTTGCAAACATATAAAACTGAGAATGTTTGACTATGACTTTAATCAGTGACTGAAGCATGCCTGTTGATCCTGGAACAGGGATTCCTCCTTTATTGCTCCTATTACAGAACAAACTCATCACTACACTTCACTCATCTCTCCTCAGATCTTTGCTGAAATGACCATGTGGTATCATGAGTTCTGAATGTAAATGAACTGCTTTTCCTGAAGTGCAACCACATCTAACATCTCTGAGGTTAATAGTTTTTATGTTTCCTGTTCTGTTTGCACGGCGATCAAAAGTATAGCTTGTTCTTCAAGAGAGAACCAAAAGAAACTGAAGTGATTGAAGAGGTTCTGGATTATTTACACAGTTAACATGATATTAATATTTTACGGTTATCCTCAGCATTGCGACACTCCTAATCTTCTCTTTAAAAAAAAAAAGACAGACGTCTCACTCTGCTCACACTTCACGAGGCCAAACCTTGTCCTTCTCCAACCACAGACTGCAGTTTGTACTCTGGCGTGCTTCTGACCAACAGACAGTCAATAACTAGAGTGTGTTTGTACGAGACCGTGGCCTGTAGCCTCTGGTGCTGCTATAGTGGACTCCTTCGGTCGGCCCCGGTATCTGGGCCACTGGTCCTGACATGAATTAGCTGCTCGGAAAAAAGAAAAAGAAGAAGGACATTGTTCTGCCCCCTCTGTTGCCGATCATTCCCCCTTCATGTTAAGCCCTCGGGCTGTTTGGGTCTTTAGTGACATCTTTTCTCATGAAAGGGATGGGGGGGGGATTGACTGATGGAGCGAGGGAAGGAGAGATGATGGGGAAGAGGGAGGAAGCAGCCCCCCCCTTTAAAATAAAAAAGCCTCCGCCCGGCTTCCTTGTGATATTTCTGTCACGAGGGTGGTGTATTTTTAGGATGCAGAAACTTCAGATGTCACTTTTTTTTTTTTTTTTTTTACAGTGAGTGAAGCAAAAACAAGCATTTACTTCTTCTCCTCTTCCTCCTCTGCTGCCCCCCTCTCACCCAATCCTCCACCCCCCCGTCTCTTCATCTCCCTCTCTCCTTATGGGGTATTTTTAGAGCTGCTGTCCTCCCCTCACCCCTCTGTGAGTAAATCAAGGATCAAGGGTGCGTACTCCTTCAGTTTCATGGCCTGTTTTTTCCCTTCTGCCCCCACTCTTGCCAGAATTTCCCCCTCAGCCTGGCAGTTCTGAGAGGACAGAGGTGGAACAGCTGTTGTTTAGAGACCTCCTCCTCCTCCTGCTGCTAGAATAAATGTTTTAGTGAAATAGCATTAGGAAAACAGGCTATGATTACAGCGCGCCCAGCGTAAGATCACCTCACCCGGAGAAGTATCAGTGAGCAATCACAAAGTGCAATTTTGGATGATGGCAAGTCGTCGTCGTCTTCTTCGGTTGTTTTCTCAATGCCGTCACTGCCGGCGGTTGGCTCGTTTGGCTCATTTGCCGAGTGCGTCCCTGGCACGCTCGCCTGCGCTTCCATCAGGAGCTCTGTTCGGTTTGGTGATGCTTTCATGGCTGATTAGTTTTGGGAAAAGACGAGGAGGAGGAGGAGGAGGAGGCGCTCACGTGAACGGAGGTGTAGGGTTGGTGTTGTTGGAGGTGTGTTTGATAAAGCACAGTAAGATAGGCGGGGTGCAGGGATGATCCTATAAAATCTAGAGAGACTAAAATGCCATTTTGTTTAAGCCTACATGTGCAAAACAGTTGTGCAACAAAAATAAAAGAATGCACTACTTGCAAGGCTGCCAGTGTTATGGGCCGCGAATACCAGATGCTGCAACCAAGTGAAATCTTGATCCATCTGGCTCACTAATTCATCTGCTCCTCGTTAGCATTAGCTACCTGGCTATATTACAAACAACCCGAGAGCGCAGATCAATGTGCAACGTCTTTGCACCGTCTGCAAAGATATGATTGTCAGCTCGCAACAAGGTAGTCAGAGCCAGCTAGCCACCTGAGGCTAGTTTTTTGTTTTGTTCTTGTTGTAATAACTCCTCAATGTAGCCATTTTACACATTGTAATTTATTTGATTTAGCAACAGGTTATTCTTCTATCATCATTATCTTTGAGTCACAGAGCTTAGCATTTGTTTTTGTGAGAAAAAGTAAACACCCTCGATAATTAATTACCTGGAAGCATCATGTTTTCTACACTCTGTGTGCAACGTCTCTAGTTTGAGTCTTCATTGGCACTGTCAGCCAGAGAGGTGGTGAACCATGATACAAATCAACGAGACTGAAAAGCAGGACATGTTTTTTGGTTCATGCATCAAAACTCCAAAGGTTAAGTTAACCTGGAACATGTTTCTCTTTGTAAAATAACAAATCCAGACTCCTCATCTGCGTCCCCTCCCTGCTCCGAGTGTCTTTAATAAGTCTAAAAGCCTGCAGGATGGCCACAGCAGGGCTCTGTTACGTGGTGTGTGCTGGCCAGGCAAGGCGGTTGAAAGCTCTCTGCTCGGTTAACTGCGGTCAGGACGGACGTGCTCATCTTTCCCACGCTGCCACTGGTTCCATGTCAGCTGACCTGGTTCAGAGGCGTATAAATGTGTGATTAGCTGCTTGGTCTGTCCGCCTGATCGATTGTTGATGCTGCTGGTAAATTTAGTTTTATGTGTGACTGATGTGTCTACAGGGGCGGCTTTGTGTACTTGTATTAATCACGCTGTGGGGACATAAATCTGTTCTCACAGTTACATTATGGGGACAAAATAGCAGGTCCTCACAAGGTAACCCAAACTAGAATGAGACAGACAGCGTTTGTGTGTGAATGGAAATTGTATATATGCATCATATTCATACTGTTATGATATGGAAATAATAGTTTCACAAAACAATCTCAGCTAAAGGTCCACTTAAAAGCTTTTTCCTGATCTCAGTACAGTGAAGAAGTCCTTAAAGAAAATCATAACTGCCACTGAGTAAGCATGTTTTCATCTGTCATGAAGACCATGTGATGTTGTTGAAAAGTATACATGAAGTTAGTTATTTGGTATTCTTTTTGACAAACTTAAACATAAGAATATTGTCAATATGATTATATTTTATATAGTTTTATATATTAATACAAAGAGACAATGGTGAGTGAAATAGTATTGTCCATTATTTATGTCAAACTCAATTATCAGGCTTATACCATGACCTCTTAACTAGTAATGTAGCTTGAAGCATTGGTATTGTTGTTATGGTTACTGGTAGTTTATTCTCCACTGAGCACTGATTTAGAACTTGCACCATGTTTGAGATGTCCTGATATACAGTTTCAATGGAAACCTGCCAGGCCAATCGTAAACAACTATGGCATATCACTGAATTAACACCAAGCCCACTGCTGTGTGTGTGTGTGTGTGTGTGTTTCTGACTAAGGACCAGTCAACTGGGGTCTGCTTGTCCAACTGGGGACAAATGCCATACCCCAATTGGGAAAAAGGTGATTTTGGGTGTTAAAGTGTGTGTAAGCCTGGGCATGCATATGAGTCTATTGTGTATGAGTTTTTGTCTTCATGGGTACATCCACACCTTGTATTTTGAGTGTCATGCTTCTTGTTATCTCCACATTGTGGACACATTTTGGCATTGTGTCATTACTGATCACAATATGTTTGGCTCAGGAAGGCTTTTTTTCAGGTCTCGGTTGAGATAGCAGGAAGAGATGGAGTCGGATGCCCTTTCAGCCTGTTCGGTGCATTTTTTTCTTAAGAAACTCGACAGCTGCTGAGATGCGATCACATTGTGAGTCAAGTCCACCTCCAGATATGGTTTCGCTGATCCGATAGTGTTCCAATTGCAATACATTCTGTGTGCATTTACACCTTGTATTAACACGGTTGTTTTCCTCATCCAGATACGAGATCTATTTACAGATTACATGCTAATACCAGGTGCAAATGGGACTTTATACTCGTAATGTATGTGTGTGTGTGTGTGTGTGTGTGTGTGTGTGTGTGTGTGTGTGTGCATTTAGGTGAGCCAGCGGTAATGAAATACATGCGTTCTGAGCACTGAGGTGAGCAGTGGTGATTAAAGCATCACACACAAACACACACACACACACACACACACACACACACACACACACACACACACACACACACAGCTTAATTTCCCACTTGACTCCCAGTAGTTGTTCAGAGGGCTAATGGAGCTCAGCTGGACCTCACTGAGCGAGAGAGAGAGGTTATGAAAGAACAAAAGAGAAGGAAGGCAGCATGGGAAATAGAAAAAGGGAGGTGCAGATTATACATGACCAAACCTTCCATTGTTGCTGTATTTGTTTATCTTCTAATAGCTCATGTATCCCTTGGGTATCTTGTCCATCTTTACCTACCAGGAGAAAACCCTGGAACTACATATTTTGTGCGTTAGAAATCATTTGGCTCCTATGTTACAGTTTTGTTAGCTTGTTTTGCTAGCTTCAAGGGTGTGAACACACCTACAGTTTGCTTTCTTTGGTCTGAAACAGAGTGGGATAACATCATTGTGCTGTACATTTATATTTGGCTCATTCGGGCTCACAAAGTTGCATGGAGTCAGAAGAAGAGTCCTATCATGGACAAGGTTTGAGGATTAGTGAGTCATGGCCTGATTTCTATGGTATCCAATTAGTAAATCTTTTTGTTTAAAGAAGGGATTTTATGCAGTATACTTTTAACTAAGCATGACAGATTTCTTGGCAATTTTTCTTCTCTGGTGTTTATCCCACTAAAGCGCACATGAAGTAGTAGCTGGAAATGAACGACTTCCTAACATGACTTTCATTCTTTTCATGGACTACTAACCGAGTTAAAGGCGCAAACGCTCCAGAGTTCAAGTAAACCACTGCAAACATGTTTGGTATGAATGCACCCTGACTCATCGTTTCCACAAGTATGCTGAAGAAATCAAACAAGGCAAATCTGATGGAAATTGTCCCTGACAAGTATGACTGCAGTGTTCTTCTGTACTTCTGCTGCAACATGGTTGTTGTGTAACCTGTTGATTGGGTGAAGGTTTAGCAGGGTTTCTCAACATCTGGGGCCAAAACCTCTGTCCGTAACCTCATTTACCCAACCTCACATTTCAAGGAGAAACCCCTGGAACACTCTCATATACTTCTGAATCCGCAACACGGCTAAAACGACAGATGTGTTATATGTGTACGATAGAATACAGTGAACGTTCTGGGTTGATATATGGCAAGATGGAAACCTTCACGATAAACAAACTTATTTACATGAGAAAATGAAGATGAGCAGTGAAAATCCATTACAGTGTATAGATTGACTTCTCGCTTTAACTTTGACCTTCTGTACTTTCAGTAGTTGTGTGTATTTTTCCTGTGTGGAGTTCATGCACACTCACTTTCAGTTTGACCTCCAAATAAAGTGGTTTAGATAACCTGGATAAAATGTTGGCTTGTTTACAACATACTTGTGTTTCTTGACATGTCTGACTTCTTTCCAGATCTCACCACTTACTTTAATGAGTAAAATGTCACCATATCTGATAGAAATAATGGACTGGGCAGGGGTCAATGCCAGGGCTTGTGGGGGGTTAAAACCAAGTAAGCTTAGTTTATCCACCTCTTACAGTGAGGCTGACAGTTTACTCATCTGTTCTCAGTTAAACCAACTGTATCAATCAATGAGGGGACGTCTTGCCCAAAATTAATTTGTACTTTCCCCCACACAAACTGTTTATTAGCAGTTGTCATATAACAGCAAAGTGTCTTAGCTGCCATGCAAACAAGATGTTATTGGCTCTCCAACTTGTGGCAAACAAACTAATGCTCGCTTGTGCTTCTACTCATAAACTTTGCCTTTACCTGCCACCATGCCCGATCTAGAAGACACGAGAAGGGTCAGTCCCTATCAGCTCCGCAAAAATGACATATCTGATTGTGAGTATTCTGAGTTGCTAGATTTACTGGCCTGACATTGGTTTTTACTTTCCAGAGGTCTTTGTTAATACCCCTTCACACATAAATGAGCGCATAAAAACATCAAGCTATAAAAATTTTATAAATTATTATTTAAATTATTTTTTTTAAACCAGCATCAGTCCTAATCTTACATAACAAATATTAATGATTTAAAAAAAAAAATAATAGCCACTTTTCTAATAACACCATAACTCTTTAAAAGAAATGCCCAGTAACTTCATGGAGAAACTTGGTGGAGGTTCTGCCCCCAATCAGCTTCACAACACTGGTTTCCAACATGACTCAAAATAAGATAATAGTTAGTTGCAGCCCTATTTTTCTCCATTTGCCTTATTGTTGACAGTTCAGTCAAAAATTCTGAGTGTCAGTTTCCTGCAGTTATTGTCCTCATCTTCTTCTCTGATATGATGTGTCCCTTTTGTCTTTACGCTCAAACGAAACCTACGTTTACTTGACTACAAGACGACTGTACAACTCGGCACACCACTTGAAGTTTCTTCTCCCACTGAGTAATTCAGGTCAAAACAACAGTCAGAGCTTATGTTGCACTTAGCAAACCCGTCTCTCCTTCCCCCTTGTCTTGACATTAAAGAGTTTTATTTGTGTTTGCTGTTGGGTGCAGGAGGGCCGTTTATTCGTCACGTCTGTGCTCAGGTGGATCATTGATGAAGGAGCCGGTCGGGGTTTTCCCACGGCGTGAATATCACTTTCCCAGTGGCACTGTGGAAACGAGGGCTGCCTTAACCTCTTTGTCACCGCACCTTTCAGCGGGAACAATGACTTTATACCTCGGCTTTTGTGCCCAGATATTGAGTTATCAAGACGAGTGGAGGGAGGGAGAAACAGAGAGCTTGAGGAGGGAGATGGAAACAGAGAGAAACGGAGATAGAGGAGGGCAGCTGTGCTGGGCAAAATGTCAGGAGTGGATTTGAGAGCGTTTACATAAGGCCTCTCTTGTGCTGCTCTCTGGAGTGCAACATGCTGAATCTGGTATTCACGCCTGCTTCAGGTGTTGCCTTCTCGCTTTGACACAGAGCTCCGAATTTAGAGCTGCATCCAGTTGTTAGTAGACGAGGGTGAGTAGTTATATTCAGGGTCCATCTCAGCAACTGATGGTATTCTTGTATCCTCTGCTGGGCCTCCAAAACTGTCCCATCCTCCTGACTTGCTGACCTTTTAGAACTACAAGAGAGGAACATGTAATAGAGTTTTCAACATGAGGGATCGAATGTGACATTTCAGTTCTCTTCCCTGAACCCAATATGTCATCTTCCAATCATCTTTTATGACCCACAGTTAAAAGTCCTGAAGGGATTTAGTTAATTTCATATTATATGAAATACAGCAGTGGTTCTCAGACTTCTGTCGGCATGCCCCACTTCAGAAATCGAAAAATGTTCACACCCCTACCATCACCGCCCCATAATTCTTATCAATCATTACCAATGATAGGGGAAGCAACTAATTAAACATGATCCAAGTTTAATTCTAGTAAATAAAGCTTCATAAGCTCCACATGAATACCTTCATATCCTCAAACTGATTCAAATTGTTTTTTTAAATATTCATCAAACGATTGGTTGTTTTGTGCCATGGTTCCCTCTTAGCTGGTGCTTCCTCACTATGTAGGACATTTGCATAAAGACTGACTAGTTGGTTGTTTGTCACTGAAGTTTTCTGCTACCTCTTTGGTTGGAGCTGAGTTAAGTTTAGGCAGCTAAGACGCAATCGTGGTTCACAAAACAGTTCTGATAGGTAAAGGGTTGTAAACCTTGGACGCAGTCCGACCCTCTGCATGAGATGTTTTTCTTGAGTGCAAACCAACAAGTTGCTCATTCAGTATCATTTGCACACAACACTCCCTAATCCTGTTCTGTATTGTAGATTTCTGCTGCTTCATTTCACATTTTGATCACACATTACAAATAATTACAGGTTAGCATTTTTTCCATGTTTAAACATGTTGAAATCTTGAATAGAAAGTGACACCTCTAGTTGTTATTCACCACAAGAGTTGGCTTGCATTTGACTCATCTGTTCAAAAGAACTGCCGCTTTTTGTCTTAATGTCTGATTCGACATTCACTCAAGAGTCACCGTGCATCTCATTTTAATCGTAAAGAGGCAATGTGGCTCAGTTTTTGAGAGATCAGTCTAAACCAGTTTGTGAGAACCGACTGAATTTCCTCGGTGAGTCACTGTGGACTTTTACGGTCATGGTTGGTCTGAATTTCTCTCTCCCTCTCTCCACTTCACTCTGTTTACAGCCTGTTATCAAATCAGTAGCTTCAGCCAAGCATTTGAAGCGGTCACAGACGCATTCTCAGTATTACAAAAATCTGTCAGACAGTCCACATTTTGACAAGTGTTGTATAAAAGCCTGAGGACATTTCTCACAGGAATTATGGAGTTTTCAGTGATGTTGATGTGGAACAAAGTTAGCTTTTTCTCAGAATTATTCTGATGAGGTGATGCTTCTGTTGGATATTCAGTTTTTAAAGATTTTGATGTTCGTTTTTCTGTCCAATTGTTCTCTATTTTATTTATGTTTCTTCTTTGGTAACATCACGTCCAAAAGAAGCACAGATCCCAGAATCAAACACATCAAAGCTCATAGGTGACTGTACTGTACGTACCACCATGGAGACAATGCATTCATAAAACAAAGAGCTTCCTCCTTCTTATTACTGTCTCTGAGTTTGAGAGTTAGGGGACGAGTGATAAGCAATCGTGCTTGTGGTACAAGGTAAAGTAGTAAAGGATGAGACAACATCTCTGCTCCTTTCTTGTGGTTGTGATACACGGTCCACTGTTCTGTAAATGCGCAGTGGTTGAGAGAGAGTGTAACGGTGGGAGTGTAGGTTGAGTCAGTGCTGCCAGATTCCCAGCGGCAGCATCTGATTACAGACGATTTCACGAGGAGGTAATAAAAACCCGAGCACAATGTTTTACTCAGATTTTATCTCTGTACGTGCTGTGACTTACTGAGATCGTTGTTTGAAGTCTTTGGCACCTTAAGAGCAAATACAAAATCATGGAAGTTCCAATACGTCATGCAAATATATATATATAAAAAAATTTTTGTTTTCGATATTTTAAGAAAACATCTTTCTGCACATTGAGGCAAAAAAACAAAAGTCACACTTCTTTTCAAGTATGTCACTGAATCAGAGGACTAACTAATGGATTTAAGGCGGTATTTTCTGCTCACTTTACAGAGCATCGATTTACTCGAGCAGAAAAATTCCTCTCCCTTGCTGGAGGAGCCGGCGTAACCTGGAGCGACAGAAATAGCTTTTCACGCATTTGGTGTGGGAAAAGTGAATTGGGTCATTTTTCCATTCTGCAGCTCAGTATAAAGACCTGATTAGATTAGCTTTGATTAGATTTGCTGTCTGAACGAGGCCTCCTGGGGGAGAGTTGGTGCGGTGAGGCCTCCTTAGAGAGAAGAGGTGGTGGCGGGTGGAGGGGCGGCGGTGGGGCGGTGGGGCTTGTTCTGTTAATAATGTGCTAAATTAACCATCCTAGCTCCTCTCTGCCGGGAGCGACATGTTTTATTCATGTCAACAGACTAACAGGTGTGACGTGACAGGTGTTACCGCTGATTTTTTTACATTTCTTGCTCTGATCACAACTCGAGAAAAGTTGTTAATTGGGTCTCGGGCTTTTTCTTTCTTCCTGTTTTTTTTTTTACCATTAACAATTCCTGAGAACTTTCAATTAAAGGAACATTCCTCTTGATTTGAGTCCACCTTAAACTGTAAAACTTAAAAAAAAAGATGTGTTCTTCATACTTTTTATGATAACTACATCTTAAATTACAATGTGCAAACAATGTGAAATGGGTCTCTGGTAGTGATGTAGAGAATTGTCATCTGAATCTGCAGCTCAGTTCGGAGTTTTAGCTCATTATTTGTCTGACTGTCTGCAACTTCACTGTTCTGCTTCACTCGTGGCGCTCTCATAGCGTCATTTTCAGAGAGAAAACTCATTGTAGACTCCCTGCACAGCAGTACTAAGGTAAAGAGCCAGGTGTTTCCCTTTGGAGTTGGTGGAGACCAAAAACGGAGCTAAAAGAAAGTTAAATTGACGTCTGTCAATCTTTCTTTGGCAGTACATTTGTACTGTTTCTCTTGCATGGTTTGTTGTTCGGTCCATAAAATGTCAGAAAATGTTCATCAGTGTTTCCCAAAGTCCTTAAATGAAGAAAGAAACCAGAAAATGTTTTGGACTTCAAACATTTTGTTCTGTAAAAAGAAGCTTGTCAAAATAGTTGGCAATAAGTTTAAGAGTAGACATCCAATCAATGAACTGACTAATCATTGTGGCTTGAGTGATTTAGTTTTACAGCGACAGTTGACTTTTATTGTAGTTTTGGTTTTCCACATCCGATCCAGCACTTGTGGGGAAACTCATGGGAAACACATTTGTTTGCCAGTTTGCTGTCACAGGTGACGTTTGTGGAATATTCATAACTCACACACATCATGAATGCCACACTCAGTGTACCACACACATACACACACACACACACACATGGTACTATTACAATCTAAGTAAAGAGAAGACTTCATGTTACAGGTCAGAAACTCGACTCCACTTTCAAATCTAAAGTTTTTCACATGGAGAAAGGAGCTGAACTGAATAATGGATCTTATTTATAATAAATAAATCTCATTAGCATGTATAAAAAACATAACGTGCAGTGTTTGGAGCCGCTCCAGACTGTACAGTATATTCTCAGTAGAGTTGCTGGCGGCTGTTCCTGCCGTAATTTATTCATTGAACAGGTGAAGGCGGTGAGGAGTGAGCTGCTTTCTCCTTGCCTAATGAAAACTCAAATCCCTCTGACTCCTGTAAATTGGTTAGGAGGTGTCAAGTGTCTCCCAACACATCCCCACCCTCCCACCAAACACCCCCACCTCCTCCCCTCCATCACACACACTTAAAGAGCAGACACACACACGCACAGAGTCGACTTCATAAGGTCGTATCACTTCAGACATGACACTTTGATCCTCTAGCTCCTGTCCTTCAAGGACTGCACACAAACATACACTCGAGCTCAGACACACAAATATATATACACAAACCCACACATGCACACATACCACACACACACACACACACTCATGTCTCCACCGAGGCCGTGGGACAGCCCCATCTGTCTGGGAGCCAGCGGCTGTGACATTTAAAATTGATTACAAAGGGAAAGATTGATTATGATAATGTCCACTTATTTTCACTCATTACAGAGTTACGGCTCCTAGCTGGGCTCATAAATCACCGTTGTGTCGTCTCCAACCGATGGAGACGAGCCTTGGTTGGATCAGGAGGTCACGATTTTCGAGTGGTTTTGATGAAGATGTGCGCGTGACAGTGGAGCAATCGCACGAATAAGCTGTGACGTAGCGAACATTGAGGTCACGTGACTGATCAGCTGTTTCCTCATGGCTCTGATGTAACCTTCACATTAATACATGAAACAAACACAGTTGTCTGATTTATTTACTCAGCTCCATCTTTAAAGTTTGCGGAGAAACCAAGACAACACATTTTCCTCACTGCTGTAGACGACTCCAGAACCAGCTGATCTTCATTTTGTGGATAAAGTTTTGTAATTTTGATTCTACTGACTGAATTTACAGCCTGTTGTGTGTCACCACAGCATCCCGATGCATTTGTTGGTGACGTCATGGCTCCGTTACGGCTGCCTCTTGTTCCATGATGGTGAAAAAACCTGTGAACATATCTGGCTTTCCACGAAGGTTACGTGACGTCACCATCGACACCTCCAGGCTCACAGAACAAGTCTGAACCATTCACTGGATCTGTTTTCCCACATTTGATTTCACTGTTAATTCAGCCCCGGGTTGTATTTCAACATAAAAATCCATAAACTCTCCGCTTGACATGCAGCTGCAGACAAGGGTGTGGATCCACGTGGGTTCAGAGTGAACAGCTTCATTAGGTTCCTCTTTGTAAATGGCCTGCTCCTTTATTTCCTTCAGCTCAGTTCTGTTTGCATAACAGTCACATAAACGTCAGTCATTTTTAAACACCGATTAATTTGTTCTCTTTTTTCTCTTTTTGACTTTTGGCCAAACACGCAGCAGAACTGTCAGCACATCTTTTTTCACGTCCAAATGAGATCTTAGATCACGTTCACGTGCTGCTCACTGAGGGAACCTCATGCCAGAAAACAACAGCATGGCTGCAGTCTCTGGGATGATGAACAGCACCAGCAGCTTTCAGTTTTTCTTTCTTCACTTTGAACGTCTGACAAAACTCATCTCAATCTCAAGTTCCACATGCCCGCTCGTTCCAGTTTCAGTTATCATTTTCTTGCAATCAGAATTTTGGGAATATGATTACGATGCAACTCATTCCATACTCTTTAATTAGATTCTTTAAATCTGCTTTACAGCACAGTTACTGTAACAGGTTCAAACCACAGTAAATGTACTTTGTTTCTGGTTAAACAGCTGAAAACAAGAAAATCACAGTGAACAGCTTCCAATACAAATTAGTGCTGAAACGATTAGCTGATTAATTAATGAGGTGATACGATGGAAATCTTTGAACGTTCTCTGGTTAATGTTAACGCTTTTCTCCGTTTTACATATTCATAAACTGAATATCTCTGAGTTTGGAAGACTTTCTTTTGGACTCTGGCATCTTTTTTGTTATTTTTAGATTAAACATAAAATAAAGTGACGTGTTCGACTGCTTCTTGTCAGAGATATCAGTTCCATGTTTCAGGGATGTGCAGTTTTGAATGTCATTGTTCTCACCTGATCAAAGCCACATTTAAGGAAATAAATGCTGCCTGATTTGAAGAAGCAGCTCCGAACCTGCTTGTTGTGAACACACCCCGAAGCAACTACCAAATACTTGTAACAACACGGCCTCATATGTGACTCAGGATTTTGTCTCTGCTGCATCTTTTCTGTGTCTCTCCAAACCGCGAACCAGACCCCGGCCCCCACTGAGTACCATAAAATTACCCTTAAAGTGCCATAAAGCACTTTAGCTCTCTACCTTTTCTGTTTCATGTTTCTGTCTTCTCTGTGTCTCTAATCTCTCCAGTGCACCACTTTGTAACCTCCCCTGTAATCTTCCCTGCAGCCCTCAGTCGCTCTGAGTCAGACTTGGGTCATGGGAACTCACAGCTGCTTGTCCGGCCCCATGCAGTTGACAGACAGCGAGCTCCATTTCGGTTTGTTTGCTGATGCCTGTGAAAAAAAAGGGAAAAAAATAGCACCGCGCACCTGAAACAATCCAGAGTTTGAGTTTGTTGCTGTGGGATGTGCGGAGTGCGTCTCCTCTGGAAAGTAGGGCATAGTGTGCAGGCATGCTGAGCTTTTACACAGAATCCTCTATCACAGCACTAAAACCTGCACAATAATTCATATAACGTTCACTTTCAGAATTACCTGCACTAAACTAAATAAACGGACAACAGACTTATACTAACTGCTTCATGTAGTGAGTCCAGGTGCTGACGATCAAACGTTGTCTGGTTTTCACCGGCGACATTGCTTCTTCAGCCTTCATACAGACTTCATATAACATCATGATGTGTCCACAGTACTGAGGATCAAAAAGTTTTATAGTTTTGTAGTTTTATTCCTTTAACAATCAGTTAGGTTATAAAAGTTAGACTATAATGAATTCAAGTCTGTTATTTAATGTTTTTATTGATAGAGTAAGTTCATGTATTTTGTTAAATGATGAACAAAAACATTCTTCTATTTAATATATAGACAAAATATTTGATCAGATACGATTAATCAACTCAATATGATACATAATTTAAAACAAGAAAGACGAAATATAAACTCTAGGTATTAAAAAAGTATTGTGATGGTGATTGATCAATCGCAGTCGTCTCCTGACACTGATCAATCCGTCACACACTGTAAAAAAAAAAAAAGAAGAAGGGTGAAATGAAACTAGAAAGCTACTGTAAGTTATTTTCCAGAAATTTACGATTAATTTTTTTGCACTTCATCTTGACGCATGCTACTATCTCGTGGTTGAGCACATGACAAGTCTTATTTGATATAGGTCATTCAAGTATTTAAGTCATTTTGAATTATGCTCAGTAGGAAAGTGAAACTATCACTGGACAACACCTAAATCCTTCTTCAAGAACTTTGTCATGAACTGAACAATGGCGAGACTCGATTACACACTGGATCGCACTTTTGCGAACATGCCAATGTTAATTCCTGATGGCGCGTACAACCAAAGGAATACACAGAGGACATCACGTGACATGCAGACATGTTGTTTAAAGCTAATATTCTTCTAGATTAATTTTAGGTTTCATAAAAAGCTTTATTTCAGGTGACAATATGTTGAACAGTATCGATTCCATCGTCAAACGTCTCCCCTGACACCTGACACTTAAAAGGCACACGGAGTCCTCACCAGATCCCCACAGAAAAAAGAATTGCCCCATCGGAAATCAATACATTACCGCACAAAGTGCCCTTGAGTAAGTCATCAAATCCCTGCTAGTTCCAGGGGTGCTGACCTCCCTGTGGAGCTGAGCAAAAAAGACAAACGTCAGTACAGTTTTTTTTCTGGCTCTGAAATCAAACCTGTCTGGTGAAATCCGAAAAATGGGTTCTGTTGATTCTGTTTTGTTTGAGGACAGAACAG
The DNA here is from genome assembly GCA_036365135.1 of Miichthys miiuy. Taxonomy (NCBI): domain Eukaryota; kingdom Metazoa; phylum Chordata; class Actinopteri; family Sciaenidae; genus Miichthys; species Miichthys miiuy. The sequence continues at coordinate 4,213,823 of CM071615.1, read as the reverse complement.
CCGCTGCATTCGTTAAGTAGCCTCAGGCAGACTGAAGCTAATCAGTGACAGCAGTGTGGGAACAGGACTTACTTTCCCATCGTTACTCACCTTTTCTGCAAAATATGCATGTGTGTGTGTGTGTGTCTGAAAGCGCTCGTGTGTCCGTTTATGAGTGACGACAGCTCATATCTGAGTTTCTGTGTAAACTCCACATCATGTGCACGTCCACATCTTGAAGTGGGCATATCTGAGTTTCTGTATTAGCGTGCACTGTGATAACCTCTGCCCTCTTTCTTCTCTCTGTTTCAGCGAGCGTACACTGTGATAGTGGAGGCGTGGGACAAAGACAACGGCACACACAGCAATGGTAAGGAACACTGCTGTGTTCTGTTTTCAACACAAAATTAAAGATCTTTGCACCTTTTGTTCCACTCATTCTGCTTGTAAACTGGTTTTCTCTTGTTTTGTTTTTTTTCATTATTTTGCACCATCATGTTAAATCCAAGTATTCTCTGCTCACAGATAATGTTACATATATGTGTTAACAAGACCCAGCTAGCTAATGCTAAGTTGGCTTTATCAAGAAAAGAAGTGGATCATGTGAAGTGTTTTTTTTTTTTTTTCAGAGCCAGAGCCACTAATGAGTGTCTTGTTTTAGTCTACCTTGTGTTTTAATGCCTTTCGTTTTGTCGTCTGTGAAGTGAAAAGTGAAAGTGTGGGTCCTCAAATCCCAGCGCACCTCGGAGGATTTCATTTGACAGGGCTATCGGTCAAATAGTCACTCACATTGGATGGTAGATTGGAGGAGATTGCACCTCCTCCTGTTTATACATGCTCCTCTCATCCCAACCTTGTTTGGTTATGTTCTTTAACACCTCTGGAAGGAAGAAGGGTTAATTGAGTGATGAAATCTATGTGATAAAACAAGGCAGGATTTGTTTCGCCGTTAGGTCTTGGCTTAAATTCCAGATAACTGATGTAGAGCTCAGATCATTCAGTGATTCCTACCTGCTGATAGCACACCAACGAAGAAAACGCACACCTCGAATCAGAACACTTCATCTACACAGACTCCTTTTGCATCGATGTTTTATCTTTCACATTATTACCTCCAGATTTGTTCAGGATCAGTGTGGTTTGGGAACGACGCAAACGGATAACGGGTCAAGAAAGCTGAGCTTGCGTTAGCGTATATGAATCTGATTCCACACAGAGACATACACAGGTTTTAAGTCTGGGCAAAAGAGAGTACCAGGATTGGATAAATACTCTATGTTGTAGATTGTACATGGTATTTTTCATTTTTCAAAAAACTTTTTCAGTCACCGTGCCCCATGAATAATAGCGTTAGCATCAGTAACATTAGCATGTTAGCAACGTTGAGTTGATTAAAAATCCAAATTCAGATTTTAACTTTCTAAATGTGAATATTTTCTGGTTTCTTTGGTCTTTTATCACAGAATCTTTTGAGAAATTTAAGGACGTTACCTTGGACTTTTTCTGATATTTTATGGCCTAAACAACCTATCAATTAATGATCGAAAATGATTGACAGATCGACCACCACTACCATTTTTGTACAGTTCATCATGTCTCATATGATTTTCATGCAGCTCAAGTCCAGCTATTCAGAACAAAGAAACTTTTTGACGTTGAACAAATAATTTCAAGCATGCTGACACTTTTTCAGCCACAGCCAATGTGATGAACAGCAAAAAAAACACGATAAAAAGAAAACCAAACTCATGATACAATCAGATGATTCAAATGAAAGCGACGTCAGATCTGTGTGTTCTGCGACTGTCACGTTCACATTCATGATTGATGGGTGGCTCATTCGTACTCCTCAGCCTCCGCCTCCCCTTTTCTCACCCTCGTCGGGGTCACTCAGACTGTTTTCGGCTCTCGCCTATATTAAGCCTGCATAGTTAAGCCATTAATTACGGACCACAGCTCCCTTTCCTCTGATGTCTGTCTCCTAATTAGCATCCTGACAGCTGTCCGGCTACCGCACGCCACTTCATTATCCTGCAACAGTGTGACAGGCTGGCATTCAAACTGCCGTGCCTCGGCATGGACGGCGGCTCTGGTGGCGGGACACTTAAGTCTTTGCTTGTTCGACCACCTGTAGATGTGACGGTACACCGGCTGGAATCCTCACATGGGCGAGGCTGGGAGGCAGTGACAGGCAGGCAGGCAGGGCAAGGAAGGTGCTGACGTCTCGTGTCCCGTCTTGTAGACTTGGATTTTTCTCATTACAGGATCACAAGTTTGATCCCGGAATCTGTCAGTGAGTCTGTCAGCAGCCAAGCGTCCTGTCAAAGTGAAACCTTACCTGCTTGTTTCATTAGAGGTCATACTAGATAAGCTAAAAATATAAATGTAATTTTATGATAAGCAAAAAATCCTCCACAAATGTTTCTCCGTGATGGTCAGCATGTTTCAGGAGATATTTGGGGATTAAGGGTTATTACATCTCGGCATATCTACTTTCGCTCGTCTGTCTCTGTCTGCCTCGGTTTGGGATTTCCTCCATTTTCTGGAATTATTTTCAACAAACGTCAGAGAGCAGGCATGAACCTGTTGCATCCAGCTGTGGGTGTTGCGTGCAGGTAGAGCGGACATTAGTGATAGTGTAGCATGATTAGAGAGAGAGAGTTGTCATCTGTTACAGGCCAGGTGTGCACAGGGATGTCCCAATCAAGTTGGGTTTTGCCCGAGTCCTCTGAATGTCTGCCAACACAAATCCTCAGACTGCACCCTAAGTTCATACTTAATGCAGTTTTACAGTTCACGTTCAACTTACTGTTCATTAAAAGTCAGTAAAGTTTGACTCATTCTGAAGTATCACACATTCATTAGATGGTTTCTAAAATTATGTTGTGTCGTAACCGTATGAGAGGATTGTCAGCTGTGGCACCGAAAAGATTTTCTTGATTTTTCTTGATTTATCGATTGATCGTCTGCAAAATGTCAGTAAATTCTCACCATTAAAGCCCAAATTTACATATTTAAATCATTTGTGTCATCTTATAATTTATTGAAAACCTAAAGAAATTGAAATTATAACGAAGAAAATCAACAAACATCTGTAACTAATAAGCTGAAACCAGTCTCAATAAATGACTGAATCAGCTATCAGAATTGTTGCTGATGACTGTTGGTTCTCTGCAATGACAGTATAAAGAATGGACAGACAAGTCTCGGGGGTAGTTTTGAAGCCGAAAATATGCAGCGCTGGCCACCACCATGTTGGATGTACTGCTTCTTCCACCCCCCGGCTGATCTAAAACTCGTCAAAGACGTGAATCATCAGTGGACCTGAGGGGGGCTAAATGACGCCTGGGTGCTCTAATATGCCATCTGTAACGGCATATACCTGTCAATCAAAACTTCCATACAGTTGTCATGAACGGGGAAATTAATTATAGAGACCAAAACTGTTTTTTGTACCAGGCTGTAAACATGTTTATTTCTGCTGTGAAGTTGGACATTTTAACATGGGGACGTATGGAGACTGACTCAGTTTCAGTCTGACAGAGTTTTTAGGCTTCATTTTCCAGCCACGGAGGTTGTGACTTGGTTTTCTGTCCGTCATTTAATCATCTAATCGTAGCATTGTAACTTGGGTTATATTTTTATATTTATGGGGTTTGTTACACAAAGGTGACGATGTCATGATGGGCTGTGGGCACAATTTGGTGACTTTGTCCAGACCATATGATTAATAAGTTTAAAAAATGAATCGACAGTCTTCAACACAGTTTCTGCTTAGTTAGTTTTGACCTCTTGCTTTCTCTACTACTACTCAATAAGAAACGATTTCTGCATTCATGCAGTGAGTTACAGCAAAAGAAGACATTAATCATGCTTCATATATGGATCCATTTAACGTTGCGTTGATGGCCCCAGCACCAGTCCTAATAAGAAATATAGTCTGCCAAACAACATACACAATGGTGTCATGATAATGATCATAATAATAGTGGGATTACAGAAAGGTGGCTCAAGGTGAGGACATGAAGTGAGTTTCCTGTCCTGTGTTACAGTCGGTGCTGCTGGTGCTTTGTGTGAACAGGTCTGAGCAGCAGGTTGGAGAGGCCTCAGGAAAAAGAAGGCTTTGTGAAGACTGTTTATGCTTCAGGAAGCCCCGCCTGTTTCAAAACAAAACAGCAATGGTAGGCGAAAAGAGGACGGAGCTGTTGTCGATTCTGTGGGCTGGTTCAGATTGTTGGCTGGTGTGGGGCTTCACTGGAGGGTAGACATACGCTGATACTGAGTGTGCGCTGAAAGCAGTGGAACATCTGTCAGAAACCAGGGGTTAAACGGGTTCCTCCTGCACCAAATACTAGATCACCACGTGGATTCATCCTCCGCTGAAAATAGTCCCCAAAATATCTACTCCTGTTTAACATTTACTAAAAACTACAGTGACCAGCTGTTTTAGGCTAAAGATGTAGGTGTCCCATAGGAACCAACGGGCTTGGAGACATAGTCAGGGTTGGGAATGAAGTTAGTTGATGTTTGGTGCAGTGTATTTAGTTAAAAGGTATCAGAATACGTTTTGCTTTGGCACTGGTACCTGCACAAAAGCTGCTCAGCGCTACATCAGATCCTGATTTATGTCTTCTTGATGCAAAATAACATCTTAAATCTGTCCAGTATTGGAAAGGTAAAGTGGTAGCCTGCTCGTATAATGATGAAGATTGATGTGAGAAAATGAGGTAATTTGCATCTTTACTGAAGTGGGACTGTGTGCCAAGCTGTGTGAAGCAATAAAAAAGATTCATTGTAAAGTTTTGGCAGTCGCAAAGACAGCATTTAAAAGTTGATCAAGTGCAATTTCTCATGCTGTATAATTTCCATTACGCTATCTGAAGAGTCTTGATAACTTCAAGCGATGAGCAGGTTAAAACAAATCAGGAGCGAGCAGAGAGGACCTGTCGGTCATTTCTTTAATTTCTTTTAATTTATTCACTAAATTATTGGTTCATTACAGCATGATGAATGGCTGTAAAACTATGATGTTGTGGTGTTATACCACCTCGGGTCAGACGCCTCCCAAAACAAAACAAACTCCCTGACAACCAGGTGAATTACTGTCATGTGAGGCCATTGTATAGCCATTACTTGATTTTAAGGGGCCGCAAGAAAAAAAGGGTTGGAAAGCACACGCACACAGACACACAACCATTCAGTATCTATATTTTTCAGATATCTGTGCATGATTTTAAAATAGAAACTGTCTTTTAGCTGCTGGCCTCACATTTCTGGACAGTTTTTGAGTTTGTGTGATGGATATTTATCATCACTTTTTGTCATTTTATACATCAGTTGTTTATTAGATTTAATGAAAACAGATGGATTGAAAAAAAAGTTCCTTATTGCAGCTCAAACTGGGAGTTACAACTCAATAAATTTTGGGTACAGACTAAAATTTGGCAGCTGGGAAGTACGAAAAAGCTGCCAGTGAACGTCTGATCAGATTTGTGCTCTTGTTTACTTATTTGTGATCAGATTGTTCCTGATTTAAATTAAAAAAAGACGTTGGTTTTACATAATTTCATTGGCATAAGTTCTCGTACGGCTGCTTCTGATCAGGCATTTAACATTTTAGAACTTTGTCAAATTAAAAAAGATACAGACAACTTTTAATTTGAGCATCCAACACGTCCACGTGGACCTAAAATGTGACATCTTTCTGCAAACAGTTGGACGTCTGGTGTAGTGAACGCAGCTTTGGCTCCAGTTCAAAGATCATCGCTGTTACAAGCGACAAGCTGTAAGGAGGTCAAAAGTCGAAGCATAAGTGCCACAGCACCCCAACAAAACACTCTACACACTCTTACAAGCAGCTTGCAGCGTGAAACAAAGAGCTTAAAAAGCAGTCACGCTTTGTTTATTAAATGAATCTTCACACTATCGTGCCGCTCTTGACTCGATCAGCTGCTCAGATCTGAAGCCCCTCGTTGTTTATGTAAGCTGGTTTTATATGGCCCACTCTCTCCTGCTCTCCCTAGTAACAACGGCCTCTCTTAGTGTGTCTCCTCCAGTACAGAGAGAGCTCATGATTGGTCTATATTTTTATATCTAATTGCTGGAGATGAACAGTAGTGAGTGAGTGCCTGGGTGTTTCAGGTGGTGGGTGTGGAACAGAAATCTGTGGCAGTGTGTTAGCTCGCAGAGAGACTCAGTAAATCAGGACAGCGTAAAAATGGATTCTTACTGTCTCGTCTACAGAGTCAAACTTAAGCAGTTATGATGATGGAATACAAAGTGTGTTGTTATTCTAAAATGATAAATCCTGACCTGAAAGGTTTTCCTGGAGGGAGAAAGTGATTTAAAGGTTGGAGCATGATTCAGAATTCAGAGTTTAGAGATGTTAAGCTTCAGTGAGACTTAAAAAAGAGGACAAAAAGAACCCTAACACTTCACTCTGACTTGCTTCGCTTATGGTGGCTAATGTTAGCTAACTTTCCAAACTTTACATCGATGTCACTGACAGTGATAGTTGAGGAATCCCACTGTTTTTCTTGGCAAGACACGCCATGTGTAACATACAAGTGCTAGGATTGGCCAGGCGTCCATGCTCGCCAGACAGACAGCTTGGTATAAAGAGCGATAAAGTCAGTGTTTCAGGAGGTAGCTTTGGTGGATAATTGGGTTGGAGACAGAACTTTGACCTGGAAGACAGTGGTTTGTGTTCCCCTTGAAGCCAAAAGTCAATAGTGTGTTCAGTTTTAAGTCCCAGGGTTTAGACAACAAAACTACTTGGTTAGGTTTGGGAAATGATCATGGTTTGGGTTCAAATAAATCCCAGAAATCTTCCCGACAGAAAGACCTAAAGGCTAATTAGGCCTATCCTAGCATATTGCATGTCTTTGCATCAATTCTCAACGTAATGACTCTTTTCTACGAAATTCTACTTCTACTACTTCTGAAGGTAAAACATTGAATCAATCAAACTGCATTTTAAAAAAGCTCAGAACTAAACCATTCTTTTTAGCAAGCTGACATGGTGAAAAAAAATCATCTCAGTCATGAAAAGAGAAGTTAACAGTCAAACCTGGCAGCCCACTGCAGCAGCCTTGTGTTATTCATGGTGGATTTAAACTATCAACTCTGGCTGTGTCCGTCAGTGTTTTGCTCAACCCACTGAAGACAGCAACACCGTGAGCAGTCAGGATGAGTACTTCCTTCCAGTTCTCTTGTCCAGGTCACACTCAGCTCTGCGAGCCACAGCAGCAAAGCCTGGTCACGCTTCTTCTGTTCCTTGAGAACAAGCTAAAGGGCCTTTCCTATGTCGCCCTTCCTCGTCTGTTCCCCGTCTCTTATTATTTCCGGCCTGGCTACGATGGAGTTGGGGCTGGATATCCTGAGGGGGGGATGTGGGGGGACAGAAAAGCATTTCACTAAGCAGGAAAACTGAAAAAGCATTTGGGTTATCAAGCCCTCGCAGACCTCACTCCTACACACTCTGTTTGTGCTTGCTTAATTTTCCTATTCTTTTCCTCGTTTTCCTCTTCTCTTTTTTTTCCTTCCACATTCTTGGTGGAACAGAATGAGGTTTGACCGGAGGATACACCTTCCCTCTGATGTGTGCTAACAACAGGCATTCTTCGAAGCCTCATGGACCGTCTTATCTCACTAAACACCGGGTTGTTGGGTCAAATCTCATAACCGGAATCTGCCCTTTTCCCTGAAATATCATTCACAATTTTTGTTGTTTAGACATTCCTATCTAACTGACCCAAATACTTAAACTGTTGAGCTTTGTATTTTTTCTGTAGTGCTAAAAAAACTGTTGATTAATGACTTAATGACTGTTTGCTAAACCCCTCTGCCGACCATTCAATCGTAACTTAGCTACCATAACTACCACTGTATGGTAGGACTGTCAAGCTTTGGATTCTTCCACGTGATGAAGTGGGGTTGCTGTAACAGCAGATATCTAAAGAGTTTGGTGGAAATGCTAGCACAACTGGCTAACTAGCCTAATGTCTTGATAGCAGCACTACTGTACTGCTTTTTCCATCAGCCAACTATCTAACTTTGTAGTGTTACAGATTCTCCTGATGACCCTGGATGCTACTTATCAGACATTAGACTAACGTTAGCTGTTCTGTCCAACTGTCCGACTTTATTAGCTTTTACAGCAACACCCGACAAACTTCTCACCCAAAATAATGTTACATTTGTCAAACTCAAGGCAAGCTAGTTGTCAAACATTAAAAAGTCAGCTAAATTATTATTTTGTTAGACGAATTAGCTAGCTAACTAGCTACAGCTGCTAAAATAGGTAATTTCAGGAGGCAAAACTGAAGGTTAGTTAGTTAGATGATGCTTTTTCCTTTTCCTGTTTGAATTCAAGGACACATTATTTCAACATGAATTTGCCTCCATTATCACTAAAAACTGCTTTGGTGCTATGAGAGAACAGGTGTAACCAGTAACTGTAAAATGTTTCCTGGGATTGATTAATCCAAAACAATAATCCACTGATTAATCGTCAAACATAATCTTTAGTGGCATCCATTGTTGTCGTTAAATACTAATGATGGAAGGACTAACTGAAAATATCGTCACAGCTTTTCAATCACTAAACAAATCAACGTTGTTCTGACGTGTGTCGATTTGATTTGTGTCTTTTGTCCAGATGACGAGCTGCTGATTGAGCGCAGCATCCACAAAGGGATGATTAACCCTGGCGAGGAGAAGCAGACGGAGGAGTACAAAAGCTTAATCGCCAGACTGGAGTACACCATCCGTGTGCGCTGCGACGAACACTACTACGGCAGCAAGTGCAACAAAGTGTGCCGTCCCCGCGACGACTACTTCGGCCATTACGTGTGCGACCAGTTTGGGAACAGAGAATGCATGGAGGGCTGGACAAATCTTACGTCAAGCTGCAAATCAGGTACGGGGAAAGACCATAGTGAAAACGCATGCAGTAATACACAGGCCAGTGTGTTCATAAGACTCCTCAGCTTTATATTTTACTGGAAAATGACAGATTTGTTTTGCATGGAGTCACACAAACCGAAAAAAAGCAGTAAAAGATAAGTAAAAAATGTGACTGATAACATCTTTTTTTTTAGTTTTTCCATTACTTCCAAAGTTGATAACATGAATAAAAGCTGTATTTATTTGGCTCTAACAATACTATTTTTTAAAGGTATCTGACAAAATAGATATTAATTTTTTCACTCAGGTTTTTATAAGCATTCATGCAAGAGCTCATAGACATGCAAATGTGGAGAGATGGGCAGCCAACATGACACTCTGCAGAGCCCAGGAGGTGAACTGGCACCTCTCCAGCTACCGGTCACCCTCCATACTTTGGTCCATACTGGATATGAACGGTTCACAAGTCAAATCCTTACAGACTGAACTACTGCTGCCCCCACATGACCCTTTACAGCCTTTTTGAGCCTTCTACTTGTGACATCGACAACAAATAAGCAGAAAATGCAAATTATGCAACAATATTGCTCTACAGCTATATTGCTTTCCTACTTATTTAAAGTAGGAAAGCAATATAGATTTAAACTACAGAAATGTCTTTGCACACAGGGACGTAGTTTTTCTCCTTTTTACCTCCTTTTTGGAAAAAGTCTGGAAGTTCATTGAAGTTCATGTCAAGTGTCACTTTGCAAGAATTCAAAGAATGTTTGGAAACTCGTCACTTCTGGAGACACCTTCAATTTTCCGACAATGACTTTGCCATCCATTGTTACCACGGCAGAGATTCTCTTAGCTTTTCACAAACAAGGGAACACAGGAAATGAGAGTTTAATGATTCCACCATCTGCAAAACAAGGTGCCCGACAAGCACAACGTGATGTTGTAGATAACCGCTGATGAGACGCTGATCTGTGTCAGATTTTGATCAGGAACTAACACAAACTTTCTCTTTCCTTCCCCAAAAAGCCATCTGCAAACAAGGATGCAGCCTCGAGCATGGGACGTGCAGCATGCCGGGGGAATGCAAGTGAGTCGCCTCCCCTCCATTTTTTTGAATGTTTTTGTTTGTTTGCTCACCTTACAGCGCGGCTGTCAGCTGATGTAAAATATGCTCTTGTTTGGATGGAACCCCCCTCACCCCCACCCCATGTAAGAGTTTAACGAGGATAACAGTGGTGACACTACAGAGTGATGAGGCAGCGAGGGGGAGGGCGGAGGGGGGGTTGTTGATAACATACCAAGCAGTCTAACCCCCTCCCCTCATCCTAGTTCTATGAAGTGCCTCCCCATCCCTCCACCTCCATCCCTCAGCTCCACTCTGATCCAGAAGCCATTGTTCTGCTTCCTGTTCTAAAGCTGGCCCGCACACACACACACACACACACAGATAGAGAGGTCTGTTTTGATATATTTCTTCCCTCGTCCTCCTCCAGCACAAGAGAGAGGCACAGTGCCCCCTCGTCTCCCTCCCCTCCACCACTGACCTCCCCCTTGCTCAAAATGTCTGCAAGCCCACATCACCTCTTCCTATCCTCGGCCTTGTTATGGCTGCCACTCGCCTGGTGGGAAGTGTGGATTCCACCCAGTGAGCTGCAGACAACAGGCAGGGCAGGCGTGCAGAGAGATGGGGGTGGGGTGGGCTTGGGGTTAAACACAGCTAAACTGATGCTTTTCTGAATATTCAAGAGTAGAAAAACAAAGAAATCACGACACCTGTAGGTCTGCAACATGTCAGGAATAATTACCGCTCCTTCTAGTTAAATGGGTAGCTCAATCATGCGGGGACTGCCAGCAGGCCTCACATGGAAATAAAATAACAGATGATCAGTATTAGTGTTGAGATGTTAAGTAGACTTCACCTCTGGCTTTGCAGAGTTGATGTGTAGTGTTTTGGAGCAGCACAGGCGAGCAGAACGGTGACGATAAATTACTTTTTGAAAAAATGTAACCGTAATTTTGTCTCTTAAAACCCAGTCCTGGTTACTCTGACCTTGCTGCTTTGTGCAGAAGAAGTCGTCCCAGTGAAAACTTCGAGCACCACAGAGGAAATGCCACCGCGGTGGTTTAAGAAACGTTATTTCTACGCTGCTCAAGCGCTGAAGCGGTCTCGTCAGAGGAGAGACCAGCAGTTACAGATGTGTTAGCCACGTTTAGCTTGTGTTGTCTGCGAGCAAATGAGTTGTGAAACTTCACAAAGGGTGTGAACTCTATAGTAAATCATCATTAACGGATTCAGTGTCTTCATGAGTGGACTGTCAAATTGCGTCTATCATGAAGACACGAGGAGGACGGTCCTGTTCCACACAAAACTGTAGAATGCACGACTGAAGTGTACATTTAGGCACGGTGGAGCAGGAGAGCTTTAAAAAGCCAAACTGCACACACACACACACACACACAGATAGTGGCAACTAGTTGGAAACGGGAAGAGAGGTGAAGGTTTTATACTGAGGCAGGTTATGATCTTGAAAAAAAAAAGAAGAATTTTTCATTGGAAATGGCTGGAGGATTGGAAGCGAGCAACACCCTGGAATGTGCCTCAACATGTGATTTGGAGCTTCATCGAAATCAGGGGCGAGCACACACACGCACACACACACACACACACACACACACACACACAGATACATGCACACACACTGCTGTGAACTGAGGAAGATGATGGATGACACTCATCCAGCAAAAACATGGATACAGAGCAAATAAAAGCATTTTGGTTGTTGATTTAAAGGGTTCAGTCCACATTCATCAAACTGACACGTTAAAATCATCAGCGTACGGCTGTTAACTCAAAAGATAGTCGGCCGCCCAGATGTAATAAAATCGCGTAATAAAAACACATAACGCCATAAAATAACAACAAGAATGTGAGAACAGAATCTATCACAAGACCGAACACGGGGTTCAGTTTTGTTTACGTAAAGCTCCACGCTCAGGTCGAGCTCAGGATTTTCTCTCCGCATCCACGCGTCACGTGAGCCAATGTGTGGCGTTAGCCTGGTGAGCTAACGGTTGATAATGGGTGAAATAAAGCAAGAAGATACCTGCAGGTCACGTTCAAGTCTCAGTCTCAGTCAGATTGGGCCTGAAAATTACGACCCAAACTGTTTGTTGAAGAAGATTCAGACCAACTTTGTGCGACTGCACAGTTTTCATGTACATCACAGGATTATTTCAGGTGATAGAGGCTTAGATTCATCATTTCTGCATTATTTTGTTCGACAGTTCATTATATATGAGGGATTGTAACACCTTAGCCAATTCAAAGCTTCACACCTTAACTTTTGTCAATCAGCTAGGCTTGTTTTAATCCAAATGAAGCATAAAAAATGTCAGAGATGATAGAAATGATGGACAAAACTATAAATATAAGACATATGTTGACTTATCCTTCAGGTAAACGTCACAATCAAACAAACTGAGAGAGTGAATCTGAGAAATGAAGTGAAAACAGAGAGGCAGAGGCTGAAGGGTTAAAGACAGAAAAGCTCAGAGAAAAATAAAGAAAAAAAAAGCGTCTCAGGCTGGCAGAGGAAAACTAAAAATGTGTGTTTGGTATCTTGTTTCTTACACACAGCGCATTCACAACCTACGCTCCCTCATGTGACACTACTAAACATGTAGCTAGGCAACAGCGGGCTAAGTCCGTCCGCTGGATTTGGGCGCGAGGCTCGCCTGTAAATAATTCAGTGGTCCCACACACACACACACACACACACACACACACACACACACACACAGCCCCCTCTACCTCTACCCCTGCCCACCATCCAGTCGTCCTCTGGGTGTGGTTTGTCTGAGGGGCAGCAGCCGAGCGGGGGTTGCGGGCAGGCGGGATATTTTGGGCTCTGGCTGGCCCCTGCGGCCCCTTCCATTGATGGGACAGCAGTAGCAGAAGCAGCAGCAGCCCGACTACGGGGCTTGTGGGTAATGCCACCCTTGGCCTGTGGCTTCTCGAAACCATTTCCCCTGCTCTCCCACACTGCAGCCAGACAGACTGTCCACGCTGCCACCGCTGCTGCACGGCTGACAGTGTGCAGGGCACCACCACCAACCGCAGTGCCGGACAACACCACATACTGTAGTAAACAATACACAGCACTGTCACACACACACACATGCGCATAACTGGGCTTCACTCACTGAGCGAGATCAGATTAAAGTTATTGCGGTCGTGCCTGCAGTTGAAGGCGTTTCAGCTTTCAAATTGTCCATGAAACAAACCTCGTGTTTGCACGTTTTATGAACGTTTTAAGAACTTAAGGTCCCAGCTGCATTCTTATTGTATGAATCTCAGATGATCTGCATCTGATAAATGAGCCGACTGTGACTCAAACCTCACGATAGGTGTCTCTGAACTGGCCAAATCATTTTGCTATTTGAGGCACAAACTCATTCCTCACCCGCTTCAAACTGTCGGTTACATAAAGCGACTGTTGACAGAGGTCTGTGGTTCAGTCTGTGGTTGTTGAGGAGGAGACAGAAATCTCAGAGAAAGATTTGATCAATAAAAAACTCTTTGCATGGATGGAAAACAACAGACATGATTGATTTTTTGTAATTTCAATGAATTAAACCTTTAAAAAGTTGTTAAAGGTTCAAATTTAAAGTTTGTATCAGCTCTGTTGGACACTGGGTGACAACGGGATGTATTGTCGTAAAATGTAATAATTTCCCCCTGATATTAAATCTATCATCAGGTCAGAATTTCAGTTTACACAGTGGTTACACTCCCATCAGCCTTAGCCCCATCACTGTTAGCATGTTTAGCTCGAAGCAAGGCTGTAGACTCTTAACTCCTAGCTATATGGGGCCGTTCTATCCAACATTTCAAACCTCCACCGACCCCGCCGCGGTACGATTCAGAAGCGAGTCTTCGCTTGGCTCTGCAGAAGGACGGACGCCACAAGCAGGTTGCGTCAATCTGCACAGAGCAGCTCGAGCTGACAGGAAGTCTGACACAGAAACAGCACAGAGAATCCGGTCGATTTTCAAAATAAAACACCCCGTGCAAACTGTCGGCTGTAAAAACAAGACAGACAAAAAGGGAAACAAATTAGCTACGTAGCATATTTACAATCTTAGAAGCTCCTAAACCAAGAACAACAACCAAATCTGAGAAAGTTCTAACATGTTTTTGATGATCAGACACACTTTTATGTCGCCCTGACAGTGTTCAGCAGTGTGTAACACACTCCTGTGTGGTGCCTCCATTCTGTCACTGTCTTCATACTATAGCACATTACTGCTCACTACACAGCAGTATATCACTGCTGTGTAGGAGAAGTGGTCAGTCGGCATCCATTTTGAAGTGTTTGTGAGCCGCAGTGGAGGGAGGGTGGTGGTGGTGGTGGAGGAGTAGGGTGAGTGGGTGGGTTGCTCCCTAAAAATAGCTCCAGACGGGAGAAATGACAGGACAGGTGGGGCAAGGTTACCACTGGCCTTGGAATAACGGAGTGCTGCCATAAACCAACAGATTAGTTAACCCTTCACTGCCCCCCCCCCTTCAAGACGACTAACCAACGTTCCACAAATCCGCTGCTCATTCCGGGTTTGACCTCCACCGAGCTCACAGCAGGAAAGACGCATGTGACATGTGACACACGTCAAGAAACGCAATCATAGCAAGTCATTTTTTTCAACCAGGAGATTACAATATTACTGAACAATTAATAAGTGATTTTTAATGAAATATGTTCAAATATCTTTACTGGAATTGAGGATTTGATGCCTTTTTACTGTAAAAAAAATACTTTGTTATTAAAACAAAAGTTCTCAGGACTTAGTGAACAGCATGTTTTTTTGGCCCCTGAGGCCCTCTCCATGTTTTCCAAGAGATGTCTAACTGGCACGTTGCCTGACATCGAGTGCTCCTTAAGTGTTTTCACATATGTAAAAGTATTCAATTACTTTATCACTGTGTAACTATCACAGTTTATCATGCCCCCGTGTGCATGATATTCCTCAGGCTGCAGTTGTGAATAAGAACACATCCTCAGTGTGAAAATCAGCCACCGATGAACTCTGTGTGTTTTGATGATCAGTATTTTACTGAAATAAAAGAAAAACATTGTAAGACAGTGAAGAAGACTAAGGTTGCCGTTCCTCCCTTATCGGTAGTTTGAGGTTTCAGATCCCTCCGAGGAAGGAAGCGGAGAAGGGCGGAAGAAAAGAGATCGGAAAAAAGGATAAAGACTGAGGAGGAAGTGAATAAAGGAGGGGAGCAAAGAAACACAGTAGACTCGCTGTTTCAGTAGAAAAGCTAACAGTCCTCCTCGCTGTGCGTTACAGGTGTAACTACGGCTGGCAGGGTCCGCTCTGTGACGAGTGCCTGCCATATCCCGGCTGTGTTCACGGGACCTGCAGCGGGCCGTGGCAGTGCACGTGTGAGAAGAACTGGGGAGGTCTGCTGTGTGACAAAGGTACGACAATATTTCCATCTCTTTTTACATATGTGACGAAGCAAAACAGCACCTAAGATACACTTCTTTTGGATATCTGCAAGTGTTCTGGAAGACTTTGACCTCTCATTTCAAAGGCCGTTGGTTTCAGTTCTTAAAATCAAGATGCAGAAACTTTTAAATGTGCACAGTGTTTTCCCCATGACAAAAGTCAGCGCAGACGTGATACTCACTGTGATGATGTTTGGAAGTGAATGGAAACCAACGGTGGTCTAGAAGGAAAGTACACTCACACTATGACTTGCAAAACAGTTATTGTTGAAGTATTTTTGATTTCCAGTATACGGGCTAAAACATGCAAAATCACTGGCATGGTCTTTTAAAGCTCGACCTTCTTGCACCACACGAGTCGCATGAGGACACAGTGATTGGTCAAGATGGAGGGAACTAAAGTAGAAATTATATTTTCTGTAAATATGTTCTTACATTGTGCTCCTCGTAACCCACAATCAATGCCTTTGTGAGGGAAAAAAAGCTACAACAACAAGTTCCTGTGTATTTTAGACAGTTTGTTAACTGTGTGTTTTACACACAGATCTGAACTACTGTGGGACCAACCGGCCCTGTAAGAATGGAGGGACGTGCATGAACACGGAGCCGGACGAGTATAACTGCGCATGTCCAGACGGCTACTCCGGCAAAAACTGCGAGATCGGTGAGTTTGCAAATGGAATGCTGTGGAATGAGTTCTGAGAAATCTGATCATGATTAATAATACTGTTTTTATTCATTTTCCTCCGTAGCGGAGCACGCCTGTGTGTCCAACCCCTGTGCCAACGGAGGGACGTGCCATGAAGTCCCATCAGGCTTCGAGTGTCACTGTCCGGCAGGCTGGTCCGGGCCGACCTGTGCTAAAGGTGATGACTAAGTCTCTACCAAAACTGTTTTTTTCCCATCACTTTTTGAACACGTTTTATGTTTTCTTTTCCAAACAGACGTTAATGTTACACATCAAGATTGTGCTAAAGTTAAACTACATTAAAGGTCCAGTGTGTAAGATTCAGTGGCACCTAGTAGTGAAGTTGCAGATTGCAACCAAATGAATACTCTCCCATGCCTCACCCTCTCCTTCCAAGCATGCAGGAAAAAAACTCATGTAAAAAGCAGTCCATAGAAGTCCATATCTAGATCAGTGTTTGGTTTGTCTGTTCTGGGCTACTGTAGAAAAATGGCGGACTCCATGGAAGACGACCCGCTCTCACTGAAGATATAAAGAGCTCATTTTAACAAGAAAAACACAATGATTCTTATGTTCTGGTGATTATGCACTAATGGAAACATACTAATAAATACTGTATCCATTCCTGACAATAAATACTCCTAAATCTAACACACTGGACCTTTAAGCTTGAGGAAATATAAAAAAACAACAACACACATTTCACATTTCACTCATCTCACATACTGTGAGATGAGTGAAATGTGTCTGAGATTTGTTTCTATCCAGGTATCTTATCCCTTCAATATCTTAAATACACTGAAGACATAAAGGTTATGTCCTCAAAAGTCTGTTCTTGGAAATTTAAGGGTTTTATCCATCGTTACTTTGGAGTTTAGTCCTATAGGTCACCTACTAAACAGACTATTGTAGCAGCCCCTCGGTTTACAAGCTTAGCCTCCACTGTATCTCATTGAGGAGACAAACTGAACTCAGAACCTAGAGAGTCATTTTTTTCCCCCCTGTTCATATTTCAGACACAGATGAATGTGCCTCCAGCCCCTGTGCTCAGGGTGGGACCTGCATCGACATGGAGAACGGCTTTGAATGCCTCTGCCCTCCACAGTGGACGGGCAAGACCTGCCAGAGAGGTATGTCTCACTGAATTATTGATTGACGTGTCGTGAACACAGATGAAATTCTGAAAGAATATCAGATTCTCATTGAATATCATGAGGCGTGTTTTTTTTTGTTGTTTTTGTCCTGACTGTAAAATGTTGTTGCATGTTGGATGATGTTTTGCTGTGTGTGTGTGTGTGCAGCACCTACAGTGAATGCCACTCGTGCAAATTCATTCCAGGAATCCCATTTGCTTGCAGAGTTACAGCATATCTGTCTGTCTGTTTATCCTGCCGTGTCGTTTAACCAGTAGTATTACTGCAGGAGGGCCACTAATTTCAACTGACTGAGTGTGTATGTGTGTGTGTGTGTGTGTGTGTGTGTGTGTGTGCACGCCCAACGGAGACACTCGCTGGGTATCATCTGCAACTCGAGCCAGGTGACTTGAGTAAAGCTAAAAATAACCTCCCGCCTGGCAACTGCTAGCCTTGGGACCAAATATACTTCGACGGGGGGTTATCTTTGGCTCCAGACTGGGCGTAACTGGGGAGTATGTACACTACAGTGAGGTGGCGCCCCGGCATAGCGGAGCCCTCACCCCCTTCCGTCTTCAGCCAGGAAACACTTTATCACCTGTAAACATGTGCAAGGGAGGGTTATGGATTCTGTTATTCTCAGAGCGCTTCCCCTTTTTCAGGGAGCTGGGTGTTGTGGTACCTGGGAGAGAGCGAGATGTGGTGAGGAGGAGGGGTAGTCGAAGGGGGGGCGGGTTTTTGGGAAGGGGTTGGAAGTGTTTAGTTTCAGCAGGCCAACAGGTGCCGCTTACCTCCTGGGAGTAGTATTAATGCACTGTGTCGGTTTATAGTGAGCGAGGCGGCGCAGCGGGGGCGGCGAATGCTGCCTCTGAAACTGACCACTTGGAATGCCGCAGGTTGGCCTTCAGGGAATGCAATAGAGAGACATTAACCCTGAGGGAGGGGGGCGAGGATAAAGCAGCGGGGGCCGATGGAAACCTGTAGAAGAAATGAAACCCTGTCAGATGTGAACTTCACCCTGTAAATGTTTGCAATTTGACATTTTGAAAAACACCCCGATTCGTTTACCCATAAAAGTCATGAAACGTTTGACGACATCACTGGATTCAGTTATGTTAACAGAAAGGTTAAACATGCATGTTAGATACTTTGAAGGTTGTAGAACCTTCAAATGTTGTCATTTAATTTTGTTTCTAATGCACAAGGAAACAAAATCAAGTTAATGAGCTATAAAATACTGTGAAATTTAACTTGCAGAGATGTTCTTCTGACATCTGATGAGCCTTTTTCAAGAATGTGTCTTCATCAAAGATCGTTTTTCCTCATGAGGAAGAAAATATTAGATTAAATATAAAAGGAGCTCTAAGCATCCTGCAAAAGCTCAATACCTGGGTTTCTCCAACAGAACTGAAGAAGCCTCTTCATGCATCTACGAATAAGTTTCTTTGAACTTTTGTCAAAGAAAGATGACCAGTCCATGTTTTAAATTCCTTCACTGAGCTCACTGCGAGTGCCAAATATCGTTCTATCGTTCTGAAATGGAGGTTTATGTTTTAAAGGCCATTTTTGCAACAGGTGAATAAAGCCAGCAGCATTACAGATGTGTGAAAGGAGTTTGTAGTCATTGACAGAAGCAGAAAACATTTGGATGCCAGAGTTCAGACCTGATCTAATGTTATGTTGTACTGTATGACATGAAGCTGTACGCTTGGTGACGGGGGCTTCTGAGCAGGTTCTTGGCTCTCTCGTTCATTCTCTCTCTCTGTCTCTCGTCTCCATTTTGCAGACGTTAATGAGTGTGCGGGGAAGCCTTGCCTCAATGCTTACTCTTGCAAAAACTTGATTGGTGGATATCACTGTGCCTGCTTTCGTGGATGGGTGGGCCAGAACTGTGACATCAGTTAGTATCAGTCCAGCAAATCATTAGTCTTCAGCCTCTTTCCACCTACCTGTAGCACTCTTAGACCTAAAGTCCTTTTAGCTGGCTAGCTTCTGTTCCGCTAGCTTCCCTAATTTCTTTTCCATTTATCAGTATTTCTGAAAGGCTAAAACATAGATGCAGATAAATTATTATATACTATCATCCTGGACAGTAAAATGTGAACTCTTCATCAATTTAACCAAGAATAACAACCCATATTTTGTTAGCATTAAACAGCTTCAACTTCTACTCAGCTTTGACAGTAAAGCCCAGTTGTTTCTGGCCTCAATTTTTAAAAATGTATTATCTAGTACAGTACAAAATACTTTTTTATCTTAGAATATGGACACCTTATGAGGCTTTGAAGGGTGCTAATGGCTACTCAAGGCTTTTAGTTTATAGTTTTTAGTTTTATATAGTAGAACGCTGGCAAAATAATCTGCTTTTTAATGTTTAAAATGGCAATTCATTTAAACTTTGACTATCTAGTATAGATAGTTAATCTTAAACTGCTTCCATAGAGCTGTGATAGCATGCTAATGGCTAAGACTCATGGAATGATGAATAATGTACTTTCTTAATTTGTTCAGACTTGGCTACATTCCAGGAGTAAATACTTGTTTATTGAGGATATGGACAGAATACAACAGTAACATGTTCTGGCTTTTCAGAAAAATGCTGAATGAGAGATAAGATGCTAGTGGAACAGAGGCTAGCGAGCTGAGGGGACTGGACTTCAGCTCTCTATTCATTCTCCTTTCTTTTTCCCAGCCACACCCTGGCCTAATTCTATTCAACTATAAAACTATAACTGACTTTTTACCAACTGTTGTAAATCTTTTAGACAAAGTCTAGTTTTGACTTCTGCAGTTTGGTTTTCATTGCATGTTCTTACTGCATGTCTGAATCTGTGTCTCTGTCCAACTGCATGCTCCAGCACCAATGCATGTTCCACTTCTTAGCTCGTCAACAGTCAACGCTGATGTCTTCTGTTTGTTTTCTGCTCAGATATGAACAGCTGCCACGGTCAATGTCAGAACGGAGGGACCTGCAAGGTGAGACACTGGAATGATCAAAAGCTTTCAAAATCAACTAGGTCTTTGTTAAATTTAGATATTTTTTCACGAAATATGACACAGTCATAGAGTTGGAACCAAATTATTGCTGATCATCAAAGTACCTGTCAGAACATAAAAGAATATGCTCGAGGGTAATATGAGTTTAAACATTGGCTACTAACTTGTACTGCCTGAAACTGTTCTTTCATTACCAAGTACAAAATAAAGGCACTGTCAGCAGGATTTTACATTTGTTTTAGTTTCAACATAAATATTGATACAACCACCTGAATCTGCTGAAATCATTATAAATACAAAGCCAAACTGAAACATCCATAGTCGTCTGTTGCATTTTGATCAATATATCCCAAGTAATAAAAGAATTTTAAGTTTCTGAGTGCTCATGTTCTGAAACCGGGCCTGGAGCCTGTTGCTGCTGGTTGCTTGAACAACCAGTTTTCTTTAATGACGCTTCTCATTTTGTCAGAAAAGATCCATAAGTGAAGCTTTGATCATCTGCAGCTGAGGAAAATGTGACAGTTGCTCCTTGTTTTCGTTCCAGGAGGTGGCCAGAGGCTATCAGTGTGTTTGCCAGGCAGGATTTTTGGGTCGGCACTGTGAGGTTCAGAGAAACCGCTGTGCAAGCAGTCCATGCAGGAACGGTGGCCGCTGCCACGCCCTGCTTGATGGGTTCATGTGTGAATGCCCACAAGGCTTCGCCGGTACAACCTGTGAGGTGAGGGCTAGATTCCGCTCGTACGGTACACACTGTTAAAAACAGTCCAGTGCTTTGGTGAGAACACACGCCTCTACCTCCCTGTTCTCCATCTCTAGGTGCAGAATGACCCGTGCAGCCCGAACCCATGTCACAATAAAGCCCAGTGCCACAGCCTGATGGGAGATTTCTACTGCAGCTGCCCAGACGATTACGAGGGCAAAACCTGTTCAGAGCTCAAGGACCACTGCAAGACTAACCAGTGTCAAGGTAACACCTGGAGAATCCTTGAATTTTATGATATATTTCAATGATCCAGCTGGAAGTAAGAGACATATACTTTCCATTCCAACTTTTTGACCTGCTGATTGTTTTTCCCCCCTACTTCTATAACCCCAAGTGATTGACAGTTGCACTGTTGCTGTGGCAACCAATGACACCCAAAAGCGGGTGTGGCACATCTCATCCAATGTGTGCGGTCCACACGGCCGCTGCATCAGCCTGCCTGCCGGGAACTTCAGCTGCTCCTGCGAGGCGGGATTCACTGGCACCTACTGCCACGAGAGTGAGTCATTATTAGCTCAACACACAACACACAGACTATATTTACCATCAGTTACCCTCACTGGGAACCACATGATTCTTACGGTAATTCAGACTCCAGTTTCACTAATCATCACTCTCTTAGTTTAGATTACAACAGAGGTGGTGAAAAAAAAAAAGAATACAAAAAGGAAATCCGGGAGGAAAAACATGAGTGTGGTTCATCCAGAGAGCTGTGAGGCAGAAAAATTCTTTCATAACCGATTACTTCACGGTTTTTAGTTTTGTACTTTGGATTCTTCTCAAAATCAACACCCACATTCTCTGATTCTGAAAAGCGGATGGGAACAGGAAACAGGAAAGTTTGTGTCAAAAAACAAAACAAACGTGAGCATTTTGTCAAGGAAATGTAGGAATATACAAACATACGATGTGTACCCAAAGAAAAAAAATGTAAAAATGAGGAATAAAAGTTTCCTTTATTCTTTTTTAAAACTGTAATTAATATCTGTAAATATCTCTCATCTCATTTCCTGCAGACATTAATGACTGTGCGTCATCCCCCTGTAAGAACGGAGGCACCTGCATCGATGGGATCAACTCCTTTCAGTGTTTCTGCCCAGACGGCTGGGAGGGCAGTCTATGTGATGTTGGTGAGTGTGTGATGCTTAAACGTGTGTAGGTGTCTGAGAGTTTTT
This sequence comes from Miichthys miiuy, assembly GCA_036365135.1. NCBI lineage: Eukaryota > Metazoa > Chordata > Actinopteri > Sciaenidae > Miichthys > Miichthys miiuy. The sequence continues at coordinate 4,191,669 of CM071615.1, read as the reverse complement.
GGGGTCAATGTGAGCAATACATGAGTGTGAGCATATACTATAGTTTGAGAGAAGAGTCTTGCTAAGTCATGCTGCCTGTGAGTCACATATCCTGGGAGAATCCATCACTGGAAAACATCAGAGTGAACATCAGTCTGAGAATCTTATGGGAGACAAAACAATGAAGGGTTTGTTCAAGAGATGAAAGCAAGCGGAAAAATGTGGTAACCAGCTGACTGATTCTAAATCTGTTTGTCAGCACATACAGTTAGTTGGATTTGTCGGTGTGCACATTTGCAGATGACACTCTTCCTTATATGAATGTTTAAATAAGCTTGAAAAGCAGAAACAGTTTAATTTGTTGAATAAACATGAACCAATCTGTGGAGTGTAAAGGTACAAATTGTCCACAGCTCAGTGACTATTGATCAGTACTCAAACTATCCATTTAAAATCTAAAAAAAAAAGCTTGCATATATCATATAACCACAAGGAGGGTCATAATTTAGAACATAAGTTTATTTTTGTGCTTCCAGACAAGAAGAATGAAGTTCTATGTCATCAAAATATAAAATCAACATAGAATCAAAACTGAGAATAACTGCACTGACACACTGTTTGTTCCAGATGTGAATGAGTGCAACAGGAACCCCTGTCAGAATGGAGGCCAGTGTGTCGACCTGCTCAATGATTTCTATTGCAACTGTGTGGACAACTGGAAAGGAAAGACTTGCCACTCACGTAAGTTAATGTGTGTTTGAGATTTTTCAGAAAAAATGTAGGAAGTTGCGATAGTTTATGATACTAATATTGTTTTTTTATTAAAAAAGTACATGCAGCTCGTATGAATGTTGTCTTTGTCTCTTGTTTCTGTGTTCTCCTGCATGTCAGGTCTTATATTCTTTAACTACCTAACTACCTCAGCCTCTTAATCTTCCTTCTGAGGCGCGATGCCCTCGCTGGCTGCTGTGCAGGCTTGTTTTACCACTCCGACTGTGTCTCTGTACTCTGGAGCTGAATTAATCAGCGAGCACTGGCGTGGAGTCAAACGTTTGAAAACTTTTTTTCCCCCCATGTTTCCCCTGTTCAGGTGAGAGCCAGTGCGACTCCACTACCTGCAGTAATGGAGGGACGTGTTACGACCACGGAGACTCCTTCCTGTGTAGCTGCCCCTCAGGCTGGGGAGGCAGTACCTGCAACACAGGTCAGTCTAATAACTCTAATTACACTGTTATGGCTCTGGTAATAACGGTGTAAACACACAATGTGATACTCAGGGAGCAGCTCTCTCTCTCTCTCTCTCTCTCTCTGTGGCCTGCTCAGAATTCAAACATTTTCATGAAAGGGAATCTTTTTTTGTCTTTTTTTAGCGAAGAACAGCACATGTGACTCGGGTCCGTGCGAGAATGGAGGGACGTGTGTCGGAGGTGGAGACGCCTTCACCTGCATCTGCAAGGACGGCTGGGAGGGACCCACCTGTGCACAGAGTATGTCACTACTAGTCCTTCTATAAAAGATGGATGATAGAGATGGGCTTGGACATATTGTGTTATTTTTCTTCCATAATTACAGAGCAGCAAAAAGAAAACACTTGATATCTGTAGTGTCTCCAGAGTTGAGTTGACCTTAGTTGGTTTTCCTGCCAATATAACTTAAATATTTCTTAATAATTAATTTGCCACCTTTACAATCTCTTATGTGCCTGAATGAGTTGATTTAAAGTCATTCTTTGTCACAAAAGGCTTTGAAATGTGAAAGTTCCAGCTTGTCATTTTGTCCTTTCTCTCTTGCAGATGTTGATGACTGCAGTCCACATCCCTGGTAAGACTTGTTTCATTGTCATGATGAATCATTTTAGCATAAAATAAATGTTTTCACCTTTTTTGTCACTGCTGGTTGTCAGCTTCATGGCCCTGACCAGAGCTGCTTCAAGAGGCCAAAATTTTTTTTTTTGTTGTTTTTAATATCTTCATTTCATCTCTTAAATTTGATTTGATTTGAAGGTTTTATTTGATTGATTTAATTGTATTATTTTTTAACTGTGTTACAAGCACAGAGGTGGAGATTTCACCTGTTTATGGTGTCAAACTTGTTGTCTGGTCGGCCCTGCAGACAGATCTTCACCTCTTCAACCTCTTTTGCTCTTGACTTGATTTCCTCTGCCATCCGATTGGTCTAACTGATCTTGAAAGCAGATTAGGCTGCGGTGTTCTGGACTGCAGCCCTCAATTCTAGTGACTATTTATCGCCGTAGGGTTCGGCACCTTATGATCCTCATCTCCATTGGATAAAATCCAGGTACCTGAGGTGCATTGTTTCCACTTGACAGTATCAAACAGAGCATTGGAGCAGCTACAGGGTTTCTCAGAGAATCACACATTTCTTTTCTGATGCTGCAAATCTGATTTTCTGCTCCGGATTTCTCATTAAAGATTGTGGATGTGGAGCAGTCTGATTTATATTTGTGAATTCAACATTTTTGGGTTTTGAACTGTTTGTCAGTCAAAACTAGAGAATCTGACAACTTTGAGCAGTTTTGTTTCTATTTTATGACATTTTATTGACTAAATCAGTACAAAAACGCACCAGCTCCTCCTGACAGCTCCTCTGGATCAGAGACGACCCCGGACAAAAGCCTCCCCCGTCCTCACCCTCCTCTGCAGTGACTGACAGGTGGATTAGTGGTGCTTTTGGTTTTTGGGAGGAGGGAGAGTGTGAAGAGACTCACTATTCACCGGCCTCGACTTGGGGGTAGTTGTGAGAAGCAGAGGTGTCGGGGAGGGGGTGGAGGGGGGCTCAGTATGTGGTCAGCGGGGATTTACATATGAAGTCTGGACATTGATCAGGGATCAGCTTCAGCCTGTCTGTAGCTCAGAGGGCAGAACAGAATTCCAAGAACTGAGCTGGGAGCCTCCTTAATAATTTCCTCCAAATGTTTAGATGTGATCTGTCTTTTCTGAAGACGTTTTCTTGAAAGGACGTTGTAATGTTGTAGTTATTGTCATGAAACGGAGAGAGAGTACGGCACTTCTGTTTTTATTTCCTAAAAATGAGGTCACAGTAACAGAAAAAGGAAGCTGTTGAAGTTGAATGTTGTTGTTTGCTGGTTTTCCCACGAAACCTCTTTGGGAATATCGGCTGCATATGAATCCTTTTTAGGAATTATTAAAAAAATGAGTGATCATCACAGTCTATAACAGTCAAACCACTGAGGAAGGATGAGGCAGTTAATGGTTTAATTTTAACTAAATGTCTGCAGGATTAAATATAATAATCCTCTAAATGAATGACGACGAGGGTTTCCACAGACACAGGCTGACATTACTAAATTTGGAGATGTGAATTCCAGCGAGAGACATCACCAAAACTAGCTATATCAGCAGAGTTTTCCCATGAAAGGGTTTAGTTTTACAGTTTTTCAGCATAGTGTTTGCCCCCCTGAAAATCTCCGTCAGCGAATTTACGTGTTTCTTTCTGTCTCCCCTTTCTGCAGCTACAACGGTGGCATCTGCGTCGACGGCGTCAACTGGTTCCGCTGCGAATGCGCCCCAGGATTCGCTGGACCGGACTGCCGCATCAGTGAGTCCCTGGGAACCGGAGGGGTGGTGGTGGTGTTGGGTGGGAGTGGGGGTGGGGGGCGCGTGGAAAGGGATCAGGGTGGTCAGAGGTGAAAGGCCACGGCGGGGGGAGCGTGAGCCGATTGTTTCAAGGCGACAGATTAGGAAGCCTTTTAGGATGACCGTCTTAACCTCTCACCCTCCGCGCTGAGCTGAGGTCAGAGCTGAGGTACGTCAGACGGGTCAGTGAGCTCTCCCGCGGCCTTCTGGGAGAAATCTCTTCAGAAAAGCCTTTTCAGAACCAGAGTGTTATCCAAGTGAAGCGTTTCAAACGAAACGCCTATACACCCTTTGTGCAAAGCACGATTTTCCAAATTCCATCAGTCATTGAAGGTACTTGAATGTAACATCTCAAAGCTCAGTTTTTTTTCTCACCAGTGTAAATTAAGATGAGAAAACAAACTGAAAAGGTGCCGCAGCTCTTTGTTTATCATTCAAGGTTTTAGATACGACGCTCAAGAAGAAGATTTTACTCATCATGTGGGATGCTTTTCTTTTCCGCAGACATAGACGAGTGTCAGTCGTCCCCTTGCGCTGAAGGGTCGACCTGCATGGATGAAATCAACGGCTACCGCTGTGTTTGTCCTCCAGGACACGCTGGACCTCGCTGTCAAGAGTGTGAGTGCGATACATCTCAAAAACAACAGTGTTTTAGAAACATGGATTCACCTCCATGTTTGTGTTTTTTGTATTTTGTATTTTCAACACGTTAATTTGAGTATTTTTATTGTTAAAGTTATGAGAACACCGACACAAAATGGTGGAAAATAGAATAGATAGAAAATCAGCTGAACCGTTTCATTTTGTTCTCTCCAGTCATCGGACTTGGGAAGTCGTGTCGTCATGCTGGCTTGCAGTTTCCTCACGGCAGCCGATGGGAAGAGGAGTGTAACGCCTGCCAGTGTTTCAACGGATACGTTCGCTGCTCCAAGGTCAGGCCTGCCAGGAAGACTCAGATTTACCAAAACAAACATTTATAATGATGCTTGACAAGTGCAGATAAAAACCAGTAGATCACTGACGTCGTGTTTTTCCAGGTGAGGTGCGGTCGTCGGCCCTGTCTCCTCCCCAAAGCTCTGCCTCCTCCCGCGGACACAAACCCCGCGTCTTGCCCTGGAGGTCACGAGTGTGTGGAGCATCAGTTCCTCACCTGCTTCTCGCCGCCCTGCCACCAGTGGGGTGTTTGTTCAACGCCGGACCCCCCGACACCCCTGCACACCCAGTGTGAGCCCAACAGCGGTTACCTCGACAACCGCTGTGCTCGCATCACGCTCATCTTCAAGAAAGACAAAGTGCCACAGGTGAGGGGCTTCCCGTGGTTTCATATCATTGTCACTTGAATGTTTTTAGGTTGTTTGGACTAAATAAGTTAATAATAAATTGTTTTTTCACACAAAACAATCAATGGAAACACTGAAGAAGCTTAAATCTCGACCACCTCCCTGTGCTTCAACCGCTGCTGCCGCTTTGCCTCCAAATGAAGTGAAACTGAAGTGAATGAAACTTCTCAGTGTCCCGGAGTGAAGCTGTGTGGTTTCACACAGCAGCTTTTCATTTTGTTTTAAAGTCTTCCTCCTCCTCAGGTCATAAAAAGGAAATGCAGGAAAATTTGGAAGAGGAAAAAAAAAAGGAGACAATAAAACGAAATGATGGGTTTCACACTCTGCTTTAAAAAGTTCTGTTTAATGAGAGAATATTTAAGACACGATGCTTTGTGGTTTTTAATATTGGATATCAAAGCAGGGCGTAACCCAGAGACGTTTTATCAGCTGCACCGTAAACTTTTGATAACTGCTGGATTCTTATCAAATGTTAACGAGATGAAAGTGACTTCAAATGTTTTGTTGATTCAGTTTGCAGCCGCGAACACGACGTCACGATTCACAGTTTACACAAGTCGACAGTTTGCCTCATTGTCTCGTGGTACGGATTTATACAGTCAGCAACTAGAATCTTATCGACCAACCAAAAGACGTTTTGTCCCATCGTGTATGTCGGATAGATAGAAGGAGGATTGATTTGGATAGATAATGTTTTGAGTTTTGTTTTGAGGAGCTCTGAGAACTCTGACCTGAGTCAGACTGATGCAAGCATGTCAGTGTCAGATATGATTGGACTCTATAAAAACATGGTGGCAGCCTTGAAACCACCTGCACGTCTGATAACCTTCCATGCATCATGTCACTTCTCTTTGTCATTTAGAGGCCGTTCTTAATTATTAATGTCAAGAAAAGTTTCAGTTTTTATCCTAGAAAATCTTTTTTCTGTGATGGAGATAGAGTCCGTAAAGTTCCGAGCTAAAGTCCCCGACGTGTTGAAGCTTCCATCTTCACTCTCTCGTCAGTCCAGATGGTTTTTTTTGTTGTTTACTACGGTCTCATGAAACCTTAACTAACCCCCCGCGGCAGCTCTGAATAAAGTTTTATGAATGGAAATGAATCTATTCCTCTGACACAGATACTGATCTGAGATCTGAGCCACAACCCCCTCCTCCACCTCCTCCTCCTCCCCTGGGCAAAGCTTTGTGATTGGCTGCATCTGAAACAGACTTAGGAGGAATTAGAAGCTGATTGTTCCTCGCCAGCGGTGCAGATACTAATCTGTCTTATCTGTGTGTGTGTGTGTGTGTGTGTGTGTGTGTGTGTGTGTGTGTGTGTGTGTGTGTCGCAGGGCACCACTGTAGAGAACATCTGCTCTGAGCTGAGGTACCTCCCTGTGACTCAGACGCTGGCCGAGGAGCGAGCACTGCTCATCCTCTGTGACCTGTCCTACTCCAACAGTGACGCCGTGGAGGTCGCCATGGTAATTATTACACGCAAACACACACACACCTGCCCACGCACACACACACTGATGTTTTTTATATTGGTCTGTCTTAGCAGTGGTCTTCTATTTGAGGAGGTGTCTGGATACATCTGATAATGATTTGAAACGTTCTGCAAGAGCTTCACCTTGACATGTTTTTAGGAAATACAGACAGAATAAAAATAAAGGAAGATAGGCATTCAATGATAAGTGTGAAGAACACCGGGCAAAATGAGCTTCAAACAAGTTGTAAAACAGAAAAAAACAAACCAAAAAACCCCCAAATTTTAGCTTCTAGTGCTAGCATAAATATCATCTCTGCAACTTTAACACATCATCTTATTAAGAAGTTAAAAAGAATAATTGTGTTTTTTCTTACAACGTCATTTTTTTTTTACTTTTTTGAGTGGATAAACCGCACAAGAGGACAATTTGTTTCATGTTATCTTCCATCTTGTGTCACAAACAATGACAGTATGAAGAATGGATGGCGTATACGTGACATCATGTCCAAGCTAATCTAAAAATTAGAATTAGGCAAAGACATGGATCATCAGTGGACCTGAGGTGGGCTGAATGAACCTGGGTGCTCAAATGAGCCATCTACCTGTCAATCAAAGTGTCCACGCTCTTAATTCTTCATAACTTTAAGTCTTAATATAATTTGAACAGGTGAGTTGTATATAAATTCACCCTCAGTACAGTTGTCATGAACGGGGAAACTAGCTATAGAGACCAAAACTGTTTTTTGTACCAGGCTGTAAACATGTTTATTTCTGCTGTGAAGTTGGACATTTTAACATGGGGACTTATGGAGACTGACTCACTTCTGGAGCCAGCCTCAGGTGGACGTTTGAGGAACTGCAGTTTTTGGCACTTCCGCGTTGGTTTAATTTCACAACCACGGAGGCTGCCGCTTAGTCACAAATCGCACACTTAACGGCAATACTTTACGTCTTTGGACGACGCTTTGCATCGCAGGAACAAACACAAACAAACAAAGAGCGGGAAACAGGAGGAGGACGCTGACACTAAACAAGGAGTTTGTACCTAAAAGAGGGCTCACACAGATGTTGTTTGGGTATGATAAGAGATAAGAGGTCGAGGCATTTATTCATAGAATTAACATCATACGTGGTGTATCGGAGCAGAAGAAGTCACGGTCAGACAGACGAAGCAACACCTTCACATGTAGGTCCTTCTCTCCCTCTCTCCATCTCACTTTCCCTCTTTTTTTTCTCCCACTTTATTAAATCGCACTTAATTTGTCAGTGCAAATCGTTTCCAGAGGAGTCCAGTAAAGTCTGAAGTGCTTTCTGTTTCTTTCCTCTGCGAGTTAAAAAAAGAAACAAAGAAAGAGAAAAGAAAGACGAGGAGGGCGTTTGAAGCTTTTAACAACATCTGGATGAGATTTAGCTTTTCTGTTGGAACACCTTGCTGATCTTTGTCTCTGCTCTCCCTCTTCTTCTTCTTCTTCTACTTCTTCTTCATCATCATTTTTACTTCCTCCTTTTATTATTTTCCTCCTCTTCTTTACCTCCTCTTTTGTTTCCTTTTCTGCTTCTCTTTTCTTTCCTGCTGTCTTTTCTGCCCCTCTTCCTCCTCTTACTCTTTATTTTCTGTCTTCCTCTTTTCTCTCTTCCCTCCTTCTTTCTCTCTCGGCCACCCAGACTCGGGGGAAATCAGTCACTTCGGGGCTCTAAGCTCTTAATGGAGGGGATTAGTTCTTGTTCCTCTGATGTCTGCAGGCCTGTTTTGAGCGACACATACAGGAAAAGGAGTGGCGAACCTGACATCCACCCAAACCCCACAACAAGGCTTTCATAAAAAAAAAAACCTCACTCCCACTCGCTGCCGACTCGTGTTGCAGCGAAATGTCAGCGCTCATTTCCAAGTGTGGGTGAAATCTTTATAATGTCAGCACGCCTGGCGGAGAGCGCGGCCGCTTCTCAGTGTGGATTTATTCTCTTCCAGAGGGTGTGTTTGTAAACCACTAAAACTGATCAGCCGGCCGCTCCGCTGCAAGGCCTTCATCCTGAGCAAGAAACAAGTGGTTCAATATGTTTCAGTGTGTGTGTGTGTGTGTCTTCCTAGCATAAAGGAGAAACTACTGTGGCCATGAAATGCACAAAAAATGCGAAAAGCCTTCTCTAGAGTAGAGAGTTAGTTTGTCCATTCTGGGCTACTGTGGAAACATAGCGGTTCAACATGCTCCACTGTTGACCAAGAACTATCAATGAGCCTCTCTGTTGTAGTTATTGCTGACTTAGTAAATCAAAGTTCTCAAAGGCATCATCCTGAACACAAAAAGCTGGACAAGAAATCTGGAAATAGTCTAAAATTGATGAAATTCTGATTCAAGTATGTAAAAATCTGATCACTTCAGGACTGTTAGTGTTGTCCGACCACGTGTGAAGGCAAAAAAGTCTAAACATGTTCAGAATGAACAATCGAAGGTGTTCAGATATCAGATCGGGCGTCATTGTTGGACACAGTCGACTAAATTCTGACATTGGAAATGCTGTTGGTCACTCTGCCAAACTTCCAGCAGACGATCACTCTGGATACTGCGGCCCTTTGCTGTGACGTGGCCTGTCAATCACTCTGGGTGGGGGCGGGGTTAGAGCTGTGTGAATGAGCTGCTGATTTCCTCGGGAGAAGGAAAGAGGAGTGTTTGTCCCCGGCCAAGCAGGGAGCACAGCTGGCCTGTTCTCTATTGTTTGTCCTAATTGAACTGCACCGCTAATCCCCCTCTGCCCCTCCACCCCCCTCACCTCCTTGCTCTCACCCTCAGCACCTTATTAGGCAATTAACTCCACCCTCTGTGTCTCAGCAGGGGGTCCGAAGCCTGCCAGATGTTAGGATGAGAATCTCTTTTATTCTGGCGGATGAATGCGTGTTCCTCTGTTTTGTTGTCCTGTGTAGCCTTGAGCAGCACTGACCATTTGGCAAATGAGCCTCTTCTCTTCCTCTACTGTACTCACAAGTCTGTTTCCTCACTCAGTCCGCTGCTTCACCCGTTACCTACAAATCTGCTTTTCATTTCTTTCACTTTAGCATTCATCGCAGAACGTTTTTAGATGTTTAAAAATCAACAAGCATTGCCGTTCAGAGCTTCAGCCTCTTTAATGCAGCCATCAAGACTGATTTTTGTTTTCTTCTCTTCTTCTCCCGTCCTCTGTCTCTCTCCCTCTCCGTGCGCAGTCCTTCGAGCAGGACGGCCAGTCGAAGGACAGCGACCGCGGACAGATCCAGAAGGCAGCCAGCGCCATCATCAGCGCCCTGTCCAAACGCCACAACAGCACCATCATGCTGGCTGTGGTGGAGGTCAAAGTGGAGAAGCAGGTGGATTCGGCGCCTGTCGGTGAGTCATAATGATAATTTATAACAAGATGGTGGCTGGTAGTTCAGTTCCTCCGTGAGAAAACTTGTTGTTTGGCTCTTTGCTGCAAAAGTTCTGGATGTAAACACAAAGTGTGAACTCTTTATTTTCTTCTAACATCTCCTTCGTGCTCGTGCTTCAGGTTACTTGGTCCCGGTGCTGTGCGTCGTCTTTAGCCTCCTCTGGATCTTCTGCATCGTCGTTTGCGTTTGGTGGACGCGCAAGAGGAAGAAAGAGCGCGAGAGAGCCCGATCCGACGAGACCATGGTCAACAACCGGCTGAGGGACAGGAACGTCCCTAACAAGGACAACCGAGACAAAGACATTCAGTACGAATGCAAGAAACTGATGGGCCCCTCCGACAGGACGTGCGATGGGGCCGAGGGTGAGGAGGAAGGGCAGCAGGCGGAGCAGGAGGACGACGAGGAGAGGGCGCTGGGGGAGAAGTGTCCACCACAAAAGTGCTCCGTAGCGGGGGCGCAGGACAGGGGGATGATGGGTAAAGGAGGGGTCATCTGCACGACACGCAGCGGCCCAGACAAGGCGCCGCACCGGACGGCGAACAGCCCCAAAGACAACCGGTGTAAAAACCTGAACGCCGCCAAGCTCAGCGAGGACATTAAAGACCACTATGTATGAGGAGGAGGAGGAGGGACCTTCATGAATCAAAGAAAAAAAAAAAAAACTGCGATGTCTTCAATGTATCTTAAAAAAAAAAGTGAAGATTACAGATGCTTTAATTTTCTACTTTTTGTTTGTCACACCTTATTTAACTTCTTCGCCTGCAGCATGGAGACTTATTTCACCAAAATCTGAGAAAAAAATGCAGAAAGACAAAAAAAAACATGGAAAATAAACATCACAGCTTCTGGAGTTTAATCGTCACACTGTTGGAATCATCACGGCTCCTGATTTTTTCTTTTTTTGTTTACAGACTTTCTGAACTAACGCTCACCTTTTTTCTTGTTTCCTCTTCTGACCTTTGAGATCTAAGCTGAACGTCGTTGGCTGGCAGCTGTTGTTGTTCTCCTTGTTTGGTGCATTCATTTCCTGTCTGCCTTAGCCCTTAAACCCGCGGGCCTTTTCTACGTCTTCATACCTGTTTTTTTATTATATATATATATATATATATTTAAAATAAAAAAGAGAAAAAAAAAAGATTTTATATACAGTCTTGAACGTTGGCACAGAGAATCCACTGTATGATACCTGGCATGAGCATTTGTTTTGTTTACATTCATCTTTTCCATTTTGCGTTGAGGCTTAAAGGTTCTTACGTATATCCTCTGAAATTCGTGTTCCTGCTTCTCGCGAGTCTCTGCGATGATTTTTCAGTATTTTGCTTTGGTAGAAAAGTGCCTTCAGTTTTTTCTCCCTCTCTCTCCTCCTGTAGAGTTTATGCAGAAATGAAATCCATATAAAGGGAAAGATGTCCTGGTAACAACTCTTCACACCACAGTAAAGGTTATTTTCTTTGTACATATGTAAATATGAACAAAATGGCTGTGTATATTTGAATTTAGTAACTTAAGTGATGCTTTGTATCATAGTTATTCTAAAGAAAGTTTTTGTGCTTGATTTTTTTTAATGATGTCATTCCGTTTATTAGTGTCTGTTGACACTTTGACAGGTTTTATACAGATTTTTTCAGACTGTGTCCAGGGTTCCACTGAGTCATGAGCATCACTTTAAAAAAGGAAACAGATTGTTTGTCTTTACGTGTCCTGATCATTTGAGTTTGGAGAGCTGTCTGTTAGGCCTGTCAGTCATCGCGAGAGGTCGTTAGGATCCGAGCAGCAATGACGAAGAAGCTCGCATGGCGACTGTCAGAACCTTGAGCGCAACGGTCCTGTTCATTTCATGATGAAATCTGATTCCGCCGTTCTCTAACAGCTGTTTCAGATTTAGGTGTCAAATCCAAATCACCCTTCTTCAAGTCTTTCAAGTTTTGTTTGAGTTTGTTTGAAGAGATTCAAATAATGACGGCAAACCCTCCAAAAATCCTTCTAAACGTGTTGATTTCAATGCTGCTTCTTTAGTAAATGGTCTAAAAGTTGTTTTAACTCAGTCCACTGACATTTCTTTGGTAATACTGTACATCCCCTCCCACATTTCACATACTCTAGGCTGTACGCACATCATAAAAACACCCTGTTAGCATCCTGTTGGAAAGCAGCGGAGTGTCGGTGCACAGGCAGGTAATAATGGGCGACCTGGCCTTATTTTAGTGTAACATGTCTGTAAAAGGAGAAAGCTCCAGGCCTTTGTGTTGTGTTCACGGCATCCATTCTGTTTCTTTGTCTTCTATCCCTTCTCCAGCTGTTTGAAAATAAATTACTTGCTCTCGATTGGGGACTCCAAACGGCACAAAATAAAGTAGCCCTGTGCCGTGTCTTAAGTCGGCGCCGATGCAGCTGATTTCTATTTTCAATACATACTTTACGGGTCACAGGGTCCAAACATCTCAAAAGCACTGCTGCTGCTGCCGCTGCTCTGTTCAGTCTGTTCATACTTGGGTTATAAATCCAGTGTTTTACAGTCTGTTGACAGTGGAGATGCCTCGCAGGGCAGCAGGGTGTTTAGTGAGTATGAAACCCTTCATGTGCTGCGCCATCAAGCGCCTCCATGTGCCCTCAAATTGCTCTGCTGAAGTGCCGTATATTACACTGAATCCCCGTCATAGACAAAACAAAAGGTAGTATGGTTTGAATGGATGAGTGTGTCTCCTGAATCGTTTCCCCCCGTTCAGCCCCGCCTCTCCTCGTGTATCTATTCTGGTCTAATGAAGGGAACAAGTTGTGTTGTTGTTGATGTTGTTGACTGTCGTGGTTGTTGTCCAGTGTTTGTAAAGAGTCTGTTTCTGCACTAAAGAACACACAGGAGAAGAGAAACATTTAGCATTACCTCCACAACAAAAAAAAACAAACGAAAAAGTCACTGTTTGTGGATGAACTTTATGTTTTCAGTGTTTTTGTTCATAATGCTGATGCAAATCATGTAAAACCCAAATTTATATTCTGTCAGTACATTTCACGTCGTGTTGGTCCCACAGGAGGGGCTGAATGTGCAGAACATTGTAATTATTTTGTACAAAATTTGGTAAAAGTCTTGGTTTGTTAGTGGAATTTTTTTTTGTTTGTTTGTTCTTAGAACAATCCTATTATTTATTAAAGTATTTTATACCAAAGTTTATTTGGTTTTGTCTTCTTTATGTTAACATGTTAGAGGTTGCATCGTCCTCATACAGTAACTGACCCTTCACAGAGATTTCCACAGGACGTCACATACGCAGCAAACGATGGAACGATGGGTCATTGCTTTCAGACAGGCGGACAAAAACAGCTTCTCAGTTTGACTGTCACCAGCAGGATTTATTTACTTGTAGCTTGTTAGATAATTATTGTAAACTCCATGAGTGGATTGTTTCCAGCTGATTGCAGCTCAGCACAGTGTAATAATGTAGAGGAAAAAAACATCTTCAGTTGGTGTTCCTGTAGAACAGCAGTGTCCAAACTTTTTTTACAGAGGGTCAGACTTGACAATGAAGATGTCCGGGGGCCAATACTAACATTTTAAAAATGAAAAAATTACCAATAAAAGTTACAAACAAATGCACTGTTCTGTAACACTTATATTTTCAGTTTTTTGTTTTTTGTTTTTTAAATGGCAGTGTCACCAAATCTAAACCAAACGGGTGTGAACAAATCTAAAAACCAAGTCAGATAAATTGTATGGAAAACTTGCATGAAGTTGATACAAATCTGAACCTCATGTGTTCATTTAAAACATGACTTATTATGAGTAATGCAAAGTCTGTTAACATTTAAGTTTTAAACATATCACTCTTGCTCTTCTCTTTCAGAAAGTAATATTTTGTGTCACATCTACAGGTACATAACACCAGCAGTTATGTCCTTAGAGTTTAACGTTTAGCGCATCCAAATGCTTCGTTATGTCAACCAAAGAAGCCAAATCTTGCAGTCATACAGTATCTGACAATGCTAGCAGGCCATAAATATTATATTATAAAAATTATGCTTAGGGCCGCATGAAATCTGACCGCGGGCCGTGATTGGGCCCCGGGCCGGACTTTGGACATGCCTGGTGTAGTACAATATTATAAAAAAAAACTGTAATAAGCCATTCTAACATAACACACACAGTTACTTTCTCAAGTAAGCAAATAAATAAAAATCACTTATTTGTTTGTGTTTATATCCATGTATCGTTGTCGAGGATGTTGCTAGTCTACGAGTCACAGGCTGTGCAGGAGGCTTTTTTAAAAGGTGCGCTCTCTAAGCACTGGAATAATTAGTCCCCAATCCTGATGACAACACAGGAAATGACTAACTCTAAAACAACATAAAGAATACCTGGAAATAACTCAAACATGACTTTTTGTCATTGTTGGTCCAGATACTGGAGGACAGGTGACAGGCAAACTAATTTAATTTTAATTTAATTAAAACATTTTAGTTGACAAAATCATCCTTTGTTTGAAGCTTTGGATTTCAAAATGAGATTATTATGAAACATTTTTACACATTCTGCTTTTGACTGTAGGACAGAAATTCATCAATTAAAAAAAAGAAGAAGATTTAATTCCTTCTGCATTTTTCAGGTATCCAGTCAGCCATCTTTCTGCCTCCCGCCTCATTTAGCGCCAGACCAATGAGGTGAGTCCTTTGCGCGCCTCCATCTGCCCCTTTAATGACACTGTGGGAAATGATTAACATTAGCCGGCTCTGCATGAAAGCCTTCCAGCAGCTGTGTTGGATATCCATAATGTTCGGTGGGACGTTATGTGCCGTGCTGTGTGTTCATTAACCCGACAGTTGTTTTGGGAAGAATGGGAAACGTGTCTGGAATCCTGGATGGCACAGCACTGGGGTCACACGCACGTTGAGTGCACGATCGCTGACCTACTTGGAGAGAAGTACAATGAAGGAGAAGATGATGGTGTAGTAGAAGGAGGAAGGGCTGGTGGTGGCGTGTCATCGCACAATGCAGCGTGTAAGCTGATACCGGATTCCTACAGGAGCTGGTTATAGTGAAGGCTGTCGGTCCACACAGGTTCAGTTTTTCCATGCTGCGTGTGGAACACATGGTGTTTCAGAGCCAGACAGTGTGTGGAGATACTGAGCATTACACATGCAAATTAATAAAGTTCATTCTTACACACTAATTTTCAACAATCTCAATCAGTATTTGACACAGGTCATATGATATATGATGAAGCATGTTCCATTTCACATTCTGAATGTAGAACTTTCCAATGAAGACATTTGGAATACACCATTCATAATATGCCTCTCTGGGTTTGTTTAGGATCAGCTTGGAGCGTTGCAAACATAAATCTGGACGTAGTCTCCGTGACGTCCCCCACAGGTTTCCCAAGAGCCGTTGTGAAGCTCAGTGTGGTGGTTCTGGTCGTCTCCATCTTGGCAGTCCTGCCTCCGCTGCCTCCCGGCTAATCTAAAAATGGTCAAAGAGGTGGAGCTGAGGCGGGCTGAATGAAGCCTTTTTACTGAAACCAGACACCTATAACGACACCCACCTGTCAATCAAAGCGTACACACTGTTAATTCTAACATTTTAACATGGGGACTTATGGAGACTGACTCACTTCTGGAACCAGCCTCAAGTGGACGTTTGAGGAACTGCACTTTTTAGTACTTCCCGTGTTGGCTTCACTTCACAGACACAGAAGTTGATGCTTGGTTGCAAACACACCAGTTGTTAGACAGCTGTTATGAAAAGACTTGGTATCAATAGGTTTTTAGATGTGTGCAAATATGTGTTCAATCGAACAAGTCAAACCAGTGGAAACATCATTACGTTAATTTGAACAGTTCCAGTGTTTGTGATTCTGATGGAAGGGATGTGCTTCAGTCCATGCTGAAATGTATTTAAAGTTCAGCTGAATATGACTGGAAAACACTCACATGGTTTGTCGAGCTCAGTTACAGCATTTATTTGTGTCTGGTCGTATGAAGGGATCTCTTTATGTGTCTAATTACAGCAACCAACTGTTTTAATGAACATTCGAGCATGAGAGTGTGAAAATGTGAACCCATCTTTAAAGTTAAGCACCGTAAAGAATAATGATCATGTTTTCTTTGTCTTTTAGCACTTTTAAAGTGCTGTGTTTACAATGTTGATGCGACAAGCCCATTTTAATGACCTACAGATGTTTTTTCATGACTGTGAGTGGAAAGTTTCTTTGAATGCTTTAACAATTTGTTGTCGACCATTGTCGGTTCTTAAAACCTAATTCACCATTCCTTAAAAAGGAACAAGGTGATGTCCGTTTGTGTTGCCTACTTCAACTGTGGACAGCTGTCAGAAATACAACGTTTTTGGTTTACATTTGAAGGCATCATTTTAAGACAGTCATTCTTACTTGTCATGTTGTTATTCATTGGCTAACCATAGGCCACATGGCATCAGGTTAACAAAGGTAGCATACAGTATTTAGATATTACACCAATAAATGTGTGTGGAACAGAGCTGATACATCCAGTCAATATCTGAGATGAGGAAGAGGCTAAATTTGTATTTTGGTGAAGTTTCATTGTCACATTGACTACCTTTCCATCTCTGTAGGATGAGTGCAGTTTTAATTTTGGGGAGATGTGTTCCATTTAGCAACCTCTTGTTCTGCACAACAAAAAAATGTCCAGTTTTAAAGATGTTGCCTACACCTCTCAGTCCTGCATTCACATTTTGGTTTCAAATACTGCAGCAGGTGATTTTATTGATGATTGACTGCTGTAATCTTCCAAACACACATTAAATACACTTATATATTCCGATACAGTCCCCTTCAGAATGAGTCACTTTACAAGGTAGCGGAGCAAGAGAGAGAAATGTTCAGCATTCATGTCTCCTGGATGGCAAACATCTACATGCTCAAATTCTTAATCCAACCACATGCTTGGACAACGCTAACCGCTACATAAAGCTTCATGACACTACATCACGGTTTCACGGCCCATTTGATGCTTGTCGTCGTGGATCATTCAAACGACCAACACAAAGCGGTCTCCAGGGTGACAGGACGGAGGCTTAGCTTGATGTTTAACTGAAGGTCTCGCGTCTTCTGTATTCAGACAGACTCACTCACTGTGGCAGTTAATCTGCTGTGGAGATGGATGGATGCCATACTACAATCACCAGGCGTGCAGGAACAGTGAAGCCACCTCGTCTCAGGTTAGTCTGGTTCACTGGAGCGCTAAGATGCTATGATGGATGGACGGATCTCACAGCTCCACTCTGAGTTGTTTTAGGGTCAACAATTTGGTTGCAGCGCAGATGTTTGTATTTTATAGGTGAAATTCAAAATAAAGAATTATTTATTAGCTACTCAACCATGTTTGTATTAAAAACAGGAACATAAGTATTTTCAGTAATTTCCACATTCAAGTACTCGCAAAAGATGAGTAGGATCAGAAAAGGAACAGGACTTATCGTGCTTTCTGCACGACTGTAGACATAGACACAAGAAAAACCATGTCCGCAAATATTAAGATGTTTTAATGATTCAATGATTTTTCTGGTAAAAAAAACCTGTGGTTGGTTTTCTTTATCATCTGTAGCCACCTCTGCCCGTACGTTGTAGCTAAGCGGTTCATTTCATTCAGCTCTTTGCAGATCAACCCTCAGTTTTCTTATGTTTAACGGGAGCAACTCTCCAGTCACCCCTCATGTTAATCCAGCTAATCTTGACCTGACCTGGTAGCATCACACCAGCACGCTATGCTAACAGTGCTAATGTTATCAAATGAGGTGATGAGAGGTTGACTGATATTTGTCTCCACTGTTTCTTACTCGTGCTTCATCTGCAAGTGCTTTAATGTGACAGAGCTCACACTGAGCACTCATTTCATCGACTTTAATACTTCCAAATGTCACTTTTATGGCTGCTCTCCAATCTGCCTGTAACAGTAGATGGGTGATGGGAGTATCTTCTCACAAGTCCAAGTAGACCAGAAAGGTCCAGCAAATTCCTCAGTAAACAGTTTTTAACAGGCAAAAAAGTCTTTGAAAAAGTTTAGAAAAAGTTGAGACAAATATTGTTTTTGTACCACAGACCAGGGAAAGACTTTGTATCACAAGGTTTTAAGTTGTGTGACTGTCTATAGTTTGCAAGTATGCAGATGAGTTTACAATTTAATCTATGACAATAGTTTTATTTTGTCTTTCAAACTATGAAATATTTTCTTTAAATTAGTCACATTTCTCACATTCTGCTGTAGAGTACACTCAGAAGCTGCTCTTTGTTATGGTTAGAGGCCACACAAAGCTGGACCAGGGCCAACCAAAGAAGGAAATGAGGTCAACTGTCCCTTTGTCAAAACCTTTGTCAAGACTAAAGCATTGAGGACACTGAAGTCATGTCTTTGGTATTTTATTATCTAACTCAAGTATTTCAATTTGAATACTTTTAGACCAACAACAAAATAATTACTTGACTATTTTGAACCTGAACCTCCATCAGAATCTTTTACCTGGCAGTGTGCAGAAGGGTTTGAAGACACATTTAGACCTTCAGAAAAAAACTCCTTTAGTTTAAGCAACATTGTGTAACGTCTGTTAACTCCTGTTGATGCTACACTGACTTGTAATCAGGTGGATGGTGTCTCTGTCATTCGTACGTCTGTTCTCACACTATGTAACTTTGGGCTCCGGGTTTGGAGAAGTACGTAACGCTTGACGGCACTAAGTCACACACCACCAACTATTTGACTGATAGACGCCGAGCTGGGCTGACTGCTGTTGGACTAATAAGTAATATTAGCTGGCTGCTATGTCTTGTGTTGTTGACCTTGCTTGATGTTTGGCTGTTAGCAAAGTTGTCGACTCGCTAGTTTTTGATCATGAGTAATGTAATCAGAACAAATACACGTGTGCAGCTGTCCATATTTACCACAGTGGGATTACACTCTGAGGATGCTAAATTGCAAAAAAAACAAAACAAACAAAAAACAAAACAAAAGTGGATCAAATTCATGATGTATCCGAGTGGTGCCAGCCCCACAGTAAAATCTGAGGTATTCCCCAACCTGCTGGTCTGGCGCCACTCAGCTTCTAAACACAATGACCCAGATATAATGAAGCCGGGAGGCTCAATGACTTTCCCCAACCTCCTCCTGCTTCTCACACACACCTTCCTTCTACACACACACACACACACACACACAAACCTCAGTCCACACACACCTGTTTTCACTGGATCACCAGCAGCGTGCTTTGGTCTCACATGCACTCAAGTGATGATGAAATACTGCCACAACTAGTGCTGCTGGACCAGGTCCCTGTGAGTCTCTATGACAGGATCTAGATCACATCCAAAAGCTGCTCAGACAACATCAACTAATAATAAACACACAGTCTGGTGCTCTACTAATGTTTCCATTACAAAGTGCTGCAAGATTGAAATGAACTTCTAAAGGTTTGGCAAAATAAAATGTGAATCAGTGCATTGACTATGTTTATGTAAATATATTAAAGGAGCTGTGGATGGTGCAGTTATATATTCCTCTACACCTTTACTGTTTTTGTCTCTGGTGGTGTGTTGGAAAAGTTGGAAGATGATTTGTGACCCTGTCAGGAATAAACCATTGAGATAAACATGATCTTCTTTGAATCCCCATGTCAGCTGAACCCTAATGTACCAGTCGGATGTGTTCGGAGCAGATAGAGGCTCTGGCTTTGACAGCATGTCAGGAGGAGGCGAGGGAAAGTTGCTCATGAATAAGGAGACGGGGCAGGGAAGAAGGAATGCTCAGTGGAGCTCCTGAGGACAGCAGGAGAACCGGATTCCTCCTCAGAGCGACCACGCCTCAGCCTCTCAGCTGGCGGTGAGCCCTCCGACTCCTCCCAGGGTTAGGGCCATGTCCACATGTTCAAACGGAGATGAAAGGCCCCGGTAGGAAGGTTGTCTGTGCCAATACCAACCGCCTGCCAAGTAAGCCCTGCTTAGCGGTGCTCTCCCAGATGTTCCTGAGACTGAATATTCTGCTCTTCGCCTCTCCCGGGGGACGAGGAGGGAGCCTCCGCTTGACCCCTTAACATCAAAGTGTGGAGGAGGATTCAAAACAATGAGCACTTCCCAAGAGCGAAGGAGTGAAAGTGTGTGTGTGTGTGTGTGTGCAGACAGAGTGAATTAATGATTTAGGAGGGTAAGAAGTGGGTTGGGCCCCCTCATCAGAATAGCTGATGTTAAGATGTCCTGTGGGTATGAGAGCAAAGAATAGGCCAACACATACTTTGAGCCCACGCCTGCATCCTTTCACTAAAGATTCAATCCATACTGTACTGTGTTTACATGAAAAGGGGAGTTTGACTCCCTGGTCACAGCAACATCTGCTTCACGGTATGAATTACGTTATATTAAGTTACCTGCATTTAATGTTTTACTCAAGACTGCCTTTAAAATACAAAATACTTAAAGGACCAGTGTGTAAGATGTAGTGATTTAGTCCTCTCGCCCTCCTGTTGCAAGTGTGAAGAACAAACTATGGTGTGTTTAGTTTGTCTGTTCTGGGCTACGGTAGAAACTTGGTGGACCCCATGGAAGAGGACTTGTGATGTCTGTAGACATAAAAGGCTCATTCTTCATAATTTACGACTTTATTCACTCAGAAAATACAAGTAACTCAAGGTTCACTTCTTCCTGAGCTTTCATCATTTTGCTCACAGGCATCAGGAAAGTTTATTCTGTTTATCATACTCACTTTTCCTCTGACATAATGGTTGGAAGCTCAAATGTCCTGTTGTGCTCCAGATTGCAAGTCGGAAAACCTAGAAAACCTAGATAACCCATTAGCTACCGTTAGCATTCAGCCTCTTCCGAGCTAACGGAATAATGTTTGATAACATAACACAATACGATAGGAAAGGCCAAAGTCAAAAATATTGGTGCACATCTTATTTAAGGCTGCAGTAAAATGCACTGGATATGATAATCTTGAACTCAGAAATATTCTGGTTAAGTCAGTAACGCTACATGACATTTTGGTCACTAGAACATATATTTCTGTGTAATGTTCACACACATTACATTCAACTCAAAAGTGAGTGAGTGATTTACAGCTTTCCTATTCGATCGTCTAACACGTCTATCAAACGGTAGCATTAGCTAAGAAGGTTTAGTTCAGTTCATGTTTTGTTTGTAAAATCTGCAACATAACGTAGAGGAATGAAGTAGGCTATCAGGAAATATAAATACTATATGCAAAATGAGCAAAGTGAGCTATCAAGTCAAGTTAAAAAGTTAGAAATGTTTTCAAAGAGGATTTTCAGATTAGCTGGATACTTGGATAACGTCTATTGTGTTTTATTAAAACTTCCAGTTCCCAAGGAAGTTTGGGAACTGGAGGGTGGAAGTAAGATGGCTGCCGTGAAGTGAGTGTGTGAGCTACAAGCTGCAGTCTGATGGTTCAACTATTTATCTACTGAGGTCTATTGAGGTCGTTGAGACATATATTTCCACCCTAAACTTTGCTGATGCTAATTAGCTACTTGTGCTGATTTAAAAGAAGAAAAAATCAGATTCTAGCACTAAAACCTCAGGTGGAAATTACCCTCCAAAGTGTCTTGGATAAGATGCAACAAATGATGCTCAATATGATTACACATATAGACACTAAAATTGATCCTCTTGGAGCATGTCTTGCAAAGATAGAAAGCTCACTCCATATGCTTGGAGAGCAAGTGAACGAGCTTGAGCAGAGAGTCAGCTCTAATGAGGTCGATATAACAGACCTGGTCAAGCGGATAAAAACTCTTGAGAAGGAAAACACTGACCTGAAAGCATGGGCCGAAGACGCCGAGAACCAGAGCAGGCGCTCGAACCTACGCTTTATTGGCATTCCCGAAAGGGCCGAGGCAAATGATATCCTAGGCTTCATGAGACATCTCGTCCCGCAGCTCCTAGGTGAAGTGAATTTCCCCACTCCTCCTGTGATTGAGCGCTGTCATCGTACGGCTGTCAAGGATAACTTCAGAGCCAAGGGACCAAGGCCGATCCTGGTAAAGTTCCACTACTTCCAGGACAAGCTGAAGATCTTCTCCAGGAGAAGAAGGAGCCTCTTCAATTTAAAGGGACTCAAGTCTACATCTACCCGGACTTCTCCACCGGCTTAGTCCAGAGATGTCGGGGGTTTGACATAGTCAAGAAGAAGTTACGTGATCGGGACATTAATTATGCTCTCATCTTCCACTGTACACTGAAAGTTGTCCATGCTGGTAAGACATTATTCCTTCACACTCCTGAGGAAGCAGAGATATTCCATGGTGAACTTTCATCCATTGACTCCTCCATTGGCTCTGATATGACAGCCTAATGTTTGTGGCCAGTAGCTACAGCTAGCGTTGGCATAAAACTCTACTAACTCATGAACTTTTTTTTTTTTCTCTTCTTCCCTACCGATCTTTTGTGCTGAATGTCGTTAGCCTCCTCTTATGTAGTCATTGTATCGTTGGGTTGGCACTGATTTATTAGTTGTTTTTATTTTACTCATAAACTTGTAGCTGGAGTAGGCACTGTTATGGTGGTAGCCCAGTAATTGTTTGCCGTAAAATGTGCTGCAAATATAGTAAAATGGCGTAAATTGTGCCTCAAATGTGTTGCAGAATGCAGTAAAACGCTATTAGACGGGCACTCCTAGGTTGTTTAAGATTGAGAAAGGGTAGACCCCATGTATCCATGGTAGACCCCCTAGAAATAAATTTAGTTAGTAAATATCTAGAATTGTGAAATCAATAAACAGGCATAAATAATAAGTATTTAGTTAGTATAAGTTTATATTTTTCTCTTTCATTTATATACGTGTGTGTGTGTGCATACATATGTGTGTATATATGTGTATATATATGTATATATATATATATATGTATATATATATATATATATATATATATATATATATATATATATATATATATATATATATATATATATATATATATATATATATATATATATATATACACAGTATATATGTTTATTTTTCCTCCCTTTTCTCATATCCCTCTCTTATTTGTTTATTTACTATTTACTTTCTATTTACTTACTTTATAGACATTGACCTCCTATTTTGACACATTTATTTATTGAACTAAACAGACTGAGCTGTATACCCATCTTTCTTATATTTTTTTTCTTTTCCCATCATGTTCTTGTGTGTTTTCTGTCTATAGTGTGTTCGTGTGTGTGTGTGTGTGTGTATTTGTGTCTGTGTTGCTCACTTTCTGACTCTCCCATTCCCCGCCCTCACCTGCCTTATATTACAATATGCGATGATGCCTTGTCTGCATTTCTGTTACTATATCCTGTGATTACCTGCTTTATCATCATTGGTCAATGAACTCTGCTAAAGGTATGCATATCATTCATTTGAATATTAGAAGTCTGCGACCTAAAATTGATTTACTGAAAGCCTGGCTCACCTATAACAAACCTCATGTAATCACACTCTCTGAAACTTGGTTGAACAGCAACATTTCTGATAATGAAGTTAAACTAGATAACTATGTTCTATCTAGAAAAGACAGAGGCTCAAGAGGAGGGGGACTTCTGACATATGTATCTTCAAATCTAACTGCAGAATTAGTTTCACCAACTGAAAATCCCTTGTATTTTGAATGCCTTTTTGTTAAAATTAAATTACATGAGAACAAACGACTAATTATAGGTAATATTTATAAACCTCCTAATGCTCCTGCTGAAACTACCCAAAGTATCCTGTCCACAATTAATTCTTTAGACTGCACCAGTGAAAAATCATATTGGGTGATTTCAATTCCAATTGGCTAGATCGCTCTTCTTACAATGATCGCAATCTTTTTAATAGCATAAATTTAACCCAATTGATTACGGAACCTACCAGAGTTGGTCCCAGTTCTTCCTCTTTGCTTGACTGGATTTTAGTCTCCCATCCTGAGAGAATTCTACATTCTGGGGTATTGCCTGATTCTTTCAGTGACCACTCGACTGTCTTTTGTGTCTGGAAAATTAAAATGCCCCATCTTCCACCTAAATTCATTAAAGTCAGAAAGTCTAATAATATCAACCCTGAACTCTTTATTCAAGATATCTTAGGCATAAATTGGGAGAGATTTCAATTACTACCATTTGTTGAAGATGCCTGGAATTTTCTTTATATTGAATTTGCTGAGATTATTAATAAACATGCCCCCTGGATAACAATTAAAGTCAAGGGTCGACACCTTCCGTGGATTAAAGGAGATCTTATACAGTTGTTCAAACAGAGAGACAAGGCATGGAAAAAGCACCGCACAACAAAGGATCCTGCTAATTGGAACATTTATAAAGAGCTAAGGAATAAATGTAAAACCCATACTAGAAATGCTAAAGCAAATTACTATAAAGACTGTCTAGCCACTGATTTTAAGAACCCAAAACAATTTTGGAAGAGAATTAATAGTATAACTAATAAATCCACAGAAACCCCTACTTGTTTTAGAATTAATGGTGAAAGTGTCAGTGAACCATTTTCAATTGCGGAGGCATTTAGTCAGCATTTCTCTACTATTGGTAGCTCCCTCTCTTACTCTTACTCTGAATCTCCCCCAACTCCGAGCAGGTGTGGTAGTTCCTTTTCTTTTAGAACAATCACACCAATAGATGTTCAACATGTGATTGATAATCTCAACTCTGGTTGCAGTGCTGGTCCAGATGGTCTGGAGATTAAGTTTTTTAAAATGGCCTCTCATGTTTTATCATTTCCCCTGTCTGATTTATTTAACTTATCTCTTGCTACTTGTAAAGTTCCCTTATCTTGGAAATGTGCTAGGGTAACCCGTCTCCTTAAAGGGGGTGACCCTACTGATATTAATAATTACAGACCAATCTAAATTATTAATACCATAACAAATACATTTGAAAATTTGATCTTTAATGAGTTATCCGCACATCTTAATGACCATAACCTACTATCTGCTCATCAATCTGGTTTCCGACCACACTTCTCGACCACCACTGCTCTTCTAAAAGTTACTAATGACATATTTTCAGCTTTCAATAGCAACATGCACACAGGTGCCATATTTATTGATCTTACTAAAGCATTTGATATGGTTGATCACTATCTTCTTTTGGAAATAAATTATATGCCATTGGTCTCTCTCCTGATTCTTTGTTACTTTTCAACTCTTTTTTGCATCATAGAAGTCAATGTGTTTCCTTCCAAGGTTGCCAGTCTGATTTTAAGATTATTGATAAAGGTGTGCCACAAGGCTCATCCTTGGGCCCTTTACTATTCTCAATCTTCATCAATGATCTTCCACAAACTTGCTCTGACTGCCAAATTCACTTATATGCAGATGACACCGTTATATACTCCTCCAGCTCTGATATCACTCAGATTCGTCACTCATTACAATCAAATTTCAACTCAGTTCAAAATTGGTTCTCTTCAAATAAATTACAACTGAATAAGAAAAAATCATATACTATGCTATTTTGCACTCGACCTGATTCTCTGCCTTCAAATACAAACTGGTGTATTAGTTTTCTTGATGGAACAGCACTGGTAAAAACTGAAGAATTTAAATATCTGGGTCTTTGACTTGATTCACAGCTTTCATTTAAATTTCATATCAACTCAATTTCCAAGAAAATCTATGTTCTTCTGAAATCTCTTTATCGATCTATTGAATGCTTTTCCCTACAAGTCCGTAAAAGAATTATTACACAGCTGATACTCCCAATACTTGATTATGGTGATGTCATCTATCAGAACACCTCAGAAACAAATCTTCGTCCTCTCTCTGTCTTATATAATTCTCTGTGTAGATTTGTACTGAGGTGTCCTTATAAAACCCATCATTGCCAGATGTACCAGTCTTTAAACTGGCTGGCCCCCAAGTCCAGGAGGCATGTTCACTGGTTACTATTTATTTTTAAGTGCAACTACTTTAATTTCCCTTCTTATCTGAAACAATATTTGATTCCACTCAACTCACAATACAATCTAAGGCATACTGATCAACTTTTCTTTCTTACTCCTAGAATTAACAAAGAAACTGGTCGACGTGCATTTAAATTCAAAGCCCCGGCAGACTGGAATAATCTCCCTTACACGATTACGATCTATAACCTCCTTTCATCTCTTTAAATCCTCTCTACTCATTCACTTCCAAACATCCTGTTCTTGTTTCTGATTTTATTTATGAGTACAGGTAGGCATGTATGTATCTATGCATGTATGTATATATTTGTATGTGTATGTGTGTATATATGTATGTATATATGTATATGTATGTGTATGTGTGTATATGTGTATATGTATGTATATATATATATATATATGTATATATATATATATATATATATATGTGTATATGTGTATATGTATGTATATTTATATATATATATATATGTGTGTGTGTGTGTGTGTGTGTGTGTGTGTGTGTGTGTATACATATATGCGTCTTTACATTGTATCATGTTTTTGTGTTCATATTTATTCCTGTACTATTGATGACCTGTTTTGTATCTCTGTTGGCAATGAAAATGAAAATGAGATGGTACATCTCAAGGGGTTATCCTTTGAAAATAAAGTATAAATAAATAAAAATAAAGTATTTGGTTCAGCATTCAGCAAAAGTAATAAATCATAAAAAACACAGAGTTCAGTCTGAAGACAGTGGAATAGTTTGTAAATTCACTGCCTTTTTAAATCTTAAGAGTTTAATGCAACACGCCCGGGTTACATGTACACCACCCAAGGCTACACATTTTATAGACAAGCCTGAACTGAGAGAGGAACGTCGTAACTCCCAGTATCATCCACCCATTCATCACAACAAATGGAGTGGATCTGTTTCATGTTGGAGTTTTACTGCTCGCTCATAATGAAAGCTGAGGAGACGCTTTCACAGGAAGCAGAAAGTGGTTGTCATTGTGTTACTATAGAGCGTATTATCTTGATACGCTTAGATCGTTGTGCGTGCCGCACTTTGTTAATTTGTCAAATGACGTGAGTCTGTGCGTTTTTATGAAGCAACAAAAGCAGCCTGAAGGTGAAAGGAAAAGTTCAGCTACAGTTGATGGTCGTAAAACTTGAAGTGCGGTTTCTGCCCTCACATGTATCAACACCATGTAAAATATAGGCAAATGAAAAAATATACATAAAAATGTAGTATTTGTGTTCCAGAATTTCAGTATGTCTATATTTGTGGTTAAATATGGTTTTTCCTAAAATATTTATATTTATAACATAAAAACAGAACATTTAAAGACAAGCGTTAATAAACACAATAAGTAAAATACAATATATATATATGTATATATATATAACCAATACCTTGCCTGACTAGTTTACTGACTACTGACTGAGTTTAGTCCTATAGCAGCATAACTAAGGGATGACATGAGCCAGCCCTAGCTATAAGCTCTATCAAAAAGGAAAGTCTTAAGTCTACTCTTAAAAGTGTTGACCGTGTCTGCCTCCCGAACCCAAAATGGTAGTTTGTTCCACAGAAGAGGAGCTTGATAGCTGAAAGCTCTGGCTCCCAATCTACTTTTGGAAACTATAGGAACCACAAGGAACCCAGTATCCTGAGAGCGCAGTGTTCTAGAGGGGTAGTAAGGTACTATGAGCTCTTTTAGATATGATGGTGCCTGACCATGAAGAGCTTTGTATGTAAGGAGAAGAATTTTAAATTCTATTCTAGATTTAACAGGTAGCCAGTGCAAGGAAGCCAAAATGGGAGAGATGTGATCTCTGATCTTGGTTCCTGTCAGAACACGTGCAGCAGCATTCTGTGTGTCAAATGCATGGACTAGTTTTTCTGCATCCGCTTGAGACACGATGCGTCTGATTTTGACGATGTTACATAAGTGGAAGAATGCAGTCCTTGAAATTTGGTTTATGTGGACATTAAAGGACAAATCCTGATCAAAAACAACTCCAACATTCTTTACGGTGGAGCTGGAGGCCAGGGTGATCCCATCTAAAGTAACTAAGTCTCTAGAAAGAGAGTTTCTGAGGTGTTTGGGTCCAATTACAAGAACTTCAGTTTTGTCTGAATTTAACATCAGAAAATTGTAGGTAATCCAACTTTTTATATCCTTAAGGCATGCTTGGAGTTCAGTTAACTGATTGGTTTCATCAGGCTTGATCGATAAATATAATTGGGTGTCATTGGCATAACAATGAAAATTAATGGAGTGATTCCTAATAATGTTCCCTAAAGGAAGCATATATAAACTAAATAGAAGTGGTCCTAGTACAGAACCTTGTGGAACTCCATGATAAACTTTGGTGTGCATGGAGGATTCATCATTGACGTGAACAAACTAAGATCAACCTAGGAAATACGACTTAAACCAGCTTAGGGCGGTTCCTTTGATGCCAATTTGATGTTCCAGTCTCTGTAAAAGAATTTATTGGTCAATGGTGTCAAATGCGGCACTAAGATCTAACAGGACAAGTACAGAGATGAGTCCTTTGTCTGATGCCATTAGGAGGTCATTTGTTAACTTGACTAATGCGGTCTCTGTGCTATGATGCACTCTAAATCCTGACTGAAAATCCTCAAATAAACTGTTCTTATGGAGAAAGTCACACAACTGATTAGCTACAGCTTTCTCAAGTATCTTAGAGAGAAAGGGAAGGTTTGATATTGGTCTGTAGTTGGCTAAAGTCTCTGGATCTAGAGTGGGCTTTTTAAGAAGAGGTTTAATTACAGCTCCTTTAAAGGACTGTGGTACATATCCTGATAATAAAGACACATTAATCATATTCAATAAAGAAGGGCTAACTAAAGGTAAAGCATCCTTGAGCAGCCTGGTTGGGATGGGGTCTAAGAGACAGGTTGACGGCTTAGATGAAGAAATTATTGAAGTTATTTGATGAAGGTCAATGGGAGAGAAAGTCTAAATATATATCAGGTTTTACAGCTTTACAGTTTCCAAACTTGCTGTGTAAGAATGCAGATCAGTGCCCGTTGAGGGCAAGAGGTGATGAATTTTGTCTCTATTAGTTATAATTTTATCATTAAAGAAGCTCATGAAGTCATTACTACTTAGACCTAAAGGAATAGATGGCTCAATAGAGCTGTGGTTCTCTGTTAGCCTGGCTACAGTACGACAGAGAAACCTGGGGTTGTTCACATTTTCCTCTATTAATGAAGAGTAATAGGCTGTTCTGGCATTACGGAGAGACTTCCTGTATGTTTTAAGATTATCTTGCCAGAAGTGAGATCCTTCCAGTTTAGTGGCACGCCATTTGCGTTCAGATTTACGTGCCTCTTGCTTTAATTTACGAGTCTGCTGGCTATACCATAGTGCTAACCTCCTTTGTT
Organism: Miichthys miiuy; assembly: GCA_036365135.1. Classification (NCBI taxonomy): domain Eukaryota; kingdom Metazoa; phylum Chordata; class Actinopteri; family Sciaenidae; genus Miichthys; species Miichthys miiuy. The sequence goes on along the minus strand of CM071615.1, from coordinate 4,162,548 downwards.
TAATTGTCTTCTTTTTCAGAGGTGCAATAGAGTCTAGAGTTGTCCGTAATGAGCCTGTAGTACTATCAACAAGTTGATCTATTTGTGAGGGGCTAAAGGAAGCAGACAGGTCCTCTGCTACATTGAGACATGGCATTGAATTCAATGCTGAAGGGATCACTTCCTTAAATTTGGCTACAGCACTATCAGATAAACATCTGCTGTAGGAGTTTCTGCAAAAAGGCTTATAGTCCAGTAATATGAACTCAAAGGTTATTTAAAAATGGTCAGACAGAAGAGGATTCTGTGGAAAGACTATTAGATGATGAGTTTCAATGCCATATGAGAGAACAAGATCAAGAGTGTGGTTCAGACAATGAGTCTGTTTATTTACACTCTGACAGAAGCCAATTAAATCTAATAAAGAGATAAACAGTACTAAGACTATCATTGTGGTTGTCCACATGAATATTAAAATCACCTACAATAATTACTTTATCTGTTTTAAGGATCAAGCCTGATGCAAATTCTGCAAATTCAGATAAAAATTCAGAGTAAGGACCAGGAGCATGATATACTGTAACAAATAAAATTGGCTGTAATGTTTTCCAGATTGGGTGAGTGAGGCTAAGAACAAGACTTTCAAACGAATTATAATTTAGTTTAGGTTTAGGATTTATTAATAGACTTGAGTCAAATATGGCTCCAACTCCACCACCTCGACCAGTACTTCGAGGAATATAAGTATTACAATGACTGGGAGGAGTGGATTCATTTAAGCTAATGTATTCATCCTCCTGCAGCCAGGTTTCAGTAAGACAAAATAAATCAATATCATAATCAGATATTAATTCATTGACTAAAACAGCTTTAGATGACAAGGACCTGATATTCAGTCCACATTTAATTATCTTATTTTGGACTGTTGGAGATGTTGATTTAATTTTAAGTTTTTATGATGAACTCCTCTTCTGTTTGTTTTATCTTAAAATAATGTAGGTGGACGGGGGACAGACACAGTCTCTATACTAGAGGATTGGGTGGGCATTTTAAACAATATACAGTGTGTATGAATACACACTAATGGTCCTAATGTAAACATATGCAGGTCTACTACACAAATGTACATGCACATGGAGATAAGTAATGTATTTTAAATGAATATTTTTTTAAACATAATGTTTCTTTGTGAAATGAAATAAAAGATTTTTATGATTATAGATTTGAATTTATCATAATATAGTCATTATAATAAGTGCAATAACTGACAATGACACGGTTTTTATGGCTTTTGAGTAAATATGATTTATATCAAACTAGAATTATACAGCTAGAATTTTATCACGATTGAAAATAGAAAAACAGTGAAATTATACAAATAAAGCTGATGCAGAACAGCAATAATAATAAAGAAATTAAGTATATGACATATTGTGTATATGTGACCTTCCTGTAAATACAGAAGTGTGAAGCAGATCTACAGATCAGATGTTGTGACCTCTCACTCCCCTCTCTTTCAGCCTGGCCAACACTCACACCTTACGTCATGCCATTTGCACGCTGTGAGGTCGAGCCCCGGGGCCTTTGGGTTGAGACAGCGTGATGGACGGACCACTGTGTCATCAGTTGGCCGGAGGTGCAACAATAAGGCTTAATGCGTGATTAAGTCCCAAATCAGCTCTCATTATGAGTGAGCACGTCAACCATGTGCACCGAGTGCAGCGTAGCTCCCAAATCTGCCCTTAAACCCCACCCCTACTGTGCACTCTCACTGTGGCTGCACGACTTTCTGCTCTTTTAGCCTCTTTGAATCTTTGACTTTGCCATCATTAGCCATCATCTGTCTTCTGATACTTCATTTAAAGCTGCAAATGCGTCCTTTCAACATGAGTCAACACAAATTGTTGGTGCCGCCTTTAAGTTCTGGCTCCAGCACTTGTCATTCATCTGTCTAAAATATCTACCCTGAGGCCGAGGTAACCGCCATCGCACAGTCCTTCACAAGCACTAAAGATATAAAGATTGTAAATGTGCCAATCTGGTATTTAAGTGATTGAGCCCAGAGGTGGAGTTTTATATTCTCCAGCTTGTAAAGCTTCACTCTTACTTCTGCTTTTTGACTTTGGCTCCCCTCAACTTTAATGACCTCTGACTTCATTGTGACACACACAACAAATGGTGCAGGGCTCAAAAGTATGTAATGAAGCCTTTTGAGATTGTATATAATCATGCAATAAGCCTTCACCAGGAGTAGCAACTGCATGAAAGGGGGCAAGTTCCATTATTGTAACCATTTTATTTCGGAGAGTACTGCAGTATTAGAGTTGGCGTTTTGTTTCATTCATTATTTATTCAGTCGTACTTTATTTTCATGTTTTTCGGGAAGGGAAGTTATTTCGATCTGTTTTGCCCTCACCATAACTTATCAATCTCGTAACATTATTTTCTTTAGACATTGATGGTGTGGTAGTGGTAGGTATATGTAACGTCAAGTCTGTTGTTTCTGACTTACAAAAATTGTAGAACTAATCTCTGCCACACTTGTAGGTAGGTAGCTATGAGGGAAGATCATTTTCCCATTCTTAATCCCTCATACAAAGCTTCCATTGCTTCAACCTGAGACACAGCTGTCAATATTGCTGAAATAAATCCGATGTGGGTGGTGGTGATTCAGACATCTGGAACCAAGCTACAGTTCCTTAGTGGCACCCAGCGAATCTAGAAAGTCACAAACATATTTGGTGATGATAAGGGAAGACCTTGGTGAACCCAAGCACCCAACAAAAACACACTTCTCTTATTGGTTTCGCTTATGTCTACAACTCTTGGTGTTCTGCCATTTTAATAATATGAATATAATGTCAGTAACCGCAGCCCTAAGCGTTGAGGTGTAAGTGTTTACCTCTGCCAGCAGGTCTGCAGGCACATTCCAGTTTGGGGTTTATTCTCCCTGCGTACACCTCGTCCAGCTCCTTCGTTCTCCAATTAGATGACTTTAATTTGCCGAAGGCCCAATTTATAACAATTAATCTTGATGACACACAGCTCAGAGGTTGTAATATTTAAGCTTATAAAGCAAAACATAGCAAAGAAATATGAGACCTGTACTTGCAGAAACTTTAGACAACAAAAGGCATGATCAGTACTGATTTGGTTTGGCAGATATGGTGGGGCACGTTGGACCATATCTGAGCAGACAAAATTCAAAAGAGATAAAAAAAAATATTGTGTTTTAAAAGTTTATTTTTGCCTTTGAATTGGTGAATTTACAAAAAAACAACAAAAAAAACAACAACATCCTAACCCTAACACTACCTACGGCCAGTGTTTAGTTTCTCTCTTTAGGGCTACTGTAGAAACATAGTTGTTCAACATGGCGGACTCCGTGGAGGAGGACCCACAGTGTCTGTGGATATAAAATCTCATTCTGAGGTAACAAAAGTGTGATTTTCAGGTGATTATACACTAATTAAAACAGATTATAGGTTAGGATAGGATTATATTCTATAAATAAAGCCCCCTGAATCTGACTCACCTTTAATACTGCAATAATTTCAACCATATACCCAGGACCAAGTCCAATGTTTAGTAGTAGGAGTTTCCATGAGTGAGACTCTTAAAGATGTTCTTTAAAGCAGTGTCTTCATCTCCTCATTTTTTCCCCATCAACCGTTATTCTTCTTCACTGACAGTCATCCCATCCAGACTCTCCTGAAACATCACACTGATCTATGTATTCCTCAATTTGTCTTGTCTTACACATTTATTCACACAGCACCCGTTTTCTGTGATGTGTCTAACACTTTCTCTCCCTCCTCTCCACGTTCTCGGCTCGCCTTGCTCACGCTTTCATCAGACTCCAACCTTCAATCTCCCTCCACGAAAAACTGCCACGTTTGGTTTGTTCTAGGCAAACCCCTCTGCAACATTAAATCTGTTAAGCCCCATCCTCTGTGAAGGAAAGGATTGTCTTGGACTATACTGTACATCTTTGCCTTCACCTCCCTGGGCACATTTTGCTCATACCACTTATGTTACCTGTCTGTCAAGGCTACACCACAGGCGCTAGTTGCAGTGCCATAGAATGATCAAAGACTGATGGAATGATAAACCACCTCTTTTTTTTTAGCCCAGGCTAATCATTAGAAACCTCCTCACTACCCTGAGGATTTTAGAGGAGCTGAACTGGCATTTTAAATGAAACATGTTGAGATCTGCCTCTTTCAGAGCGCACAGAAAAATGAAAGAAAGTTTAGCAGAGAGAAAAGTTACCTTAGAGCTGCTGTCAGATGACAAGACTGCAACTATAATTTTAATTATTTTTAGCATGCTTCTGCTTGAATTGAAGGATTAATTGTTCGTCTTTGAGGTAGTTTTAGGACCCTTGGGCTGATGATGTCCTTTGAATGCTGCATTCTAATTTTTTTACAGATTCATGGCTGTTAATCCAAAATTAATCCAAAATCCTTTATAGAAAGAGGGCTTTCACCCAACAGCAGGGCAACGCTTGTCCTGAGTTTATACTGAATATGAGAGTACAGATGTATGGATATTGTATATTCATCCACCAGCAGGACGACATTACACACCAGACACGAGGATCTTGTCCAGATTACTCAAAGAGGCATCGTCTGATCACCAGCACATGTTTAGGACGCTATTTTGGTTTGTTCCCTGATCCTTTTGGACTCGAGTCTTCAGAGCGTCATAACAAAGGCCAAATGCATGTTCATGCATGATGTGATGTCCTACACACATACAACACATACACAAAAACTTAGGGTTTGATAAACACAACGTTTCTGATGATTAACATCTGTATCCCTCTGTTGTCCATCTGTGACTGGCTGCAAACACACAGATCTGCCAATGAAAAAGTACTGTACACACACAAAGTACATACAGTACAATATAGTACTACAACATGGGCAGCACAGTACAAGGTCAGGAGGCAGTCAAGACAAGAAATTATATGGACCACCATAGAGACTATGGAGATCCAAGGGACCAAAGCATTTTTGCCATTTCTCTGTAGACAAGTTGAATGCAGCGTTTTTATGAAAACAAATCTGACTGTTATTCTGATTCTGTTCTAAATTTCTAACATAGTATTTCACAGTGAAAGACTTATGGTTTGATGCTAAGAGATTCGATGTAGGACAGTAACATGCAGTTGTGAAGCTGCCAGCAGCCTTTGGGACTGCTCCAAAACCAGCAGACCTTGTGTTTCTGAGGCAAACCTGAAACCAAAACCTAATGACAAAACATGTTTGGTCCTGGATCAAAACTTTATATTTAAAGGGATTTTTATGGGCTCTATGTACAGAATGTTAAATGTAGGAATTGTTATGTTTTTGTCAGCTAAGAATGAACCTTTATATCTCCAGACTATGCAGGTTTTCCTCCATAGAGTTGTTGATGATGTTGAACCCATGTTGCGATCTACCGCTGTATTTCAGTCACTGAAACCAGCAAAGTCCCTGCCAGAGCTCCAATTTTTGTGATACATATATCTTGTGGGAAATTACAATTCTCCTTACACTGCCACCAGGATAAAAGCATACAAAAGTACAGATAGTTATATATATATATTTTTTATGTTGATGGGTCAATAATGCTGCCGTTTGGGAGGTGGGCAAGAAATTAATGTCGAACAGCATAAATTCACAATCTTCTGTTTGGACTTTTTCTGATTCAGATTTCAGATTCTGTAGGAGCATAATGGCCCTTTCAGACAGAATGTGATTTGCCGTACGTTTGCTGCTGGACTGGCAGCCAAAGTCAAAGCCAAGTCAGCCTGGTCCATCCAGACTTTTTTACTTGTCAGTTAGTTCATCTGACTGAACAACAACTATCCAGAATTTTGGCAACAAACTCAGCATGTGTCGGAAATCACTCACTGACTTGGTGGGCAGTGGAAGAAAGTCTTGTTTTGCCCTTCAATAGGTGTTGCTATAGGGATGTAACATCACATGAAACTATGAATTGCCCATAAGGATTCCATTGAAAGCCAGCTGGACCAGGTTCAAAACTTGTTGTCCTAATTAGTCATTTTGATGCTGAAACAGAGGAATGAGGAAATAAGGGCCAGGTTGAAAAATATCTTAGAAACCTACTATTTATGAATCAAATGGAAGCACGAACACAAATTAAATTAAGTTTTCAATTATAAATAATAGCTTATTTCAAATACAAATCAGGGAAACAAACATTTGTATCACTTAAGCCTATGGTCCTAAATCAGGAGTGAAACCCCAGAATATAGATGGAAGGATCTTTATTGTACTGTTGCGTGAAATCTTCGAGGCTGTGTCGTACAGTGCAGTGAATGTGTTCAGAAATTGTGTGAAATCTTTGATGAATCATACTTCATGATTCACAGACATTCCTGATGTGCATCATAGTGATGAGTTTGGCAAACCTTTGAATATTCTGCAGTTTACTACATTTGGGTATGAACACGTCGTTGGTCAGGTTGAGTTTGCCAGACCCTCTGTATAATCTTCATCAGAGCAAAGGTTCAAGCATCACGTTTGTTTCATCAGGAAACATGTGTAATCGATGACTCACTGAATTTTTGGTACCAGCATTGAATGGTGAGCATTCGGGTAGATTTGACTATTTGTTGTTTTTTGCTCAGGGATTGACTAACACGACATCTGAACTTGTACTGTAGGTTTGCCAAACTGTTGTATAATCTATAACTGACCACAGCAGCTGTCAAAGTAGAGAAAGAGTCGTGCATAAACACGGATCAGCTCGACCAGCATATAAATCTTCTCCTCTCAGGGCCTTGGCTTTGATGTCTGACAACAAGAACGGACCTGTGTTTTTCCACCCTGCAAGTGAAACCAAAGACCTCAGTGGATTTTGGGGAGGTGGTCGAGGACCAGTTTCTGCTGACCTCGACTCAGAGAAAGCCTTTGAACTGAACACCTCTTGGCAGGCTTGTTGTCCTCTCTGCCACTGCTGGTCCTGGATGGATGGATGAAGGGTGGGATGGATGACTTCTCTTGAAAAGAAAGGTTCACTGCTCTTCAGAGGTAGCTGAACTGAGACGACAGCAGCGGTGCTAAGTGGCTCCTGTGAAGAGGTCTACAGATGTCCAGACGGAGGTTAATGGGCCACTTCACCCCTGAGTTTCCAGGTCAGATCTCAAGATAGACATCAGCTCTGTCACACAGACAAACCACACAACCCACCAGACCACCATCAGCTCAGGCAGGAGGAGCGAGATGCTGCTTTTCTCCTGAAGGCAGGAATTCCGATTAGTAGCACACCCTATTATAGCAAATTAAAAGTAGGAATTTTTCCCATTTTCAAATGTTTAGCAAATTGGTTTAACTACTCTTGCCTATGAGGCAGAATGATGACACATTTTTCACAAAAGGTTGTTTTTTCAAAAGGTTCAACCTCTACTCAAAGATTTCTATAACAAATCAATATTCATGATGACTATGCTGATTTGCCCCTCTTAAAGACTTACAAGAGGGAAAGTATGACCATGGCAGCAATGGGAAGGAAGATAGAAAACTCTATATCACCTTTTTAGACGATGCCTTGCAACAAGGTCACCTGCCAGACTTCAGTCAGAGACATTGTGTTTAAATTCTTAGAGTAAAGTAAGTAACCACCGATTATAAATGGTAAATGGACTGTACATTTCTGCTCAACATTATTTATGAATCAAATGGAAGCACCAACACAAATGAAATTGAGTTCAATTATAAATAATAGCTGAGTTTAAGTATAAATCTTTTTATCAATCAAGCCTCTGGTCTTAATTCAGGAGTGAAACCCCAGTACAGTGCAGTGAATGTGTTCATAAAATATGTGAAATCTTTGGTGAATAGTACTTCATGATTCACAGACATTCCTGATGTGAATCATGGTGATGAGTTTGGCAAACCTTTGAATGTTCTGCAATTTACTACATTTGGGTATGAACACATCATTGCTGAGGTAAATGGACTGTATTATATATATATATTTAACACTGCATTTCTCATTCACCCATTCACACACTATGCAAGTTCAGTTTTAGGAGCTAACCATTCATATGCATTCGTGCACTGACGAGGTTTTTGGGGTTCAGTTTGTTGCCCAAGGACAGACATGCAGACTGGAGGAGTCAGGAATCGAACCGCCAATCATCTGATTAGTGGACAACCCGCTCTACCTCCTGAGCCACAGCCATGACAAAGGAATACGTAATATTCATAAAGAATAAATAGAAGTTTAGATGAATTAGTTCCCACACCTGAACGGTCAGCTACCATTCAGACAAATTTGCATCAATGAAAACGGAAAAAATGCTCGACAGAGCCTACTCTGACAGTCCAGACTCTGACAGAAAACATAACTCAGATAACTCAAGTCAGATCTTTAAGGCAGACTGTTTGCACTGTTATTTGCAGATTTGTTGGTGAAGTGCCATCCCAATGTAGAAGCTTTGGAAATGTAGATCCATTATCTCCCTATCACGCTGTCAAGTCACTCCTCTGTCGCACCAGACACTTTGAAATCAGATATTAGCGGCAGGAGCATCCTGACTGATTTGCTTCTGTGGAAATCTGATTGGAATCACATTTCAAAGGACCTCCAAACATGGCTCAACATCTTTACTTTCACAATAAAACAGCCTTTATTTAAAAATGCAGTTGGGGATGGAAACAGAGCATCACAGATAGCACAGACAGATTTTTGAGATAACAACAAACAATTCAGAGATATCAAACAGTATTTTGGCGAATCATAACTTGATGTTTCACGTTTAAGTTTCCCAAACTTACAGTGAACTCACAAATAATTATGTCCTCATTAGGAATATCCTTTAAATTAATTAGCTTTTACCCAACCACAATAGATGTCATATTTTATAAACTCTTGCAGGATTTTCTGTATTTAAAAGGGAACCTCCTTACTATCCATTATTTTGAATGTTGCACGAAGATCTTAGTATAGTATTAGTTTCTCTCTGGGTGGTGGAACATTCAGGTTCAGCTCTTTTCTGTGTATTTACATTGACCCTAACCCGTGTTCCAACACAGCTCCCCCGCTACTTCTACACATAAATAACTATCATGCATCTTCTAACTGCAATGGAATTTTAATGCCTCCTGTAAAAGGATCCATGTGACATAAATCATCATACCTTACTGCTTCAATATGGAAACATGTGGAACCTGAACACAAGTTTTCCACAGTGCACAGGAGGAGTTACAGTGTGTTTTACAGAACATGGGCAAAAGGAGAGCAAAGAGCACAGCAGTGTATGCAAAACAGGGCATATTTTTGTACTTCCTGTGTGATCCCCACCCCCCTGCAGCCATCCTACACCTCAGCCTGGCCAGTGAAGGCAGGTCGGCGTGTTGGCCCATGCTTCAAAGCTTCAACTTTGCTTTTAACCACAGAGAGAGAGAGAGAGAGAGAGAGAGAGTCCCAGATGCTTCTTGTGGAAGTCCAGCAGAGTGCCAGGAGATGGATCTGAATAACAGACATGCTGGAAAACAGTCAGTCAGTCAGACAGACAGACAGACAGACAGACAGACAGACAGACAGACAGACAGACAGATGGTCCAGACACTCTTCTCACCTCAGTGAAACACAACCTGTTTTTTGTTTTTTTTGATGATCAACATGTAGAGCTCGTAACGTGAGAAGGACACTCCCAATGTGGAGGTGTGCAGATGGGAATTTTTTATGGATTGCTTACAAAAACAAATAAATTATTTAATTTCACCTTGAGTCAAATTTATTAGTTTTAACAAAAGTTTATTTCCGAAGCCAAAACGGTCAACCATTAAATCACTTTTCTGAAAGCAGGACTCAAGGTACATTCAACTGCAGGTAACCACTGCAACAATACTATATAAACACTAATTCTGCAAAGTTATTAGAACCCAGTCATCAGTGACTCATATACCCAGTTTTCCCAGAAATGGTCCTTTCCGATTTTTATGCATTTATTTTCTATCACAAGCGTGTGGTATAGCCGTATCTCCGAACATTTTAGTGGTGGTTTGGTAATATTGGCATGCTGACCTGCCAAATGCCACCACATTTGACTACATCCCCACGGACTGTATGTAGCTAAATCTAAGAGCACTTGCAGTTATTGGCTGCGTGAAAAATCATAAACATAGTCTTTTTTACTACTCGGTCCTGGGTTACTTTGGTTGATAACTCTTAAAAAGTGTATGATTTAGGAGTACTTATTGGCAGGAATGAAACATAGTATTTATTAGTGTGTTTTCATGAGTGTATAATCACCTGAACATAAGAATCGTTGTGTTTTCATTGTCTTAAAATTAGCCCTTTATATTATATATATTTTCAGTGAGAACGGGTCCTCTTACATGGAGCCCACCATGTTGAACTGCCATTTTTCTACAGCAGCTCTGAACAGACAAACCAAACCAAACTCTGATCTAGATATGGACTTTTGCTTTTAATGTGAATTTGGCAGATAGAGTTTTTCTTACAAGCTTGGAAGGAGAGGGTGAGGTGTGGGAGAGTATTCATTTGGTTGCAATCTGCAACTTCGGGACTAGATAGACATGAGCGACTTTTGCTAAAATGCAACATAATGCCATCCGGTAAGGCCAGTCAGATTCTAGGTAGACTTCTCTGTAATGTAGTCCAAAAATCTTCTGTTTATCTTGTGATCATTGTGGCAGAGGATAACATGATAACTTTAGAGAGCACTAAAATCCTTCCTCATGGCATTATAAACCACTGTACAGTGTTGTGGTATCTGATAAGCCAGACTCCTGGATCTGTTCTTGAAACTGCATTCCTTAATTGTTTTTCATCATCTCACCAATACCTGATACAACATGCCCCCACCAACGCAGCCCCTCGCATTTTTTAAATGGATTGTTATTTGTGGTCTAGACACCCACTCATGTATTTTTCCCTAACCCTAACACCTGGAACACCTACTGTAGTGATGAATTTTTGCTTCTATAACACTGCTAATCTTTAGACCTTCAAGTGTATTTCTTGTATATTGTTTTGCGGTCTTTATCATGAGTAAATGTGTTAAATGCAGGTATGATGCAATGTAATGCCACTGAGTCTTATTTAAGACTGGATGTAATAATGAGAAGATCAGCTGTGTTTCTGCCTTGACCCAGAAACCCAAGGTGTTCTTGATATTGCAGAAATTTCTCTGTTTTGTTTTTCCGATTCATTTAAGCTGATAAAAAAACAAAAAACATTGTGTTTTACAGTTAACTGTGTTAAGGAAAGCAGCTTGGGTTTCATGGCAAATATAAACAGCCGCCTCCATTTCTTGGTCCAAAGGATTGTCATCAATATTCTGGGTGATTAGCACCTACATAATGCTGCTTACCCTAGTTTCAGTGACATCTCTGGCAACCAAGAAAACCTGTTGGGCATCATCTGATATGAGCACATTGTTCAGCCACAGCTCAGGTTTCCAGACCGTCACCTTCCAGATACAGCTGGACACGAGCTCTGCAGTATTTTTACCAGGCTAACACACACCTGCTTCTGATTCGCACACACATGCTGTATCAGTGATGATCACTGGCAGGTCGGTTTGCTCATCCTCTCAGAGAAGCATCCACAATGAAGGAAGGCTGGATCCACTCATGAGGAAAAATGAAGGCTTTTATTTCAAAGCCTGATCCATTTTCAGGAATTCGTCAGTCAATACTTCAAAGATGCAGATGACCGAAGCCTTAAAAAATGTTAGGATTTGGTTGGCAAATGGCAACTCTCGTGACTTTCATGCTTCAAAGCGAATATGATTCTCATGTTGGCAGTTTGGGAAGTTGTGGAGCACATTTTGGAAGAAAGCTTCATGCAAAATGAAACTCTGTTTTAATTTTTAAACATGAAAACACTTATCTTATCCTGGACAAGAATATTATAGTCCCTTTTGGGAAAACTCTCCTTACCAAATTGTCATTGTGTCATGAAGCATATATGACGGAAAAGTCATCATAGAACATGGAATAACAGAACCTAACTCAGCAGTCAGACTGGACTGGATTTACAGACTTTCCTGATGGAAAGATTGCTGAGTAGTGAACTGCTGTAATTCTGCCAGACTGGCCACCGCTGGTTTCAGAGGCTGGTCCGTTCACTTGAAGGTAGATGCTGACACCAGCTCATAGCACTAGCTGCAAGGCATAGCTTTCTGCTTCCTGTTTAATATGAAACTTTAATATTAAAATATTAAGCATCTGTGTCACCAGCAGGGGAGCTAAAAATGTGAAGTTTGTGGAAGTGTAGAGCGAGAAGAAACATTGTGGAATCATTAAAATCAAAAGGGCTTTTCTACTGGGGATAAATTTCAATGTCTGTCTGTTTTTACATTTCAGGATTATCTGTTCTGGATAAACAATGCACTGACTGAAATATTCATAAAAACTGAAATATTGAGTCCTCATTGAGTTAAACTAGATATTGTTGAAACCATTTTTAAAATAAATGTAGACTTTAGCTTGGATTTGGTTGTACAAACTTTGTGCATCCACCCTGTTCAAACGGTACGGCTCTGATCTCAGTCACACACAGTCTTAAACTCATAGACTTTTATTGTTCCATGTGTGAATCCCATCAAACAGGAAATAGCTACCAGATCCATGTGGTGAGGAGTGAAAACATTACAAGCCGCGATGGCCGCATACCTCATCTGATGCCGAATGCCGTCACAGCTGGGGGCTGAGCGAAGTGTCATCATCTGTCTTTGTCTTTTTACGTCATTTAATGTGTTGAATTTTGACCAAAGAGTTTACTGAGCTGATTTTTCATTTCATGGAGCAGTTTATTTCACATGATTCTAGTTTTGGTGTCCACGCAAAGTAAAAATAAACATGTGTTCTGAGTTTGTCATACCAAGGAAGAAAGTGTTATTAACCACCCAGCCAAATTTGAATGATTAAAGATATCGACAAGTTTATGAAATTCGGTGTCAAATCAGTCAAAAGCCCACTCGTGGGAACAGTGAAGCAGCAATTTTGAAGCGACTGAAACCTTGAGTTCAGAAAATGACATGACTAACTTTGAAACACAGAGCGAGATGAATTGATCTCTGTCTCTCTAGGGGTGCAGGGGTACGCTCAGGGTGGCCTCAGCGTGTCATCAAGACACCTTTAGGACCGCCCACAAAATCCTGGACTGAAAACTGGTGAAAAACAGTTTTAACCTCTAACTCCACATTTGAGTAAGTCTTCTCACTTTAAAGAAGAGTTCAGAGTCTTTATTGAGCTGGTTCGTTCAGTAACAATGGTGATTCAAGAACAAAAAATGAGTAGCTGCTTCTGTCAACCTCCAGGTCCTGATGACCCTGGCCTGCATCAGTGTTAATTCTGGCAGTTATTTTAGATATTTGGTCTGTCGGCGTAAATTAGTCACATTTTAATCATTTTTATCCTTCAACTTTAAAATTTTCAGTCTAATTATAGTTGGAATGTTTTCTCTTTTTTCTGTGTGCGATGCTTGCATGTCTGAGAGGAATAGAGGGAGAAAGTTTTCTTGTTTTGTTGATATTGAACAATAAAAAAAAAAAAAACATTCAGAATTACTCGTCTGTTAATTTAGCCAAGATCTTCCCACTGCTGGGCCGGAGGAGAAAAGATTCGAGAGGCAGCCCATTTGAGAGCACTGCGGTGCAGTCTGGCTGTTTGTGGATCTTTTTGCAGGTCGGACAGTGCAGACTGGCTCTCTTAACAGGTTGGGCAGTTTAGTCTTGTCTCATCTAAGTAAACAAAAGTCACATTTCATCATAGTTTTGATCATTAAAGATCAATTTTAGTGGGGCGGCGTTTAGCTCAGTTGGTAGAGCAGCCGAACCATGTGTAAAGGTTCAGTCCCTGGGAAAACCTGTTCCAGATTTACTGATTTACAATATGTAAATTTACATTTATAATAAAATTGTAATTAAGTAGAGGAATCAAGTAAATGTACTTAGTTACTTTCAATCACTGCTTTTACTTGCTGAGAGTACAAAACTTACAACAGTAAAAGCCAGTCAAAGATGAGACAGTAAGTGTGTGTGTGTGTGTGTTGAGGACATATCATACCTGATTATTCATGCTTTTAAGACAGTGGCTTGTCTTGAGATCTGCAGCAGCTGTTCTTTTTCCGTGTGTGTGTGTGTGTGTGTGTGTGTGTTGTGTGTGTGTGTGAACAAATTGGCTGAGGTGATTTCTCAAGAAAAAGTACTGAACGTCTGACCTGACTCACACACTGACTAGACACAACTCATCTCACCATTATCTCATTGCACTCTGCCACATTTTTATATTTTGATGTGAACAAAACTTTATCATCACATGAATTCACATGTCATTCATGAGCAAAAATTAAACCCAGAGGACAAACTATAAACAGAAACACAACGTAAAAAGGAGAATTTGGTTGGTCCTTGCATGAAAAAGGTTGGAACTGAATTCTCTGATTGTTTTATCATGGATAGAAATTGCAATTAAAGGCTCAAAGTGAACATGAGTGAATCAACGTGTACCCTCTGATGTTACCTTGGTGTTGTGACCTTTGCACACCAAACAGTAAATCAAAACTACTGGCAAGACACTGCATCGCCGTTAATCCCATCTCACATCACACTTCCCAGAGAGCGGATTAATCTGTTCTGTTTGGATCTGTAACCTGGAAACATGACGAAGCAGATTTCCACTCATTCTCCAGATCTTCCAGTCATCTTTACAAAGCTGTCAAACTGAGATGTCAACCAATAAATCAGATACAGTCACAGTATATGTTACTATAAAAAGAATGATGAACACCTTTAGAATTTCCACAGCATTTTCCAAAACTGATGTTCTGATGTCCTGTGATTTACAGAGTTTCCTGATGAACAGTAAAGTAAACTGCTGCCAACTGTAGCTGCTGTTAGCTAATGTTAGCTCAGTTTATTATAGTGTTTATTTTCTATGGAAAATAACTATTAATTCTATATTTTGCCGGTTTAGTTATAAGGACTTGTAAAATCAATTTGAGGGACACTAAAGACTTTAAGGTTTTAAAACAATGATTCTGTCTAAGACGAGAAAAGAAAGTTCCCCAAGTGTTTCCCAAGCTTTCTAGCTTGGGAAACACTTTCTTTTTTCATTTTAACAACACTAGATTATTTGTATTGTATAAATATTCATGGGAAATTTGTAATCAAGTTGCTCAAACATGTCCCTATTTATTTTTCATTTATCTACTAATAGTCTTGTCTTAACAAATCTACATCTTGATGCATCATATATAAGTGACATAAGCACTGTTTGGCAATGTACTGTGTGGGAACTAGATTTTTTTTATTTATTCAGTAGTAAGACAGCAGTAATTTGATGTTTGTCGTGGTAAATCTGGTGAAACCGTATAAAACTTTCTCAAGGAATTCACCAAAACCACATAATCACCTTTCTTGATTGTGTACAAAACCTTATTCGTCACATTTTAATCTTTAAACAAGAGAACAAGAGTTTCTCCAAAATGGCTCTTTACATCTACCAATTACTCTTTCTTCACAAATGTCCTCAGACCGGAACATCAACAACTCAAATACGCTCAGATGATCCAGTGCGTGGGAGACATATTTTTGTATTTTACCATGGATTCTCTTTCTTGATCTAACGATTATCCTTTCACAACCTGTTGGACTGCCAACACAATCCTGAGAATCCGTCACTGATTATTTGAAACAGCGAGAGGAAACATCCTGTTGTCAGAGAGAAACCTTTGTTTGCCCTTTGCTTTGTTGGCAGGAGATGCGCTGTGTGGCAACCTTTTTCTGATGCTCATAACCTCGTTTCTTTAAAGAAGTTTGAGCTGGAAAGTCCACAGCTAAGGCATGCAATGAAATAGGAAAGTCAGTGTGATAGATTCGATGATTGCCAACAGGAAGCCGGGTCTAAAAAGCTTTCTTGTCTGTTTTTTTGCTTGAGTTGAGCAGCAATCTCTTTAAAATCTTGGTTACATGTAGTGAGACACTGTCATTGGGACCGTGAAGGAACTCCGAACAAACTACATGACTGTTGACATTTTGAGTTAATAGTTTTATGGATAATCTTTTACAGTAAACAGGAAAATCTGCAATCAGGTATCTGGACAAACTGTTGACTAGTTCAGTCAGAGACACATGTCATGTACTTGTACATGTACATACGTCATATACTAAATGGTTCCATAGTTACTTTTACTATGTCTAACTGTACATTTAAAAGAGAATGACACGAGGAAGACAACAGTAAAATAGAACTTAGTAGTGCTGTTCATAGTTTCTAAGTTGTCTCCAGACACCAGAAAGTCATGTTCACTCTCCATGTGAGCTTTTTAGCTTATTTGAGATTTATTCTTTTAGGAGTTTAATATTCAATTACACGCTTTTTTTTTTTTTGGAATTAAATGAAATCATGCAATGTGCATTAATCTGCATTAAAGCATTAAAGCTCCAGTGTGTAGGATTTAGTGGCATCTAGTGGTGTAGTTGCCTTTGGCGTGGCATCTGTAGATATAAAAGGTTCATTCCAGCATAACAAAAACAAGACGATTGTTATTTTCAGGTGATTAAACATGGGATGGGAACAGAGTTATGAAGATTATATTCCATTCCTGCTATGTTCTGTCAATAGAGCCTCCTAAACCATACACACTGGAACTTTAAATAATATTTAATCCAAGAAAACTTTTAGAAATTAGGCATCTGTGAGCCAAAAGTTCCTCATACTCTTGAGCAGAACAATATGAAATCTGGGCTGATGTTCATGCTCAGCTGTTTCTTTTTGTGTTTTTAACTGCTTGAGACTCTGGAGACTCCAAAAGACAATTACTACACAATGTTTACTCTACTATCTATAATCACAAGGATCATAATTGCATTTGGACCAACCTGATGGGAAAACTGTTAGATTGCTTCTGGGTGCATGTTATATTCATTGTGACTGGGCAGCCTGAACCTGACTCTGGTTCCAAACAAAGAAAACCTAAGTGTGAGTTTAAGAGAAAGTCTGAGAGAAAAAAAACAAAACAGTTGTCAGCAGGCCATAAAGAAGTTTGGAAATCCACCAGTCACATATTTTCTGTCAGCATCCATAGACCAGAATGTCAACAACAGAGGCACGCGTGGGAGATGCAGCATATTTTGATATTTCTATGGAGTCTGTATTAATCTGCTCATGAAAAGCTGCCAACACAAACCGCTGCAGCCAATGGACTCCAACACTGGCTCAGATCAAAACCACTTGATCTCTTGGTCACTGATCCTCAATGAAAGAGAAGGACATCTTAGTGTGGCAGAGACTTACGAGTGATAAATACTCCGGGGTGTGCTTCTTTGTTCCTCTTTTGAATATTACTGTCAGCGAGCTAAACCCTTTTCCCTGCCTAAACACGCCGCCCTCGCCGTGCCTACCTGTGCTTGTCTGGGCAAACAGCAGGCAAGCACGTTGAGACCGAGTGTGTTACAGCAATGGGTGAAATACTTTGGCACAGAATAAACATCTTTTACACCTAGCCGCGGGGGCCCATGCACTGTTCCAGTGACTCAACAAGAGAACCTCCATGAGTGGGCGATTTGGCTTTTTCTCTCTGTCTTTGATAGAAAGGAGAGGTTACCGGCGGCACGCCCCTATCTGAAGGTCTCACTGGCAACTTCCTGAAAAGATCCAGCAAGAATTGAGACGCCACAGAAGAGAAGAAAAGAAGAGAGCTTTAAATGCTTTGACCTTTCATTTGCCTATACATACATTTTAGCTGTATGAAAGGTCGCATAATCCTGTAATTCACTGTTAAGATGTTATCTTTCTAAATGATGAATCGCATTTGAGGATGTTTGAGTGAAACCGGTGGCATTTTCCCTTTTTTATCTGTGAAAAGATTATCTGCTGGTAAAGATAACTGAGAAAAGATTAGCCAGTCATGCTGAGATCGGCACAAACAAAGGTGAAAGAACGAGATTCCCTATTGGCCAAATCTATGGAAGCTGAGAACAGCTGTGCATGCAATTATTTATTTTTTTAATGCAGTTATCTTGAGATCACAAGTTTATACTGGTATTTAGAGAAAACAAAAAGCAGGTTTCTTGAGACAACAAGATTAGGAAAGTGATGGAGAACTCTACAATGCACCATTTATACGTGCTAGCATGGAATTTATCTCTGCTGAACATGACCAGTAATTAGAGGAAACAAATTTTTGTTTTCTTGTGATGATGGGATGATTATCTCCCATACCTCTGCAAAAAAAAAAAAAAAAACCCCAAAAAAACCCACAAGCACAGTACATCTTCCAGACATAAACACTGTCACTACATGTTGGACAACTTCTTGTCAACAGTATCTCATCTAGTCTCAATGACGTCCCCCACAGGTTTCTGAAGAGCTGTTGTGAAGCTCAGTGTGGTGGCTCTGGTAGTCTCCATCTTGGCAGTTCTGCTTCTGCTATCTCCTGGCTAATCCACAAATGGCCAAAAAGGTGGAGTGTGGGTGGGGGAGGTTTTTAAGGTGTGGGCCTAAAATGCTAACAGGGGAGCCCATGTTGTGCCAGAACGGGAGCTGGGGGAGCTGGACGAGCAGGCTTTGTAACCAGCCTCTATGGACATAACGGCAAAGGAGAAGAGACTGAAGAACACATTAACAGAGGAGGCTAGGAAGAGAGCTTGGTGAGATAAAAGGCTGAAACACTGCCACACTGCCATACTGACATGACCATGCTTTGCAGAGACACACTACAGTGTGCAAAGGTGTGCAGACTTGTCAGTAAATTTAATTAATTGTGTTTCCCTGGTGTAATTATACTAAACAAATATGATTTATTAAGAATAAATAAGTTGACGTGGTTAGTAACCTTTATCTCGTACCTGTGGTATCAGTGATAGTGTTCCTGTTCCTGGGTTGTGCTGCCTCAGAATTTTATGGTTTTGGTTCTGTGTTTATTATTTTTAGCAATGATGCCAGACAGAGAAATTAGAAAAAAGTTTTTTTTTATTGTAGGTCTGTTCACACTGACAAAACAGCGCCCTCCTTCTGTTTTTATCATCAAAGAAAAACCAATTGAGTTTAAACCAGAGGCCACAAAGTGTTTTGTTGGTTTAATTATACTTTTTCTCTTTCTCTCTATGTATTTATTGGTGATATATTGCATTTGAAAAGCATTACACTTTCAGCACCACCATTGTTTCCATCTCCTTGTCATTCCGTCGAGAACAGAAGTTCCCAGAGGAAGCGGATTTTTCTGAGGATAAAGTAATTCTGTCGTGTGGTTCAGAGGAAAAAGTTCCCACCTTTGTGCTGTCGGGATTCACAGGACTCGCTCTGCCTCGGCTGCTCTGTAATGGCCATCTTCCGCTCTTGTTCTCACATGTTCTCTTTGGTTTGGCTCAGAAAATGAATGGGCACTTCCTTCGACATAAAGTGGAGAGCAGTGCGTCTGCTTTTTCCGGTGGTTTGGTCGGTAATCATCGCCTCTCAGTTTCTGAAGATTTGCTAAGCGTCATGTTTGAAAACCACTTATGGCATCATTTGTTCAAACTCTGTCAGTTTTAAATCTAGTAAAGATGGAGAGCGGGCACACTGTGTGTGTGTGTGTGTGTGTTTGTGTGTGTGCCACATCATGTCAGAAAGCCTGCTGTGCTCTGTTATATGAACAGTATGTTTCAACAACTCTGAGCCTGTGTGTTAACATGTTTGTGCACGCTACATATTAGTGTGTGTGTAGAGGTTGTTCTTATGTCATCCAGATTATTATACAGTAGCTCCGCGTGGAAAGGCCCCAAATGACTCAGTGTGTGTGTGTGTGTGTGTGCTCAATGACTATTCTCCTATCTTTGTGGGGACCTATTTAAATTATAGACCTTGTAAGTGAGGACATTTTGAAACAAAGGGACGTATTTTAAACATGGGGGCTTTTTGGAAAGTTAGGACATGTGGGAAAGTGTAGATATTTTTGGGGATATTTTGAAAAGTGTGCTTATTTTTGGGAAGTGGGGAAAGATAGGACATTTTTAGAAAAACTATATTTTGGAAAAGTAATGACATATTTGGAAAACAGTTTGGGGAAAGTGAGGACATTTTTGGAAAGTTAGTATATCCACTTTTATATTAAGTGAAGTGAAGACAAATCACTATTGCAAATGTGTTTTTAAACATATGTACATAACCTTTATTGTTATATTTTGGAAAGTGCAGATATTCTTCAAAGGACTGTTTGAGGGTTACTCTAACCTTACCCTAAACTTAATTCAAAAAGAGGTCCTTAAACCTCTTTTTGAAACAATCCTTTAAGGTTACATTAAAGGGTGAGGGAACACATTATACAGTTTCTGAGCAGTAGTAAATTGTGTGCACAGAGTAATCTCAAGGTGAACTTGACACATTCATGCAAACACACTTGTGATAACTGTGTGTGTTTAGTGGCCTATATACATGGTGACTTTGCTGAGTTGTAAGGCCTGTTTTACCGCATTATTGGCAGCTGTTATGAAGCCAAAACACATGCTGTAAGTCAACATGAGGCTTTGACCTCATATGTTACAATTTTTAGCACAAAAAATTAAAAACAAAGCTGACTAAGTAGAGATGTCATGTCATGTTTAACACATACTTTATGATATTGAACTACATAAATACGTATGTAGAATTAAAAGTAATTTTAAAAATATAACATGATTCACAAATTGTGTTTCAGTTATATATAACACAGCCTGCAAACACTGGAGGAATGAACTGGCTTTTTCTTTCCAAATGACACGGTCTACAGATGGTTCAACAAAGTTTAACACATTTATTTATGGTTAATTGTGAGAGTGGCAATGAAGCTTGTGCATGTGTGGCTGTGTGACACAATACTGGAGATATAAAAAAAAAAAAAAATCAACCTTACATCTGACTTTGCTGTAAAAAGTATATATTTCTGCATACTTTTATTTGTTTTAGTCTTGACTTTGCATCTGGCCCCAGTCATGAGAGCAACAGAGGGCAGCATTTCTCAGTCACATTTTAAGGAGTATTTCATATGAGACAGTTCTTGTTGACTAATAAAACTGGCCCTTCCTAAGCCACGGCACTTTTTGCTCTGTACTCCAATCACATTTGAGCCACAACGCTGTCATTAATCTTTATCATTTCCTGTACTTACGTATGCTACGTGATAGCTCATCAATGTTTGAAAAAAACAAAAACAAACTTTAAATGTGGTTAAAAGATAAAGGTGACATGTACATAGCAAAATCTTAAAGTAGCCGTAAATTTGACGTAAATTTGCTAACACACTGAAGATGTGACAGTATAAACAGTATGTGCCTTTTATATTTTAACCACCTTTAAAATGTGCTTGTCTTTTCAACATAGACAAACTTGTATGCAGCATATTTAAGTACAGGAAGGATAAAGTTGACAGAGGTCTGCTCAACTGTGATTGGACCACAGATCAAAAGGAGGTGGGACTTAGGACAGATCAAATTTGTGTGTTTTTAAAATGGGACATAACTTTTGGCACAGTGCCCCCATCACACAAGACAGAAAATTAGACCACAGAAACAACTACTAGGAGTTAATTTATCACTGTGCTATGTTGTGGAACAGTCAGGGAATGTCTTGTGACGCAGATAATCATGAACATGTCAGTGTCAAGCTTTGCCGTGAGGTTGAAAAAACAAGTGGTAAGATTTTTTGTTCAAAACAAAGTAATTAGCAGTGCCCTGCAGATAAACTGAGCGTAGTAAAAACTCAGTTCACCTTTTGTAAGACTTTCTGCCAACCTACCAACAAAACTGATGTAGCGCTTCAGACTGAAGACCCCATCACATACACACATTTCATGTACACGCAGGTGCACATGTACACGTGAACCCTAACACATGTATCAATCTCGCCAGTCTACACCAAACTGCATCACTGCCTCGCATGCAGACACAAATACACATGTATACACACCTCACTGTCATTAGAGCGCCCACTCACATTTACACACACCCTTTCCTCCCTCTCATTATCAATGCTCTCTGGCACCAAACTCCACGTAAGAGAAGACCAAAGCAAAGCACACTCATTACTATCTGAGGCTAATACAATAACTACCATGTATGTCCCCTTTGTCTCTCTAAGTCTCTGTCCCAACCTCAGCACAGTCTAACCACATACTGACTCCACCCTACAGGTTATTATCATAAGTCATTATTTCTACTTGTATGCAGTCGTTGTAGTACTTTTTTATAGTATTCATTCCTGTTTATTGTACTCTCAGCAACAGGGTTTAGCAGGTCCTGCAACATGAGTGTCCAGACAATTAGACTTATTATAAAAACAATCTAACAGTTTCACTAAATTCATTTAAATCTAATTATTTGAATGATAAAGGCACTAAAAGAAAAGTACAGTCTCCAGATGCACCCATATTATTGTCTCCACCCTGCCAGGAAAATTATTTAGATTTAAGTAGTGCACTTAAAGGCAGTAAGTTTCAGTTTAGGGAATGAGCTTCCCATTTCCTTTACACCCAAAGTAATATTCTGCAATCCAGTATTTTGGTTGTAACTTTCCATCATCACGTTGCGCATGTGCGTTCTTAGAGTCATGGGAAGTGAAGAAGAAGCACAAAGAGAGCTAATGTTCAGACTGCTGCTAAATCATGACACTTAATGTATTTAATTGTCTTTGAGTCAGCTCGTAGATAGACTGCCATGATGTCCGAGGTGTTCACACCATTGAATGTTAGGGTACAATGCAAGAACCCACAATAAACAATGAACATTTTAACATGTAACCAATAACATTGATGTTAAGAAGACAATCTAGGTCCACTTGTGACTTTGGAACACATCATACGATCGTTCTCAGCAGATGGAGTTTACTCAGTGGTTCAAAGATTCCTGGATTATGTTGTCTTAAAAGCTCAGGTTTAATGTATATTCTTGAATTCTTTTATTTCAGCTGCTGTACTTCGAGGTTCGTCTTTGTTATGCTAGCCTCCTATTCTTATTGGATTTTTCTATAAAGGTTTCTTCCTATGGTCTGTTTCAAATCCTGACCCCTGTTCCTAGAGAGAAGATAAATGAGTATTCTGCACTAAACACTTGAGATAAAACAATTGTTTTGTTAACTACCAGACAGTTCCCATATGTCATTGCTAAATGCTTGCTGTCAAAACCTAATCAGAGGTGATATTGTGTGTTTTCTAATAAAATAATCATTATTTTAAAAATGTCCTCATTTGAAGAAATATTGAAAAAGTATTATACTGTAATACTCATAATCATTATGCTGTATATTTGGACCTGTGGTTCTGATGCTTCTCCCAAAGTGCTTTTGGTTGTGAGTGTTTTTATTTAGAGCTCCTTGTAACATCACAACACAAAGCATTTTTATGTAAATACATCAATAAGACAAACTGGCTCGAAGTAAAAAAAGAAAGAAAAAAAAAGTTGATTTTGTGATACAAACATGCACTGAAATGAGAATAAACCAGCAGAGTGAGGCTCCAACTAATAAATCACTGGAGTCACAGTTTATCTGGAAATGTCAGAGTTTGATTTGTGGCATGACTGCTCCCACAATGCACGTCAAACAGCTGTTGTTTACATGATTTGATTTGTGTGTCTTAATAACTAATTATTAAACACATTATTACCTCAGAGCTTTTCGCTGAGTTCCCATTAGAGAAATGTTTTCATTGCTTTAATGTCGGGAGAAGCAGAGAACCAAACTGCCCAATTTTAAAAAAATCACTCCGAGGACTCATTTTCACACAGAGTCTGGCTGAGCTCTGTTATGTTATGAAACTGCTAATTTTGGGTCCTCAGCATGTGTCTAAACGAGTGCACGATGTGGAGCATAAGTAAGCAAAATCATGCTGACCATTATTTTCCTTCAACTCAAACTTTTCCCACTAGAGAGCAAAATAAGTGCTCTAATATCATCAGGGTCGTGTTGTCTCAATTCAAATGCAGCCACTGTGAACTTTCTAGAAATGAAAGTTTTTTACTGCTTCTTCTTCTTCTTCTTCTTCTTTGCCGAATTGCAACCGTGCGGATTATTAGTATCATTTTCACAATGTTGGTGGTTCGTCCCCTTCAGCTATGTAGTCAAAATGAGGATGAGATGTGTCCAGCATCCCACACTCAACTTTTTGATCGTTATGAATGCACCATCCTGGTAGCCACAGTACACTGACTTTAGTGGTGACAGCACCTATGTAATCAAAATAGCAAGTATTATAGTATAACAGTGTTACAGTTAATGACAGAAATTTGGTTACAGGTTTTGAGTCTTGGATGACTGAAATATTTGATTTGATGTTTGTGAGCGATACGGTCTGATGAAATCTCATGGCAACTGAGCCAATAGTTCTTGTCTAAAGCTTGTCCTTTAAAACGCTTTTTACTGCTAAGTAAAAAGCGTACCTAACCTCGTGCTTGCTACTTTTAGTTCTGATACCATGGTCATTATTTTGCGTTCTGTTTTGGCCCTAGCTGTAAGCTCAATCTGAGATCACAGATTGCTGCAGGAACAAGTCGTAAAACCCAGAAATTAGTGTATTTTTGCACGAAGTCAATGAGTTTTGTCCTACTTGCAAAGTTGTGTTTAAAAAAAAAACAAAAAACTACAGACTTGAAACATCATCACACTGAACACTTACAGTATAGTAGTGCTACTGTGGTGCAGTTTCATTACAGCCTATTTTTTTTTGTTTATCTTGTTTTTTACTTCTGCCGATTGCATAGCGCTTCAAAAAGATTAGGTGTAAGTATCAAAATCCAATTGAAAAATCCAATTTGGTTTTTGCAGAGAGGGCCAACAAAAATACAGCAGCACTCCTGCATTTTCACAACTGAGAAGTACACCTGTATAAAAGTCCTGACCTACAGGCTGTATCTGTGTGAGACTTTGACACAGCACTGTGGAGGTCAAAGCGTGAGAACGTGGTTATCATTTACTGATCTGCTGCTTTGTAGATTTTCGCTTTGCTGCTTTCTATATTGTGACATTTGCGAACAGCCCGGTGGAGGTCAAACAGTGTAACCGCCAACAGTGATATAGTGTTGTGTGTGTATCTGATTTACTGTGTGTGAGAACGTGGAGCCTGTCATTTCACAAAACCACATGACTGGCGCTAAAAAGAGGAGGAGGAGGTGTGTGTGTGCGGAGGGGGCAGGACCACATTTGGATATGTTAAGAAGTCCTTGAAGGGTGGTTATAATTGTCAGATATACCAGTCTGACTCATTGTTTACGGCTCGCGACAAAGGCCTGTATGTACCGTAGCTTTCCATTCATCAAGCTACCATTACTGATTAGGCCTGTGCTGAGTTATGGTGGGAACCAGTAACATTTCCTCCCTCATGTAGACCCAGGTTCCTGCTGATAACAAACAACTGCACAAAGCCCCCGTTGGTGTACGTGCACCACGGGCTGTGTTGTGTTGTGGGGAGAATGGTGCATTTGAAGGCTCCACTGCATTCATATTGGTGGCGGGGTATTAATAGATTTATGAGACGTGGAGGACCCTTATATAAACCAGGAAATACACATCAGAAGGAGGTTCCTCCCAGTGCCACTTATTCTATTTTCTATTCAATCACAGTCCGTGTCAACACGTGGGCGAACTTCGAGTGTGTTCAGTGTCCAGTCGTGGGTTTGATGCATATGCTATTGTTAAACTCAGTACTTCATTCTGTAATGATAAAATAAAAAAGGAAACCATCCTTTATATTTTCATTTGTTTCCCACAGGTCTCACTATTTTTAAGGAAACATCATCAGGACGTTTTAGTGACCAAAGACTTTTGAGTTGATAGTTTTTATTGTTTGTTTATTTGTTGTCTTTGCAAAAAGAAGAATGAGTGAAACCCACAATCACTCAAATCCT
This sequence comes from Miichthys miiuy, assembly GCA_036365135.1. Taxonomy (NCBI): domain Eukaryota; kingdom Metazoa; phylum Chordata; class Actinopteri; family Sciaenidae; genus Miichthys; species Miichthys miiuy. The sequence continues at coordinate 4,136,726 of CM071615.1, read as the reverse complement.
TAAAGGGTTATGATCCAACACAATTTCCTGGTCCTCCAGCTGTTGCAGGGACATTTACTTCTTCATCTTTCCTTTTATTTGACAGTGACAGCGTAGAGGTGACAGGAAACAAGAGGAAAGAGACGAAAGATGACATGCAACAAAGGGCCTCGGTCACACTCTAACCAGGAGGGTTGTGATTACAAGGTCAGTGGCTCAAACCCCGAAAACACCAGAGGCCAGATGTATAAACGATGTGTGCACACGAAAACCACGCTTACGCTTTTTCCCACACATAAAGTTGTATTTATAAAGGAAGAATGTGCGGTGAGAATGTGCACATACTTCAGAGAAGGCGTACTCATGGTTTTCAAGAGATAGCTGCGGATGAAATGATGTTGTTATGTTTTCCGTCTACACAGCGTCTGTAAAATGTCACTCAGAGGCACAGCTATAAACGTGTGATGAATCATTCTTTTTATTTATTCACCATAATGTCCTGTTGATGATCATCTGATCCTGAATCACCGAGCATTTGCTAAAGTCGGTTTTAATTTGAGCTCTGTAGATTGGGAATTTAAAAGGTTTCATTTCATTGAAATTCAACAACCAAACTCATCTTGTGCATCCAGAGAGCATAAACAAAAAAAAAAAGAAATCATTCATACACGTGCATTTCTCATCCTTAAAACAATTTAAAGAACAATAAAGCATCCCTGAAGAGAATGTGACAAGCATCCCAACTGAGATTTCTACACCCACATGTTATAGCCTGTATCTAAACTGTAGCTCTCCCTTCACACATTTTAAGATAAGATTGACTTAATGATTCCACACTGGGGAAATTCACTTGTTACAACAGCTCACAATATACAAGGTGGATAATATAATACTCATAAATTAATAAATAGGGGCGTCCTGGTGGATCAACCGGTAGAGTGGGCCCGGTTCTGTGGTCCATGGACGCATGGTCATGGTTAGTCTTTTCTGCTCCTGTCGCTTAGCTCTGCATCCCGTCTTCTTCTCACTTCAGAGAGCTGTGGCTTTTTGTGAATGGGTCAACCCATGTATCATGAAGTCTGGATAACACCACAACAAAGTTCATGTTTGCAGACAGAATGGATGAAGAGTGTTCAGAGTTACTGTAACTGGCTGCCAATTACAAGTGTTTTTATTAGACACTCTTTGTATAAAATCCTGGAAGAGAACCAGGAGAGCTGGACAGGGACATGTGATGAATCAGTGGTCAGGCCAAAGTCGTGTGTAATGTCAGCCGTTCTGATGGTTTCAAACAAGCTTGCTGGTACAACACGATAGGTTGCACTTCCTCTTCTTTGCCGTTGACGGATCTAATGAGCGGTGATTTTCTGCATCCATTTATGGATGAGTGAATTGCGGGAGTTTTTAAAAACATGTCTGAGGTGGATCTTTAGGGAGCAAGTCGCAACAAACAACATTCCCATCAGCCTCAAGTACTGAAGCAAATGTTAGCATGCTAACATGTAACACTACAATGGTAATCATGATTGCACCTCCTAAACATCATCACAAGACAGCTAGCAACACGCTAGCATTGTCACTGTGAGCAAGTTAGCATGCTGGTGTTAGCATTTAGCTCAGTGCACCATTGTATAGTGTAGGTCTTATAGTTTTAAACCGTTTAACAGAGTGCTTAAAGTGTCTTCTGTAAAACCCTGATTCTTATTTATTACACTTGCTCAGTACAGTGTGTGTATCTGTGCTGGAAATTTGAAGCATGTTTAAAGAACTGCTACATTTATTTCTGTTTTATCTCAGTGGTTTTATGGTTTGTGATGTTTCATTTCTGTGTTTATATTACATTTTCTTTATTGCTGCGTTATATCAAAGCTTGTTTCTTTTGGTTGCTGCATTGACTTGTTTTTCCCCACAGGGACCAGTAAAGTTTCATCTACTGCCTCCTCTACAGCCACTCCTACAGGCCGTTTCTGTAAGTGAGAATATGTTCTTTCCCAATCTGCCAACTTAAATAACCCTTTAAACTGTATAATACATTAATGAAGACAAATGGATCTGTGTGTGTGTGTGTGTGTGTGTGTGTGAGCTCCTCTCTCTACGCTCCTCTCTGAATCTGCTGTGTTTGGTTTGGTCTCCAAGCACCAAGATTATGTTTGATGTCGGCTTAGAACGAAACAAAAATATCTTTGCACTCAAGGTGCTTTGGAGAAGTTGAGCCCTGTTTGTTCACCTGTATTGTGTTGTGCTTTTTGGGTACAACAATCGCTGCAGTGTCTACCGGGAACATTAGCTAAGATCTTTTGTAAGCCAAACTAATTACCATGAAAGACCTCCACTGGAGGAGCTGATCACATGGTGCGCGTTTAGCAGAATTCATAAACAACAGCGAGGGTTTGATCACATGTGCATTGTTGTCATTTCAATTATAGCTTGTGCAACATGATCTAGTACAGATTACAGTGTATGGAGTGTGTATCTATGTGAACGATCTGAAATAAATCAGCAGTATGTTTGAACTCAAGAAAAGCAGATTATGCTAATGAAAGAATGATTTCACATGCACTGCAGATGGGTAGTTACTGTAAATCTACGCGTACATGTACCCTAATGCCCAACTTTATTTTGAAATACTTCTTTTATTTTAAAAAGCAATTTAGCTTTTCTTAGCTTCCTCCATTGTCCGTTTTGCCTGTGCCATGATGTCCATAGAGGCAGCTTAGCCCGGTTACTTTGCCCAGCTCCAGTTCTGGCACGACACCAGCTCAAAAAAAAACCTCAGTGTTCCCCCACGGCCTGGGCCTGCAAACCTCCTCTTCTTCCCGGTGGTCCAAAACGCCTGTGGTACAAACACTAACACTCCCCCGGAGCTTACAGGCCAGGTAGCCCGGCTAACAAACTGAGCTAACAGCAGCTACAGTTGGCAGCAGTTTACTTCACTGTCCATCAGGAAACCCTGTAAATCAGAGAGTTGAGGCGGAGCAGCCGGAGGACATCAGAGGGAAAAGCAGAAAACATCTTCTCCATAAAATATGATCCAGTTTCACCAAAATCAGTCAAATAGTTGGTGGTGTGTGACTTAGTGCCGTAAAGCGTTACACACAAAGTTACATAGTGTGAGAACAGACGTACAAATGACAGACACCATTAAGTCGTGATACTTTACCTGTCTGAAGCCATTGCCATGCACAACTTGCATATACAAATCTGCCATTTGTGATATTAGGCTATATAAATAAAACTCAATTTGACCTGATGTGAAAAAACTAGCGGTGGGCATAGATTATTTTTTTGAATCTAGATTAATCTCACTGTAATCATGGAATTAATCTAGATTAATATAGATTAAAATGGCTCATTCAGAATATGTGTGCTACCTAAGTAATGACTAAAAGTAAGTCTTTGAGAATGGGTTTCTTCAGTCAGGTGGCGCATTAGACCAGGGGCTCATCTCCTGTTTCCAAAATGCATCACTGACTGCTTGAGAAAGCTGTTCTACTTTGATATTTGGTGATGAAAATAAATCATGTTCAATAAGATGTACTTGTGTTTACAAACTGTTTATTCAGTTAAACATGAATTTTAAACTGTAAGCCTACATAAGAGGTTGTGATGAACTGTTTACAGTCAGTAGCTTTGTGTCAATCAGTCCAAGCTCTATTTCTCCTTCTTCCACCAGTCACTCATCACATTTGGTGACAAACTAGATCTCCTCTTCTGCACAATATGGCCTGCTAAAGAAAAAAGTCTCTCGCATGGGACAGTTGTGGCAGGAGTTCCCAAGTATTTACGGGCAATGTGGGCCATCTTACCATAGACAACAGTGTGCTCCGACCACCACTTCAGTGGACACTGATCTAGACTGGCACAGGGCTCTACCTTGTACCTCTTCACAGTATTGTCTTCTGGTGTTTCCTCATCTGATTCTGAGTCTGATCCCATCAGTAGCAGGGCTGTTTTCTTATTGGGTGGCTCAGGGTTCTCCTCCCCGAGTGGCTGCAGAGCAGGTTCTTCTCCCTTCACCAACTCACTTAGCTTTGTCCACACTGGCTCCCTGTCTGCTCTGGCCAAGCACTTGAGGTCCTTAAATCGTTGATCTAGAGCAGCCTGCTTTGATTAATAAAAAATAATTATTATTGATTGATGAAAATTTCACTTTCCAAATCCAACCTCCATATTTCTTCATGACTCATTCATCTATTCATTGACTGATCTACTGGCTTAACAGTCTATAATGGTCAAACAATGCAGTTATCTTCTGGACAGTCTGACATACCTTAAGCCATTCCAGCTTTAATTTCTCCCTCCGCTGGTTGAGGTCCTTAGTGAAGGCAGCCTAGAATCGCACAATATAGGCAGGATCATCATCTGAGATCTTCATCGCGTGCTGGAGGTGGCACAGGGCAGGTAGAACCACAGAGCAGGATACATACTTATCACCACCAAGGAGCTCAGTGATGTACCTACACACACACACACACACACACACACACACACACAGACAAACAGACACACACACAGACACACACACAGACAGAAAGAAACAGAGCAATAAATAATTAATGACTGATTCATTTAACTCAGATTACACAGTTCTTAATCACATTACATTTAAGGGCATGTGTTTCTTAAATACCAAGTGACATTTAAAAGAACTTGTATGCCAATTCATGAACACGCTATCTTTGTAGACCATACCTGCATGGCTCCAGCAGTTTCTCTAGCTATACCAACTTCTCATATTCAGCACTTGTTGGGAGGGCCAGATGGTGCTGCTGCTGAGACAGCGTTGTGTGCAGTGCGTCTCTGTTGCGCCTCACGCGCTTGATCATCTCAAGGGTGGAATTCCACTCGTGCACGATGTTGGAACATCGTGCACGAGTGGCTCCTGAACTTGTCCAAGGGAGGCTTGCTGGACTTTCAGCCTGTCTGAGTTGGCCGGACAGTGTTTGAAATGTCCGACCACTTTATGGCACTTGGCCAGTGCACCATCAAAACCACTTTCTCAAAGTGACATTCCAATAGCTCTCTGTACAACATGCGCAGCACAGGAAAAATGCTCGAATGGCAGTATCCTCCCTGCTGCCACCATATTAGGAGTGCTGTCTGTTCCAATAGTGCTGATTTTGTCAGCTATCCCCACTGATTAGCGACGTCGAGAAACTGCCTGGCACACGCTTCTGCAAAGTGACGCTCCTCTGTTTTCATCACACTTAACGGACAGACAAAGTAGATCAGAATAAGTTCACCACTAGTAGTAAACAACTAGCAATCATCAAGAAGCAAACATAATGTGGTGGTAATTTGTGGTGTCGTGGTAATTATAGGCTAAGTAATTTAATTAAATTATGTAATTTAAAATTACATAACGTAGCCTTCCTAAAGCGAAGGAGTGAAGTTCCCAGCTAGCATCGATGAGGTGTACAGTAACGCCGAGGTAGTTATCGTTGTTGACAGATGTCCAGTGTTCTCAAGTCAGTGCTACACACCTCGCCTCTACCATCTTCTCATCCTTTGCGGCTCTCTCTGCGGTGTACTGGTCATGTATTCTCCTAATGATAGTTCGCCTCGCAGGTAGTTTGTAAGATGGGTCACCTGTGACCGCCTGGAGAACAAGCTCGAGCCCATTATCTTCAACCACGCTGATGGGCCGGCAGCTGGTGGCAATCCACTGAGCGAGAAGATTAGTTAGCTTGTCTGATAGAGCTGCGCTGATGGGCTTGCCTCGGTTGCACTCAAACAAAGCACTTTGACGACGATTCTTCCCCTGCGCTACATCAGTGCTTGACCCGGCATCTGCAGCATTAGCTAAGGGATGCTTTGCGTTTAGGTGGTACTTGAGACTGGAAGAACTCCTACAGTAAACTAATTCCGCATTGCACAAGGTGCAAACAACCTTAGTCTTGTCGAGGTTTCCTTTGGGAAGCTTCTTAAAAATTAATTTTCCCTGAAGCAAACCCGGCAGCTTCGTAGCTGCATCCATGATAGCACGTCACGTTTGATGTGTTAATTCACAGTAGGCATACAGGTTCGAAGACTCGTTCTCGCCCCCTACAGTGCAATTCGGCTAGGTATACATCCGCGCTAAAGTATCAAGGTGAAAGTCATCATAGTTTGCGTAGTATAGACCCAGCTCCCAACCCAACTTTGAGAATAGATTAATGGCAATATTTTTTTTATAGCCTGTTAACGCAAGTCTCACATTAACACAGCACATTAACGCCGATAACGGCCCACCACTAGCAAAAACCTGAATGAAACTTGATTTTGCACGTTCATGGCCACAAAATCTGTTTTTTGCAGGAGAAATCAAGCTGGGGAAATCTTGAATCCCCTTTTTCATTTTAGGCCAGCTCATGTTGGTGGCAGTGAAGAAAACGACAACAAGCAGAGAAAGACAAAAAGAAATAAAGTTAACTTTTTAGCATGCGTCTCTCTAAATTACAGCTACTGTATGTGAGAGGAAAGGAGGTGGTTGTGGCCGATAGCCGCTAACAACAGGACAGACCTGATTAGCGAGACATAGAGGAGCGCTGGCTCTGCATTCCCAGCTGCCTCTGTCCTGAACACACTGTCAACAGCACATCAGCAAACCACCAAAGCCCACCCTCCCAAAATCACCCTCCAGAGAGCTGACACACATCCACTGTCCTTCAGACCCGGGGAGTCATTGGCAGCATGGGCACAGCTTGTTCCTGAAACTGCTGAAGTGCTTTTGAGCAAGAGTCTGTTGAAGGGTGAAGTAAAGACAGTTATTCTGGGTGTCAATTAAACACTTTGTAACACAGGATTAACATCAGCTGGATGCTACCTAATCTTTATGATAAAATATTTGATGCTTTGAACCCTTTGAGAACACGGGATCCTTGAGAAAGCTAATTTCAGTTCCAACTTGTGAAAGGCTAATTGTGTTCATGTCATGCAATTAAACTTCTTGAAAGCAAAACTTTCTTTCTTCCTTCCATCAGGATTAAATGAGGTGGAATGCTTGCTGATGATGAATATTTTGCAGGTACTTAAAAGTTCGCTTTGCCAAATCTGCATGTAAAACCTTCACGAAACTGTCAGCAGCTCATCCACATGTAGCGCAGAGGCCGGGGTGTTACCTGTTTATGTCAAAGAGGCTTTCAGTCTCATTTGTCTGCTTGTTTGTTTCACAGTGGAATGAGTTCAGAACTCTTGGTGCAAAGATTCTGCTTTCAAGGTTTGACATTTGGGGAACTATAATTCATTTTATTGCTGAGAGTTGTGAAAGTAAAATCAATATCAGCCTCATGTCTGTTCATGAAGAGGAATCGGGAAGCAGTTAGCCTAGGCTCGCTTAGCTTAGACTGGAGGAACAGGGTTAGAATTAAATGATCTGTAAATGATCAGTTTGTGGTTTTAGGTGGAGTTACATGCTGGAATGATTTTTAGATTCCATGCGGTGTCTCTGCTTGTTGCCTGGCAAGACTTTAGTCGGTCACTCTTTGAAGAACCACAAATGATCATTTTAACATTTTTGTTTGTGTGCAGATACAATTACAAGATACATTAATGAGCTTAATGAGCCAGGCTATCTGTTTCCCATGTCTTTAGTCTTTATGCTAAGCTAAGCTAATCACCTCCTGTCTCCAGCTCTGTACAGAACACACAGACAGTAGAGTCGAATGGATTCTTCAACTTTCTGGGTATTACAAGTCACGGACACAAGACTCAACTGCAGGACTCAGGAGGCAGATACAGGAGGTAACCAGTTTTTAATCACAGGCAAAGGTTCGGTACACGGGAGTTCAGTCAGGTAAGACAGGCAAACAATCCAAAGGAGTAAGGAAAAAGCAGGGTCCAAAAACAGGCAAGGGTCGAAACCGAAAAGCACACTAGAAACGCTGGAAAGTAGGACACATGCTACACTAACAATCTGGCACTCGGGAAGAGGAAACAAAGGGTTTAAATGCACAGGTGATTAGCGGCGTGACACACACAAGGCGGGAAACTGGGATACTGGAGTAGGCGGAGCGGGGATTGACTGTGACAGTGCATTTTTTAAAACCATTGTATCATTTTCTGGTAAAATTGGTAAAACCAATGAGAGAAAAAATAATTCCCTATTATTAAACTTCATAATATTAAATCTATAGGACTGAATCTGGAGGATTGTGCAGCTTTGGACGCTTTGTGCTCTTCTTTGAGTGTTTTCTGGTTTAATGTTGCATGAAGAGGTCATGAAGACTGGTGGTTTTGGAAAGCCTGTTGTGTAACAACGCAACTATAGTGTTTAAATGTCAAATCTTATGAAAAGAAGATGCCAGATCAGCATTAGGCGCTGATATTCACCCACAAGGCAAACATGGGCTGAAAGCAATGATGTCAGGGACGAATTATTTACTGCCAATGATTGTAAAACTGATCAAAATGATCTATATTAAAGTACTGAAGTCTTTAATTCCCTCATACAAAATCAGCTTTTAGAGCTGGATCCACTTTTCTAACGTTCACATGGTCAACCTACTTGTCTCGACCATATATCCTGTCCATCACTCATCCGTCTTCTCCAACATTCACTCATCCATCCTGCAAATCTGACAACTTTATTGTCCATTATACTGACAACATATGGAACTCTGTCTCTGGCATAACAACATGGCGGTTAAAAATAGGTTTAAAAGGAGGGACTGACAGATTTACAGTACATGACATAAATAACATTAGATCCTTACAACCCACCAGACACCATATAAATGAACAGGTGTCCTTCCCGCTATTGTTCAGATTGTTCATTCTGCACGTTCAGGGGCTGGTGTGCAGAAGCAAATACTTCAGCAAATCAAATTAACGACTATAAATCGCTTCAGTACCAGTTGGAATACATTAATTCACTAAAAAATAAGTCCTGAACATTTAACCTCTTGGATTTCCCACGGCAAATCCATGTCTCTCGTCTCCACAGCAGCATTTAGAGCTAACATATAAATAGCCCTCATCAGTTCATGCTTTGTTTGCTTTAATACGTAGGATTCTTTCATCCGAAGAATCACTCTCTTATTCTTAGTAAGTCATTTGTATCAATGAATGAATTGATATTCGTCATACTTTCATAGTCATGCTTTCCTTGTACTTGTCACTCCAAAAAGTAATCTTGGGTTTAGATCTCCGTCTCCATTTTCCAACTTTTTGAACTACGTGAGGTTTAGTTTGCTTTGGCTTCTGTTTGCCATCTTAGTTGATGTGGGTTTCATGACAAGATGAAGTAAATAGTGTCGGACAACATGGTGTCTTTGCTATCACCAAGGAAAAAGAAACCTGTTGCCAAAATCCAAATTGAAGGAACAGTGTGGGAGTGAGATGAAGTGAAGGAGGTTCCACTGTCATCTGTTTTTTTCTAGCAGTGAAATGTCAATCATAGAGACACAACATTGAACACGAACTCATCCCAATGGATCAAATACAGACGCTGCTTTTTCAGTTAAACACTTTGTAACAAGATTAACACCACCTGTATAAAATATGTGATGCTTTGAATCCTCTGAGAATTGTGTGTTCATGTCATGCAATTAAACTTCTTGAACGCACAACTTTCTTTCTTCCTTCAGTCAGGATTAAATGAGGTGGAATGCTTGCTAATGATGAAAAGTTTGCATTGCCAAATCTGCATGTAAAACCTTCACGATGTACAAAACTGTCAGCAGCTCATCCACATGCAGAGGCCGGGTGTTACCTGTTTATGTCAAAGAGGCTTTCAGTCTGCTTGTTTGTATCATAGTGGAATGAGTTCAGAACTTTTTGTGCTAATGGATCAAATACAGACGCTGCTTTGTCACACGCCTCGGGGTGTGGCGTACCCTTAAGCATCTGTACGAGATGCCTTTGTTAGGTTTTAAAAAGCTCATGGTTGAACTAAAATAGATGTAAATGTTCACATTTCCATTACTGCGTCACGTGATGACATTAAATAAGTTGTCGCTGACCTTCGGTTTCACACATGATGCGAACCCCAGTCTCTTGGGTGAAAGTTTGTACGATACTAAATAAAGATGGCTTCATTTGCTGGTTGCAGGTTTCATGACATGGGATGAAATAAATAGTGTCAGAAGCATACAGCATCTTTGTGGTCACCAACAGGTCTCAAAAACCCATGGGTGGGTTCATCAATGTGATTCATGCAGAATCATGCCAGAAAATCCAAATTTAAGGATCAGTGTGGGGGCTGGATGAAGCTGAAATGGTAGGAGAAAAACAGCGGTATAGTTTAGCAGCTCAACAGCTGAATTAGGAAAACATGACTGCAACCAACCACCACTTACAGCCTAAGTGCTAAGTTCCACCGGTGTGTTTTGGCTACGTTGTGGCCCACGGAGCTGATCATGTCTGTTCTACCCATCTACTTAACCATGGTAGAAGCACACAAACCAAAGAAAGATGACCAAATCTCAGCGACAGCAGCTCAGTCCACAGGGACTTGGCTTGGCAACCAGAGAGTGTCTGTCTAAAATATGTAGACCAAATTCTGGATCCTGAATGGATTGTGTCAATTAGCACTTCTCTTCCATAACCTTCTTTGAAAAAACCATACAACCCTACTGTACATTACAGCTTTTCATCACTCTTGCTGGTTACCATCATTCTCTGCTGAAGTTCTTGTAACTTCAAATACAGCAGGCTTGTCCCATACCAGTGATCACATGGGAATATCTGCCAAGGAACATCTCACTATAAGATGTCAATACTTCTCTTCTTACACATAAATCCTTGTTTGTGTTTTGGGGTAGATTCCTGTAATTGGTACATCAGATTTATCCAGATTATGCTCCCAGTGCTAATTAACCACACTGTTTTCTTGGAGGAGGATCTAGACTCAGATCATGGTGTAGTTGTTTGGTGACTCCCAGTTTGAATTCCATTATTCTGTTCTGTCTGAATTAAAGGAGTTGACAGACTTTATTCGAAGCACTATGAACATGTTTGGTATGAACATCACTCACCCCTGATGGCTTCCTGCTCAGTGTCTTTCTTCAAGGGTTCCTCACTGTCTGTTTTGAGCTGTTTCTCTTCAAATATTTGGGTGGGAACAAGAGTAAAATAATAAAGAAGAGAAGAGAAGACAGAAGTTGATAAAATAAATATAAAATTGCGTATTGTTCGATTCATAGTGCGTACCAAACCGAGACCACTGTATCGAACGGTTCAATACAGATACATGTATTGTTGCACCACTAATAGAAACTTCTTCTGTAGCATTTCTCTGCCACTGATCCATAAGCGAGAACTTCTTAACTGGGAATTTCCACCAGGTCTGTCAGCGCCGCGGTTTTGCTCCGTCCTCTGCCTGGCATCAACCCCCACCGGGCGCGTCATGGCAGCGCAGCGCTGCCTTGCGAGCCAGCCATATTCACGCGAGATCACGCGATAATCCTGATAAACTGTGTGTATAAAGGAACAACAGCTTACTTTGTCCATTGTCCTTATAGAAAGTATCTGTTGTGTCATAAATTAATGTGTGTTGTTCCACTTCAACAATTAGTCTCTCGTCGTCCATGTTGCCGACTCTCCGAGACCCTTTGATCGATTGACTGCTGACCTGGTGCCACCGGTCATGACGTAATGTTGATGTGAAGTTGTGATAGGCTACATGAACTGCGTATTGTGTTTTATTTTGAAAGGGGGCGGAAGTGTATTACGTTGATTCTGTGTCGGATTTCCTGTCTGGTGCAACCTGCTCTGTTGAGATTTACACAGTTTAGCAACGGCTCACGTCAAAAATAGAAGTGCTACGGAATGATAGCGCTGCAGCGCGGAGACACGCTGCTGGGACGCTGCTAAGACATGCCACAGTACGCCCGGTGGGAATGCTTTCATTGATTAGAGTGGCAGCGATCAGCACCGGTGACCGCGGTGTAGTTGTTCCGCGGCACTGACGGAACCCGGTGGAAATTGGCCGTAAAGGAAGTTTCTACACCTAAGATGCTCTCTTTACTTCTAGTAAAAAGTAGGCTTTAAGAAAAGTGAAGAGAAGTACAAATGATTGGAGGTGGTTATGTTACAAACTACAAGAAAACAAAAAAACTATTGTGCAATTTAGTTATTATAACAACTGAAAGATGCTTTTCTTGTCAGAATGTTTCAAATGCAAAATCTTTTAAATACTTGGGTGCATGAGGGGGAAAGGGCACAATTAACAATTCATTCAAGCAATAAAGCATTAAAAAAAGCAATTAATTACTTTTTTGATTATTTTTTGGTCTATAAGATCATAAAATGTCCATCACAAATACCCAGACTTAATGTGTGTCTTCAGATTTCTTGTTTTGTCTAACCGTCAAACAGTCAAAACAGTCAAAAATCAGAGAAAAGGCAGCAAATCCTTATATTGAAGAAGCTGCAAACAATCAATATTTGTTATATTTGCATGTTTTGCTTAATAAATGACCAAAAATGGACGCCAGTTCAAGTCCAGGTCAACTGGTACGTCGTGTGGACTGGTAGCTGGAGAGGTGCCAATTCGCCTCCTTCAGCAAGGCACCAAACCTCAGGCAGCACCTCGCTCTGACATCTCTCAGTACTTTAATGCATGTACTGCACAGGTCCTGTTTGTACATGTGTGTACTTCAGGCCTGTGTGTGAGAATATAACAACAGATTGGAAAAAAAAAAAAAAAAGAATTTCCCTTTGAGGGATTAATAAAGCACTTTTCTCTTTCTTCTTATAGTTTCACCAGAACTAACTGGTTGAGGGTCAATTATGGACGACAATTTCTATGGACGTTTTAAATACGTTTGTCATGTTTCAACGTGTTTTCTCACTGTGGCTCTCATCTATTGTAAAAGCTATGAATCCAAGCTGAACTCTTCCGAGCCTCAAATGAAAGATTTTCAGTGGCGTACACCTTTAATCATTAAGGAAGTTTGTAGCAGCCGTTGCTGTAGTAGACAGACTAATCAGACGAAGAGGCCATGCTAAGCAAAGTCAGGAGCCTTGAAGGAGTGTAATCTAATCTGTGGTGGGGTGGAAAGGATGTTCTGCCAGTCAGCCACTCTCTTATTAGGACATGTGGGACCAGCTGTTTGTGTATGTTTGTTCCTTCGCCTCGCTGAACGCACAAGGAGAGCGATTCAATGCTTGTTTGGCTGCAGACGGTGCAGAGCTGAACTCAAAGTGATCCACAAACTGCACGAACAATTCCCGGCACACAGAAGTACAACACCTGAACGCAACGTGCACGCACACATGTGGAAACACAGCCTCAGAAGCAGATCGTGTAAACACAGCGTCATAGTAACCATCTCTGTTTCTCCTGGCTGCGGTTCATTGCTCTCGTTGCCTTCCTGTTGGTTGCGAAGCCTTCAGGCTGCTGCTGCTGATGATAGCAGGGCAGGTCGTCACTCGGGGGCGGTTCGGCCTCGTGACACTCGGCTGGCCTTTCTGCTGAGTGGCTGGTTAGCTGCTGCGTGTTAGCACTTGCTGACCTGACTTCACATGTCAGCTATTTGTCCTGACTGTTCACACTCCGTATCACAAACAGAAACTGCAAATCTCAATGAATTAAGTTTTTTTCCCACCTTCCTTCCTGAAAACATTTTCTCATCAGTGCCCATGTGTGTGTTTTCAAGGATGAAGTTTTCAAGGAGCCAAGGTTCATAAAACTCTCTAAAGATAAAAATAACCATACAAATCTTCAAACTAACAATCAGAGCTACTTTGTGACAGCAGAGATATGGAAACAACAATGGAGCAGGAATTAGTCACAAGAAACCATTAAATGTCAGCAGCACAGAGTTTATTGGGGAGTGTTTGTGTGAACGTTCGTTCAGTTTCAGGTAGAGTTCAAGAGAAGGTTACAAGATACGCCTGAAAGCTGCACAAAAAGCTTGCAGGTGGATCTTGTGAATGGAGTAGAGATTTCTTTTCTTTGGCTTGTTTTTCTTTCATATTCACCGTCTCATATCTCACCAACATGTTTAAAGACATCATCAGCAAACTCATGAGTGATTTAGTTGCATTAGTCAGTGGGATCATGGGCGTAACACGATAAAGATGCATGACTCAAAAATGTTGTATGTGGTTCCCACAGGTGCTTAAATTCCTTTAAAATTGTACATCTGAGGAGGAGAAATCAAGGCCCTGAAATTTTTGAGAATAGACATAAATAGGGTCATTGAAAGTGCTTGAATTTATATATTTGTGCAAGAATAGAAACTGAAGTATGAGCATCTGCAAAACCTGAAAGTTCTTATAAAAATGCTCAGTGTTGTGAGCAATTAACTTTGGTCTGGGTCTCTGCCTGTTCTGTGTTCTTGAAATTGAGCGAATTGGGCCTGGAAAGTATTTGAAAAGTCATTGAATTTGATCTTTAGGATAACCATGGGTCGTATGTCCCTGTTGCTTCTCCTGCATGCAACGGAACATTGTCTTGACTCATGTTGGGACAGTGCAACCAGTAAACAGAAGGTTTTACAGGGTTTGGTTAGAATAGTGTGACTGTGTGACTCTTTGACTAGTTCATTGATCTTTTTTTTGTGAATTAGGTGAATTCATCAGCACTTTCTGTCAAAACCAGCAAAATGTTTGTGTAAAAAACTAATTTAACAGGCGGCCATCATGGTAGGTGCATTTATCAAAGTGAATACTGTGATTCTGTGATTGTCATGTCATGACGTGATGCTGCAGTCGTGAGCCAGGACTCTTTTCTCTCCTCAGCGCTGCATTCAAAGACCCACCGTCATCCAAGAACTAACCAAAACCGAAACGCTGAGAATCTTTGATATTGGAAAATGACAAACACATATATATATAAGAATAAATCATATGTGGCCTTAAAAGTTGCTGGATGACTGAAATCACTTTGTATCTTTGTATCCATCCCAAGTTGTAGGTGTGAAGTGAATGGTCAACAATGACTGCCTGACAGGATATGATTTGAAAATGTTCGTGTAAAAACATCAGTGTGGTCTGTGGCAACGTCAGTTTTTTAGTGCACACATCTCCAGAAGCTCCATCGTGCAGGAGAAGTTGCCTGCACACACACACATGCATTCACAGATACATGCACACACACATCCATGTATGCAAACATTTGTACACACACACTTGCTCCAGACTATGACACACACAGATCTAACACACTGTACGATATTTTCCAGAAAGCTCCCCTCTGACGCTGGCTGAAAATAGCTCCATCTCGTCGGTGTGTGAAGTGTCCAGGCTCTCGCAGCTGATTGTGTGGCCCGGAGAGAGAGAGAAAGAGAGAGAGGAACAGCGTGAGGCTGTGGGATGTGACAAGAGCGCCGCCGTGGGTGGAAACTTCTCTTAAAGGAAAATTCCACCCACTAATCCTCTTAGATATCATCAGGTGTTGAAGCTCACTCTCCTGGAGCTCGCGCTCAGCTGTGGGCCGTACGTGGGTAAAGTTCAGTCGGTGCTGAGTTGAAGGCTTCGAAAGAATTATTTTTGCATGTTTAGTTGTTGGAATAAAGAAAAATATTGGTCCAACAAATGGTGCAAAAACTGCAACTTCAATCTAACATTTACAAAACACACTGTTCAATGCAGACACACACATATGCAGACGCATACATACATGATTAACACACCTTTTATGAACCTCAGTCAAAGTGTAAGCTCCAGTTATGTGTGTATATGTACAGACAAAGTATGTACATATGCATGTAGGGGAGAGTGTGTGTGAGTGTGTGTGTGTGTGTGTGTGTTTATTTCCAGCATGTGAACAACAGTAGCGATGCATGCATCTATTATGAGACCCTACGGGGGTGTAAAGTGTCTTTACACAACAGAGAACACCACAGAGCATCACTCACTTTTACAGCTACAGTTAGCAGCCGTATGATTAGCATTGTTGCTAAAGCGTGAGAGTGTCCCGCTGGTGTGTGTGCATTTGTGTGTGTTGTCCTCCATGATTCAAACTCCCCCCTCAAGTCTTTCATCTTCCTGTTCTCACGCCTGTCAGGACTTCCTGTTCACGCCCATCTGGCCCCGCCCTGTGCGGCTGACAGCCTGCCCGCTCGCTGTCACTGCAGCGTACACGTCCTTCCCTTTAATCGTACCGCCCCCTTTAATTGGCCTGCGTCTTTAGGAAGTTGTTTTATGTGCTCTGTGTGGTGTCTTTTATTGTGAAAGGCGGTGCATGTGTTTGTATAAAGTGCGGTTGGCTAAACAAAAGAGAGTTTGACATCTGTGGGTAACCAAGACACTGTACCGTGAGTATATGTAGGTATAATTAACTACAAACAAAGCAGGATTGATTTACAGCTCATTTCCAGTTATGATGTTTGATAAGTGTTTGATTTGTGATGCATTACATAATCCAGCGTGGAGACTTGAAGTTACTTTGATCTGATTTGAAAAAGTTCTTAAAAAAGACATATGAACACCATGATTTGACCATGAAGTATTGTTAGAGCTTGTTGTGTTCAAGAAAAGCAGTAATCTTTTAAAATAGTCGTCGTGCAGACATGACAGGTCAGGGCCTTGAAAAACTTTGAAGTGACCTTTAAAGAAACATATCAGTATTTTTTAAACATGTTTTCACTGCAGTATGAAAAATGAAATTGGCCAATAAAGTGATTCTGATTCTGATCTAAAAGTCTATAGCATTGGTATCAAACTTATGACCCCCAGGTCAGAACTGAACCCACCAATAGGGTTCAATCTGCTCAACTGGATGACTCTGCAAAGTGAGCAAAAAATCCATTAATTACAATTGTCCACTGATGATGTCAGCCACACTTAGCTTGTCAACATGCTAACAACACAAATACAACAAATAGCACCAAATTAAGTGCACTGAATAGTTAATAATAATTAATTATCATGCTAACACACTTGTAGTGACAGTGCTAACATGATGATCTCTCATCTCATCTCTCAACCAAACTTAGCATGTCAGCATGCTAACATGCAAAATTAGCACTAAACATGGTAAACTAAGTACACTAAGTAGCTATATGATATACAGTAATTAGCATGCTAACACACTAACAGTGACAATACTAACATGATGATGTCTGGCGGGTAATGGTCACCAACCAAACTTAGCATGTCAGCATGCTAACATGCACAACATAAGTAAAAAAACAAATAGCACTAAGCATATTAAAGTAAGTGCAGCTGAGGCTGATGGGAGTGTATTTGGTCATAGTCTGAATGACTGACCCTGTCTATGTCTAGAGCCGTGCCACTGGTGTGTAAAATTAAAAACACAAATATCTTTACTTTATAAGGAGGCTAAAAGATGCCAAAACTTCAGAATTGTCTTTGGGGTCATTAAGTGATTATCTTTAATCATTTATCATAACCACACAGCGCTCATGATTTTTGCACAAAGTGTCATTTGATATTTATAACCATGTGTTTTTTTTTTATTGCATCACTAACAGTATCCTATAATCACTCCTCTCTCTCTTTCTTTTCTTTCCTGTGAGAAACTGACTCCATGACTCATTGTTCTGAAGGCGAGAAAATGAGTGAGAGATGACTGTAAGTTCACAGGCAGGCATGCAGCGACCTCATGATTTTCAGCGCGTTTAACGTCTTCATGCAGGCAGGCTCTGCTTTATTGCCCCCTCTGTGTGACCCCGGTGTAGTTTGGAGAGGCCGAGGCTATCATTAGCAGGACCTTTGGCCCTCCCCTTCACTCCGCAGCCAGGCAGCCAGCTGGTCCAGCACTCCCTCATTAGCTCCAACCCATCTCGTCTCCACTTTACCTGCTGGTCATGTTGCTACCCTCCTCTTATCGCAAACACCACATAAGCGGGCTCTCTTTAACCTTGCAACCCTCCTCAGCCCCCCTTCTTTGCCTCTCCCCCGCCTCCCCCTATCTTAATCTGTCTAATGTGTGTGTAAATAACATTTGCGTGGTCCAGATAGCTTTTGTTTTACCATCAAACAAGCCCCGACCATGGGAACCTGGTCATTAATTACCATGTGATTCATGGTTATGGCTCTGTGTCTCGTCTCGCCACTAGTCTGTCATTAAGACTTTCCCAGACTTCCCATCCCGGCCTCTCCCAGTTAACAGCTCACCCACACCAGCACTCAGCTCTGCTAAATCATCACCACCACTTACACACAACATCAGCACCTTCTCTTCCACCAGGAAACACGCACTATTACAATTACTACGATTAGATTTAAATGGAGAAATTACGTCATGTGAGTTGAACATAGAAATGCAATGACTGAAGTTCAGCTGAGACCTGCAGTTATGTGGAGATGAAACCATTAATGTGTCTGTGATAGATCCAACACCTACAACATCTGAGTGGTTTTCAACATGGGGGTTGGGGCCCCCCTGGGGTCACAAGGTAAATCTTGAAGGTTGCAGAGTGATTGATGAGTTACATCTTCACAAAACTATGCTGATTTTTCTCCTTGAAACATCTCAGGAAATCTCTGAATTGTGTTGTCACCGATTCTAAACAGGATTTCTTTTTTGTACTAAAAAGGCGAGATTCTGGCATATCAAGGTCCAATTGATCTGACCTCATGAGACAGCCAACATTAGTAAAGCCATTTCTTTTCTCAGTTGTGATGTAAAATAAATCGAATCCGACAGTTTCCCAACAATTTCCACTGGAGATTATGATTAAATTAGACTCCTGCAGTTTAAATGAGCTCTGTTTTCTACACACTTCACTATGTAATACAGGTTTGGGGCTCTGAATATGCTGCAGTGCCAAAACGTTTAAATTGTCTTGTTAGAAATGTTGATTAGTTTGTGAAATCTGAGTTCGTCTTGTTGTTTTTCTTCTGCTGTATTGAAGGCTGAGGCTGCCTCTCGGGGGAACAGAGGGGCTGCTGTCAGTCTGCTGTCAGTTGCTACGTTCAGTTTGAGGTTTAGTAACAGCTACAAACTGGACGGGGATCAGGCCAAGAGGCTGGCAGGAGTAATCTTACTGCAACCCCCCAACCACCACCACTCAGTCTGCTCTGTGTCTGTGCATGTGTCTACAGTGTGAGCATGTATGGAAGCTCACTAATGACAAAACCAGGTGGGGAAAGGACGACATGCTGTATTAAAACAAAGAAAATATTACTATTTTGATAGAAAATGGATGAATTATTCATTTTTTTAATGCAAAACTGCCAAAGTTTTGCTGGTTCAAGCAAATTTGTTATTTTTCTTTGTGGTCTTTGATAGAAACTTGAATATTTTAGTCATTTTGGACTGTTGGTCAGACAAATGAGACAGAAAACATGACCCTGAGCTCACCTCTTTCACAATCGTTATATTTTCTCTTTTTGTAATATGTTAAGTAAAGGATAGAAAAATATGTTTCACCACTTAACAGAGCACAAAACTACTTTACTGGAAGTTGTTTTGCAATCACACAGAAACTGATATGGGAGCACAGAGATCATTTGATTGATGTGTTGAGGATGCACACCATCAGATTTAACAGTTTGTATCGGTGGCAGAGAAACTTTGACAAGTTCTGTTGAAGCCGAAATGCCCTCTTACATTCTGAAGTGCTCAAAGTCTGAGCATGGGCTGCCTAAAACCTCGTTGTAAAGCTCAGTGTGGTAACTCTGGTCGTCTCCATCTTGGCAGTCCTGCCTCCACTGGCTTCCAGCTAATCCAGAAATGGTCAAAGAGGTGGAGCTGAGGCGGGCTGAATGAAGCCTGGCGACTGATACCAGACACCCACCTCTCAAGCGAAGCTACCATGCTGTTAATTCTGCATAACTTTAAGTCTTAATATAATTTGAACAGGTGAGTTGTATAAAAATTCACCCTCAGTACAGTTGTCATGAACAGGGAAATTAGCTATAGAGACCAAAACTGTTTTTTGTACCAGGCTGTAAACATGTTTATTTCTGCTGTGAAGTTGGACATTTTAACATGGGGACTTATGGAGACTGACTCACTTCTGGAGCCAGCCTCAAGTGGACGTTTGAGGAACAGATTAAACAGATTGGGCTGAGTTCAGGAAGATGACCTGCATGTTAATTAAACCTTTTTGATCATTCAGTTTTGGCGTTGATAAACCTCCGTAGATTTCTTCTGTGTGTGTGTTTGTATACTGTACGAGGGTGAGTGCTTGGTGTTTTTTTTGAGTGGGTGTTGCTCCAGCTGCCCCAGACTGTAACTTACTCTGGCCACGGTGTATGCCCACACACACACACACACACACACACACACACACACACACACACACACACACACATACGCACACACACAAACACACACCCTACTTGACCCCTTCAGCCCAAACAGTTGCTCACGTCACTTCAGTGGAGGCGAGAGCAGCCAGACTGTAAACGCTCTGCTGCTGATGATCAAACGATATTAGCAAATAAATCCTGGTATCAGGTGTCTCGATGTCTCACTTTGCATAGTTTGTGAGGTCCTGCTCTCGTCGTACTGCGTGTAAGCCAGCAAATCTGGACATCGAATCTCTTCATGTCGACGTTATCGCGCTGGTTTTCAACTGTAGCTTGTGGTTTTCTTTCAGCGCTGAGAAGAAAGTCAAAACACTTTTGAGATTCAAAGTATTAAAAGATTTAGAGTTTAAATGTTCTTTCGATTTATGTAGTAACTGGCGTTTTCAAGAATTAAAGCAGTTGTTGTTTGTGGTTTGTAGATTTCATTCAAAGCCTGTTTCACAGCACTCACATGTCTGAATTCTAAAAGTGCACTGGAGGAACACAAAAGGCATTTCAGTCCACTCTTTAGGGGTTAGTGTGCTTTAAACAAAGTGCTTGTGAGCGGCATAGACAGAGTCACGTCCACGTCTCGCAGTGATTGTTCAGGTGTGTCGGCCTGAGAATGTAGGCAGGGTTTGAGCTCTTTGGCCACATGCTTCCTGAGTGATCCGATCACAAGCGAATGCACTCACAATCGAGGACGCGCTGCGATCTGATCTGCTCAGACCTCATTCAGAGGTGGTCTGGCCCACATATGGCCACATTCTTTTAGCAGTGTGTACACGAATGTGTCCTGAAGGACCGCCTACTCAGCTGACGTTTTCTGCACAAGAGGAAGTACAGTACATGCTCGTTTGTGCGCCAAAGGTGTCATATTATGACAAGAAGCCAAACAAAACACCACGTCTGATTTCCATCTGGTCAAAAAGAGTCAGTTGATTCAGAAACTGGAAATGAATTACTCGTCTCTTTGCGTATAGAGCAAGAAAGTGAGATCCGATCACAAGTGGTCCGTTGAGATGCATGTAAACGCCAGGTGCGAAGTGACTTACTTTAGAGCTGTCCAGTTGCGGTCGGATCACCCAAGACGCACGTCAGTGCCAGGTGTAGACAAGGCCCCTGTTTAACACACAAATGCATCCATCAGTCTTCGTGTGGAACATCATGAATGCCTTCGAGGTGAGATTATCCAAAGATGTGCGCCGTCATCCCACGCTTGAAAGATTAATTGCGATGAGACTATGAAAACACGCAAAAGATACAGAACTTTCTGGAGAACGATCAGGGAGGCAGCATGATCATGATGAGAGAACCTGACAGGAGGCTTTTCCCCCGTTTGGACCAGGTACAAACTTTTTCTCCTTCCGACGACAGAACATATTCAGAACTTGAACCTGTGTTCCCTGCAGCACTTTTCTGGTTCAGGACAAACACAGAGCATCATTTGTCTTGCCTATCTGACATCTATCTTTTTACACAATGGATATGCATCCTGTTTATTGCAAATAAATATTTACATCTGCGTATCTTTTCTGAAGTGCAGTGCAGAAATAGAACAGCAACGAGCACGTAGGTCTAAAGATAGAAACAAAAAAACAGCAGAACTTTGAGGTGCTTAAAAGCATTCTGTATTTTACCTCTTGTCTCATGAACAATGTCATGAAACGAATCAAAAACTATTAAAGACACATCAATGAGCCACACTGTGATTTATTTACAATGTCCTGCTGCCACGAATACTCACACCAAATGTGTATTAATCCACCGCTGAAAATAGTCCCCAATGCATGCACTACCTCCTCCTGTTTGAGCATGTTAGTAGTATCATGATTGGGCATAAAGGGGGCGTCCTTGAAAGGCTTGATTAAGGTGTAAGGATGGGGCGAGGTTCAACACAACCGATTTCAGAACACTGTTTGTTAACACACAGTTTGAATGAATTTATAGATTTCACCATCTACAATCCAGAATATGATTCAAAGACTCCAGAAGAATCCAGAGAAATCTCTGCATAAACCATCAATGAATGTCCGTGACCTTCGGCCCCCAGGCAGCACTGCATTAAAAACCCACATTAATGTATGTAGGATATTACTACATGGGCTCAGGAACACTGTCGGTAAACACATTTCATTTCACACACACACATACATACTCAAACACAAGAAGTATGAACACACAAATGGGACACACAGATGTAAGAATGTGCAGCCGCGCACGAACAGTGATGCCGTGAATTTATGCTCACACACACTCAGAGTGTGAAGTTCTGCTTCCAGCAGGTTCCTCTGATCCTTTATGTGCTTCCTCTATATTTAGCCACCTCATTAAACTGGTGCTAATGATTCTTAGCCGTGTAAATGGTCTGATAAGCTAATTATTGGAGGAGAAAAAACCTATTTCCATCCCACCCACATAAAGGCCTCTCTGTGTCTCGCTGCTCTGTTAAAGCATGTGTGATTAATAGCAGAGGTTTTGGCGTGCGCTGTGTGTTTTTATTATTCCTGGAGAGAAGTTGCCTGCATCCACCCAACATGGAAACATTTCCACGGTGAGCTTCAGAGACAGGATTAAGTTTACCTCATGGTTATTATTTGTTCTTTGTATCTGACTGTTGAGAGGTTTTAATCAATGAATGAACTTTGGATGTGACTGAGAATTAGTTTGAAATTTTCATGACTGATGCTTTCCTCCTTTCTCTAATTTACGTCTCTCCTTCCTCCTACCTTCCTACTCCTGTTCTATACTCCTGCTGTCATGTCGGCTGTCCTGCCTCTTCTGCCTCCCAGCTAATCTAAAAATCAGCAAAGACGTGAATCATCAGTGGACCTGAGGCAGGCTGAATGATGCCTGGGTCCTCAAACAAGCCATTTGTAATGGCATTTACCTGTCAATCAAAGCGTGCACACACTTAATTCTGCATAACTTTAAACCTAATATAATCTGAATAATCTGAGGTGAGTTGTATAAAAATTCACCCTCAGTACAGTCGTCATGAATGGTAAAATTAGCTATAGATTTGTAGCTGTAAATTTGTGACAAAATGTTGTTGCTGAGTAATAATGGTTACCAAAGTCACAGTGATTCATCCTCTGGGGACCATGAATGTTCGTGCTGCACTTGATGAAAATCCTTCCATGAAAACTGTTGACCTAGAGGCCAAAAACTCACTCACAGACGTGTGTCACATGAGGAACATGGTATGTGAAGGTAGCAGGTCTGTGCTCAACAGTCTGTGCTGTAGCCACCGTGGTGGCCAGAGGACAAGCCCAGACATGTGAGCCGGACCCCGCTGCAGATCTGAGGATCCAGAAGAATGCGAGTCGTATGCATGTGTTGATGGGTGGGGTGACGGCGGAGGCGGAGGTGGAGGCGGAGGTCGTGGCGGCTGTGGCTGTAGAGGGCGCAGAGGTTCATCTATATAACTGTCGGAAGGGTCATCACGTCGGTTTACGGAGGAGCGGTTAAGTTACACCACCTTAAATCATGTTAGCATGTTTGGTGTTTACACGGATGCTTCTGTGACATCAAGTCTTCATTTTTCATCCGTCCAACACACACACACACACCCTTTGATGTGTTACAGTGCAACAGAGTAACTTTAGACACTGAGGCCTTCAACTGTACGAAGGTCAGGAAGTGACATCTGTATCACTAAGACTAGTAAAAAGACGTCAAATCTGACTTCTAATTTTACTAAATCGATAATTACTTGCAGTAGTCACTCAGTTTTGGAAATATTAATTACTTAGTGAAAAACGAGCAGAGTTTAACCTGACATAGCTCCAGTTTTGGGGATTTTTATGCTTCCAGATCATTTAAAGAAAGAAAAGAAGGAAATGGCAGAAAGATAGATGGATAAGGAGTAAAGAGGGAAGGAAGGAAGGAAAGAAGGAAAGAATAAGAAAGAAAGAAGGAAGCAGGGAAGAAATAAGTGAGGCAAAGAGTGGAGAAAGGAAAAAAGACAACAAAGTCAGGAAAAGGAGAAAGGTTATATATCAAGCAAAATGGTGAAAATTGTTTTTAACAGATTCTGACCCCTGACCTCTGAGTTTGCAGCTAAGTGTCAGCAAACATGCCTGACTGCCATCACAGGCTAATAGATTTCTTGTGCTTGCGCCTGACATCTTTGGTAAATCCAGATTTTTAGGCCCTGACTTCATAAACTAGATGCTCCAGAGGTGTGTCACACACCTGAAGTTACCCCTGTGGCAGTTGACCGATCGGCACCGCCTTGCCTGCCTGCACAGCCAGCACTCAGCGGTGCATTACAGCCTCCTGTCAGCCTGCTTTCACTCTCTCAGGTTACAAGTGTTGCAAACAAAATGCTCGATTAACTACAGGTTACCAAAATACTCCATCTCGATAATCCCCCCGCGTAAGAAAATGTCCCATGCCGGGAAACAAACAACGTGAAAAGCTGCACGTTGCAATTGTTCAGATTTCAAGGTGGGCTGAACGGTGTTAATACCAATAACAGTCATTTAAAGGTGCATCCATCAATTTAAGAGTGCTTCTGCTATGATTAAACGCTTTAATAAGCTGCCTCCACTGCAAGAGTTGAAAACAAAGTCCGTCCTGTGGAGCAATTTGTTTAAACAGGGCAGTGAAATCATCATCGATTACGGTCATCGGCAGTCGGGCAGTTTAACTCATGACACAGCTGGACGTTTGGATGCTTCTCACATCTCCCAGACTTGTGTTTTTGGTCACCCGCTCACCGTCTGCACCTGCTGACTGTGTTTTCCCTCCGTGACGCCACTGTCGCCGGTAATCACAACCTCTCGTGAACAAGCATAAACAGACATTAAGCTGCGCTGCTACTCCAGCCTGCACTTAAAAGATTGAGCCTGGACGCAGATTTGCCCCCGTATAGATTTTCCTCCTGGGTGTACAGTAATTAGAGAGATCAGCTCACCACCGTTGAAGTTCACCAGGCTGTGAGCTGTATGAAGTTGCTGTCTGTAGCGCCCCCAGGTGGAAAAGGACAAAATCATACAGTAGACCTGTATTTTTTTTAAAAAGGTCACTGATGTGTGTAGAGTCCTGATGTTTTTAGGTTCTTCTTCAGTGATTGCGTTGATAGGAAGCCGTACAGGATGAGTGGCAGCACTTGGCTGTAAGTGTGGTCTCACGTGGAGGTCAGAGGTCAGAGGTCAGGAGGTCGTTGACTGAGACGTCGAGCGGCAGACAGCCAGTCTCACCTCTCAGTTCGCCTCTTGTCGCTCGCAGCTGATTTACAAAGTGTGAAGTGGAGAGAAAACAGCGGCGCGTGGAGCGCCGAAGGAGACGGCATAAAGAAATCCAGAAGAGGCCAACAGCATGTTTACATTGATTTATTTTCTGCTGCATCATTTTATGTTTTTGTTGGTTTATTTACAACAGAAGAAGCATTGAAACACATGGACTGTACGCTAGGCGTCCAGCTTTCAGCTGATCATAACTGGTCCGGCTCAGTATGACGTGAGCTTCCATCATTTTCTTTTTCAAACTGGGCTGCAGCCATCTTGAATCATTTTGCAGCGTGATTCTATCATCTTTCTGCCACTTTCTTGTCACGTGACGACTCACTGAGTCCTCAGGGCAGCAGGTCATGGTCACCTTGGAGTTAACCAAGTTAACTTCCTGTCTCCCACCCACTCACTGGATGAAGGATGAATTTATCTTGTAGTTTTTCTGCTCATGTTCCGGAATTGCCTGGTGGAAAACTTTATCTGACCTACTTGATATTAACGTGCCATATTGTCTAAAGCTGCTCCTATTCTCTCATCTCATTGGACGCCCTTTGCCGCCAGCAAAGATATAACATATATGTATTTGTCAACGGCAAGAATCCATAATTCCAAACGATCAACCATTAGTGCCTATGCAACTGTTTTAGCCTTTATCAGGTGAGGAACCATATATGGTCGCTTCCATGGGCTTTTAAAATAGTGCCCTGTGCCTCTCAATGAAGGAGCAGAATCACGTCACATCAATTCCTCAGCCAATCAGCTAATGTCAGGCTATGACCTCTAATGGACCCTACTCTAACACTAACATTTTTTGCACTGTATCACATGCATGATGTTAGACCGGCGGATTGGTGCAGCTTCTGCAGTAATGCGGACTCTGCACCGGTCCGTCGTGGTGAAAAAGGAGCTGAGCCAAAAGGCGAAGCTCTCGATTTACCGGTCGGTCTATGTTCCTACCCTCACCTATGGTCACGAGCTTTGGGTACTGACCGAAAGAATGAGATCGCGAATACAAGCGGCCGAAATGAGCTTCCTTCGCTGGGTGGCTGGGCTCTCCCTTAGAGATAGGATGAGAAGCTCGGCCATCCGCAGGGAGCTCGGAGTAGAGACGCTGCTCCTCCGTATCGAGAGGAACCAGTTGAGATGGCTCGGGCATCTAGTGAGGATGCCTCCTGGATGTCTCCCTGGTGAGGTGTTCCTGGCACGTCCCTCCGGGAGGCGGCCCGGGAAGACCCAGGACACACTGGAGGGACTATGTCTCTCGGCTGGCCTGGGAACGCCTTGGGGTTCCCCTGGAAGAGCTGGACGAAGTGGCCAGGGAGAGGGAAGTCTGGGCCTCCCTACTGAAGCTGCTGCCCCCGCAACCCGACCTCGGATAAGCGGGAGAAGACGAGACGTGCATGATATTTTTAAATAAGTGTCATAAGTTCTGTAATAAATGTTCCTAATGTTGTTGTTAATAAATGTTTTTTACCCTAGTTGGGCAAGTGACCGTATATGGTAACTTCCTTGACTTTGATTTGCAGCCTGAAACTGAAACTAACTAAAGAGTTAATGCTCTACAGCCTATCTTAACATTTTTCTTATGTAATCATTGATATTGAACTTTTTCCTTTTCTTTCATCCTTCATTCATTTTGTTCTACCATCGCTAGTTGTAACATGGATTGGGGCTAATTGTTGTGTATTGGTTTGTGCTTGTTGTTTATCATTCATGTTACAAATATATCTTTTATTCACCATGTCAAACAGAAAATGATAAATGCTTTAAAGCTTTTCATGTCGGTGTACTGGGCTTTCTGTGGTGCAAATATCACTAAAAATATTAGCAATTAATTAAACAAACTGATGATGACGTTTACCTGCAGACTTTTGGCCATTACCTGCTTTACTCTGTTGGTGATCCAACCTTCCATCAGATTCTGTGCTTCTTAACAAATATTTTTCCAATTATTCAAATTTAAACACAAAATATGTCTTCAAAATGTGTTCATTAATTATCTCACTTTATTAAAGTTAAATTAAAGTTAATAATAACAAATAAAAGAGAATTGGATTCATATTTATTCACATGAATAGTGTAATAATAAATCAAATTATAAGGCAAACATTTCTTGAATGATCACCTGGTGACTCTGTTAGTTCAGCAGCCCTGTTTGAAGTGTCTGCCCCACCTCACCCCTCCCTGCTGTGATGCCTGTGATTGAAGGTGTATACTGTATGCGTGTGTGTGTATGCATGTGTGTGTGTGTGTGTGTCTCCTTTGAACTTCGTCCTAATAGCAGACCAGGCTGCACGTCGGACGAGCTTCAAACCCAGTTGTGTGGCCCTGAGTAGCCGACCTGAGGGCCTGAGTTTGTTTAGCTGCCGTTCAAGTGCTCTTAAATGGAGATGTCTGCTGCAATGTGTGTGTGTGTGTGTCTGTGGGTGTGTGTCTGTGGGTGTGTGTGGCGGGGGCGGGGGGTGGCAGACCCCGGGGTGATGAATGGCTTGTCTCTCTCCCCTCCCCCCTTCCCTCCCTCACTTCACCCATTTGCAGCTGATCACCTGTTCTTTGGTCACAGGGAGGGGGGCCAGTGGGTTTGGAGTGTGTGTGTGTGTGTGTGTGTGTGTAGATGTTATTGATTTTCTCCTGCAGTGTTGGTGGTGGTTTGCAGCAATGAGCTCTGCAGTTGGTCTGTGTGTATGTGTGTCTGTGTATGTCTTCAAATGGTTCTTTGAGGGTTAAAACTTGGTTTTAGGACTTAAGGTTAGAAATAAGTTTAGGTGTGGTTATGTTCTGAGGAATGTACAATGTCAGTGAGGGTCCTCACAAATATAGAAGCTCATTTGAGTGTCAGGGAGTGTGTTTGTGTGTGTCAAAGAGTGAGAGAGGAGGACACACTTATACCCCATTCAGACGTCACTGGACGGGTCACTGAGCTTGTGTGTGTGTTACAGTGACTGCTGTCTTTGCTGGTGACTTCACATTCTTACATGTTGGCATTTCTTCTGGCTGCGGGAACGACAGCTGTGTTTACTGGAATCAATTAGAGTGGATGAGGCAGAGTTACAACATGAAATGTAAAAACAGTCATTTGAAAAAGTGACTTAAAGTAACACCGCGCACAAATGTGTGTTTTAGTTTAGAGCGTAATCTCACTGTGGTAACCATTGACAGCTGTGCACTCATAAAAACTTTATGCTCTACAGAGTTGTGATTTACAGAGTTTCCTGATGTCACAGTAAAGTGAACTGCTGCCAACTGTAGCTGCTGTTAGCTCAGTTTGTTAGCCAGGCTGCCCAGACTGTGTGCTCAGAACACCCAGGGGAGTGTCAGTGTTTGTGTTTACACTGCTAGCACAGGACCACTGAGTTAACCTTAACCCACCAGGACCAGAGACGGATGATGCAACATAACTGGGCTCAGCAGTGGCAGAGGCGAAGAGACAGAAGAGGGCGTTGATGGAGGAAGCTTAGAAGAGAAAAGGAGAGAGTGAGCAAGAAGCCTCCAGACGAGAATTTGGTGAAATAAAAGGCTGAAAGACAGACGCAGGGTAAACGACATGCCAGCATCCAGGGAGGAACTATGTGGTCCATAACGCCATGTTTGTACCACAGATGTTTTGGACCACCGGGAAGAAGAGGAGGTTTTCAGACCCGGGATGTGGTGAAATGCTAACGGTTAGCGGAGCCAGTGTTGTGCTAGAACCGGAGCTGGGCAAGCCAGCAATGTAACCGGGCTCAGCAGCCTCTATGGACATAATGACAGAGGAGAAGAGACTGAAGAGGACGTTGATGGTTAACTAAACTTTAGAACAGTGAGCCAGCAGACACACTTTCCACCTGTGGGTTCACCAACCACCCCACGTGCCCTGGCGCCGTTGCAGGTAACCCTATCTAGTGCATCGACTTCCCAATTAAAAAACAGCCAACTGTTGTTTTTTTGTTGTTTCTTTTTTTATGACCAAGCTACCAGGAAACAAACCCCAAGTGACCACCCTACTTTTCACCAGAAGAGTGTGATAAACCAAAGCTCTTGCTTTTTAGAATTCCAGTGTAAAGAAGGTCCCAGTGTAGCGGCCCAGTTTTCCATGAAGAACTGTACTGATGTAATGTACTATATTGAGAAAGTTTAGAGAAATGTCTGGGAGTTATTGAGAAAAATAGTGTTACAGTGACCTTTTCTCCATTTTAAAACCCTCCCCGCAGCCACCAGAGAGAGTTGTAATGATTACAACAGTCTTACAATTTGATTCAATGCCTTGGTTGCCAACAATACAAGCAACCAGCAGATAGGAACGTGAGGGTGAAAAGCCTCAATACTCCCCTTCTGATACAGACGTGTACGACAACACCCACATCTACTGCCAGGGAACTTGCCTTGCGGGCCTCTTCAGCTACAGGAGAACATCGTTTCAAACTACTGTTTCTCAACCCACCACGGTATAAGTTGACTGATGTGTTTGTGGGGCTGAATAACGACACTTGTTGGCTGCACAAAGGCAGCTGGTAGCTTTTGTTGCCAAAGATGACAAGCAGAATCGCCTTACTCTAGTCCAGACAATGGAGGGCTGCGTTGATATGGTATTGTGTGTCGGCATTATCTGCTGCTCTGCTGTCTTTTTAGGTCTCTGCGAAGAGGTGCTGTGCCATCAGACAAGATTTAATTTCTTGTGAAGCCCCCAAAACAACAAAGAGAGCTGAAGACGCGACTGAAATGCTTCCCTTTTCTGCTGGAAGTTGGGAGGATGAACACAAACAAAGCGTTCAGGATCATAGAGTTACAGCTGTTTTTCAAGTGCTGGCCTAAAGAGGCTTAAAGGGAAAATCCAACTTAAAACATGTGTCACCTACATTACTCCTGTGATCTACGAGCATAATGATGATCTTCCTGCCTGTGATCGGGGAATGTTGGAATATAAACAACAAAAAGCTACAAACAACAGGAGCAGGACTGTCTGTGGTGATGTCATCCTGAGACAAATCCTGCAGCTGCAGTGCTGAAGACAAACTGATCTTACATACCATGGACGCTCTAATTTGAACATCAGCTTTTCTAACAAACATGTAATCTACTATTTATTTTCACTGTTTAAAATCTTTTTTTTTTTTTAAAGCAATATTACATAAAATCCATATTTGTTGTGATTTATTGCCTCCAGTTTCAGAGTGTAATCCCACTGTGATAAATATGGACAGTTCTACATGTGTATTATGATCAAAAACTAGCGAGTCGACAACTTTGCTAACAGCCAAACATCAAGCAAGGTCAACAACACAAGACATAGCAGCCAGCTAATATTACTTACTAGTCCAACAGCAGTCAGCCCAGCTCGGCGTTTATTTCACCAAGCTCTCACCAACCACTAAAAGAGGCTTCTGAGCCCGGTTACACTGCCTGCTCCGGTCCAGCTCCAGCTCCGGTTCTGGTACGACACAGGCTACGCTCCCTGTCAGCATTCACCTAAAAGCTCTTCTTCCTGGTGGTCCAAAATGCCTGTGGAACACTAACACTCCCCCGTTGCTCTGAGCTCACGGTCCAGGCAGCCTGGCTAACAAACTGAGCTAACAGCAGCTACAGTTTACTTCACTGTCCATCAGGAAACTCTGTAAATCACAGAAAGTTGAAGCGGAGCAGCCGGAGGACATCAGAGGGGAAACCAGAAAACATTTTCTCCATAAAATATGATCCAGTTTCACCAAAATCAGTCAAATAGTTGGTGGTGTGTGATGGTAGAGCACAAAATTATATAATGTAAGAACATGTGTACAGGGTGCAGAATGGGACACTATTCACACCTAGTCAATGTAGCATCACAATGATTTCAATTATTATTTTGACATAGAAAAGCTACATAATGTTGCTTTTAACTGTGCAACAAAAAAACTTTTTGTGCTCACTTAGTTCACATTGGCAGCAACGCTGATTTTCTGCACTGCATCCAGTTCTCTTAACACATCCACAATCCATCCACCAAGTTCAGGTCATCAGTGTGACAAACACAGGTGGAAGGTAGAGCACTGCAGCAATAGTAAAGCTGCAAACAGCCGTGGTCCATGAAAGAGCTTTGATTTAAAGAGACTCTGTATGTGACATGTTGAAAGGTGTGATGTGAAGATCGTGTTTCTGGGTCTCTTAAACACACACCGAGTGTTGGGATTATCTTGTGATCTGCAGAGCAACGCTGGGCGGCTTTGTGCTGTACAGGAAGTGTGTAAAGATATCCTGACGCTTCCCCATATCCTGGGGGCTGTAAACCACATAAAGGAGAGAAAACAAAAACCGCCAGCGCCGGAAATCCTGCCATCACAGACAGGTGGGGTGACAATGGCTGTCCTACCTCCCTCCCTATCTCTGTCTCTACCTCATCCATCACTTTTTTCTTCTGCCTCTCACTTCTCCTGCTTATCTCTCCTCCATCACACTCTCACCTCCTTTATTTTTATTTTTTCTCTTGTCGTCTTCGTTTCTCTCACTTTCTTATTTCCTTCTATCTCCACATCTCATCACCTCCTCTCTCCCTCTTTTTCTCTCTGCCTGTTTTCATTTTTCTCTCTCCTGCTTCTCTTCTTTTAGGCGACTGAATGTGAAGTGTGGAATTTAACAAATAATGAGAGAAAAAAGGATGAAACAATGAAATTAAAAAATACAATTATGCAATAATATAATGATGGTATATGGTATAAACAAGGTTGAACTGGTCTTTGGTTTCTATACACTGGTTCTTAAACTTTATAATTATTACATTTATTTTTTCTCATTAGCTTTTCCTTATTAGAGCATGTTATCATTGTATAACCACATTATATTTATTTATTTATTTATTTATTTTTGCTAAATTCGACCAAAAGCTGCAGTTCCTCAAACGTCCAGTTGAGGCTGGCTCCAGAAGTGAGTAAGTCTCCATAAGTCCCCATGTTAAAATGTCCAACTTCACAGCAGAAATAAACATGTTTACAGCCTGGTACAAAAAACTGTTTTGGTCTCTATAGCTAATTTCCCCGTTCATGACAACTGTACTAAGGGTGAATTTATATACAACTCACCTGTTCAAATTATATTAAGGCTTAAAGTTATGCAGAATTAACAGTGTGGATGCTTTGTTTGACGGGTAAGTGCCATTATAGGTAGCTTGTTTGAGCAATCAGACGTCATTCAGCCCGCCTCAGCTCCACCTCTTTGACCATTTGATGAGAGATTATCTATATTATTATTACTTTATTAATCCCTGAAGGGAAATTCTAGATTAGCTGGGAGCTGGTGGAGAGAGTCACCACACTGAGCTTCATAACGTCTCCTAAAAAACCTGTGGGGGACGTTATGGAGACTACGTCCAGGTTTTAGACAGTCTGTCGGGGGCGTCACGGAGACTACGTCCAGGTTTTTGACAGTCTGTGGGGGTCGTCACGGAGACTACGTCTGTGGGGGACGTCATCATCATCATCATCTCTTTCTTGACCTCCTCTACACTCTTCCTCTCTTCTGTCTATCTTGATTTCCTTTTTCGTGTTCAGCCTCTCTCATCATTCTATTCTTTTCTTTTATCTCTAGTTTCTCCCTGTCCTCCACTTATCTCCATTTGTCTTCCCTTCCCTCCCTCTTTCATCTACCTGCCCTCATTTTATCCTCCCTCTCTTCTTCTACCTTCTTTCACCTCAATCTTACTCACATGTCACCTCCTCATTTCTAATCTCCTCGTGCTATCCGTGTCTTATCCCTCCTTCCTCTCTGTCTCCTCCTCTTCTCTCTCTCTCTCTCTCTCTCCCTGCCTATCCCTTACGTTGTCTCTCTGTTGTTTTGCCTTTGTCTCCGGGGTTGTGTAATCCCTGTCACCAGCCAATGGCTCTGCTTCGGCTGATTGACGGTGGGAAGAAAAGAGAGAGTGTTTATTTTGATTCCTTGCCTGTCTTATCTGACGGGACGTGTAATCATCTCCTCACAATGAGGAGGTTTGTGGAAGGAAATGGCTTGTGCAGAGTTTGAAGTGACAGTGGAGAAGATGTGTGTGTTTTCGGTTCAGACATAATGTGTAATCATGTTTTAGGGTGTGTGTAAACAAATTTCTCACACTGACAGTCTTCATATCCTGCTGCCACAACAAGCTGGTTTCAAATAGATATAAAGGGGAGTGTTAGGTGATATTAAACTCTGTGGTGGACGTATGGCTTCTGACCAACAATTCCTGTGAACATGAGTGCTTTCAGCAGGCTTTTGTTGTCACACAACTGATGAGTTTCACTACATATAATTATTTTCTATTTTAAATCAACATGATGTAACTTTTCTCTCATAAACTAACATCTGTTAAATCCTGTTGATGCTACACTGACTTGTAATCAGGTGAATGGTGTCTCTGTCATTCGTACGTCTGTTCTCACACTATGTAACTTTGGGCTCCGGGTCAGGAGAAGTACGTAACGCTTTACGGCACTAAGTCACACACCACCAACTATTTGACTGATTTTGGTGAAACTGGATCATATTTTATGGAGAAAATGTTTTCTGGTTTTCCCTCTGATGTCCTCCGGCTGCTCCGCCTCAACTCTCTGTGATTTACAGAGTTTCCTGATGGACAGTGAAGTAAACTGTTGCCAACTGTGGCTGCTGTTAGCTAATGTTAGCTCAGTTTGTTAGCTGCCCAGACTGTGAGCTCAGAGAACCTGGACTATTAACACAGGTGTTTGGGCCGATGAGTTAACCCTAACCCACCAGAACCAGAGCCGGGTGAGAATGCAGCATAACTGGGCTCAGCAGTGGCAGAGGAGAAGAAACTAAAGAGGACATTGAAGGGGAGAGTGAGCGAGCAAGAAGTCACCGGACAAGAGTAAATCTGGGACTGACTTTTAGTGGTTGGTGAGAAATAAAAGGCTGAAAGACAGACGCCGAGAGAGAAACACGGCAGCGTCCAATGAGGAACTGCTGGCAACTACATCGTGTGCTACAGGTGTTATTTAATATTAGGTGTGCGACAACATGTGCAACAACATTGCATCACTACCATCTTTTATATCAGAACTGGAGATGTGTCTCACTTCCGTTGGTACACTTCCATGTACACTGTGTACTAAGCTAAAAGTGGTGTCAGGCTGTTGTAAACCTGTTAAATCTCTTATAGAGGAGGGCTGTGTGGACGGTTGGACCTTGACACTGAAGACTGCAGTTCACAGCTAGTCTCCTACAGACAGTCAGTAATGGTTTCTAACTCAAACATTAACAAAGTCATTTTAAATACCCTGAACTAGTTTTCATCGAGCTGTCAGATCATAAACAGTCATACAAGTCAGTTTTGATAGTGCTGGCAGTCAACCCAGTTTGTCCTTTGGGCATTGCAGCAGCGGTGTTCAGAACAAGCTGGTTGCACCTTTTAAGTGTCCGGTTGCCTCAGACGGCAGCGCCGGGCCCTCGGTGGCATTTCAACCTGACAGACGCCCTTTGTGTTTGTCTGGCTGAGGCTGAGAGGTGGGTGTGAGGGAGTTCAACAGGTGACACCGAAGCAGCAGGGCAGGCTGAGAGTCGTGGATGACACAACGTGTGTGTGTGTTTATATCCATGTGTGAAGACAAGCGAATGAAAATATCCCGTCTGTGATCGGAGTGCTAAAGTGGGTGTTTTGTCCTGTGTGAGTGTGTCGCCTGCATGCTCTGTGAGTGTGTGTGTTCGTTCTCTGAATGTCAGCATGCGTGTTCCAGGAAAAACATGTATCACATGTGTGCGTGTGTGTTTGGTTTGACTGATGACTTGACAGCCGCCTGACAAACAGACAGCAGCACAGATCCCTGGGAGTGTGCAGGAGGGTCGGGGGGGCAGATGCCTCTGAAAGTCGATCTCATTGTCTCATCTTCAGTGTCCTTTACTGCCTTTTCAGTTGTTATAGAGAGGGGGGAGGGGGATGTACAGTTTAATAAGACTGTTTTCACAGTTGTTCTTCTTCTCCACCTGCTAATGCCGACATCGCTGTCATCCTGGGGCTGAAGGTCATGGTGCTCTGATTGCAATTGTTCCGGTTCCTCATCTGTAACCCATAAAACATCAAAAACATAGACGTCATGTTAAAAGCTGATATCAACATCGGTTCAGTTAAAAACTTAAAATTTTAAATTTATGTTAAGCCAGCAAATGAGAAGCTCAGCATCATATAGATAGATCATGCTCTTTTCGATCATAAATGCAATCTGGGAGCCCATTGGCTATTGCCTGGCGGCGATTTAGCAGATGTTTCGAGGCTTTGGGTGTAGATATCTGAGCCAAGACTTGTTCTGTTTCTATTTTCTGTCACTGTTTACAATCTGATTAGCAAGAATGGAGTTGGGGTTGCATTTCCAATCAAATAGTTTAACAAGATGCATTTAAAAAAACAAAGCGATTAAAAGGCTAAATTGTCATCAGACAATAGCCGACGGGTTCCAAGGTTGCATTTTTGCAGATGTGTTCCGCCTCGTTTTGTCTCCACACGGACTGGCAGTGTCATCACAATGACAGTATAAAAAATGGATTTAGCCTGATTCCGAAGCGCTGTACTGCCTCTCCTGCCTCTCCTGCCTCCTGGCTAATCTAAATATTGGCAAAGATGTGGATCATTGGTGGCCCTAAGGCGGGCTGAATGATGCCTGGGTGTTCAAATAAGCCATCTGTAACAGCACCTACCTGTCAATCAGTGTCCATGCTGTTAATTCTGCATAACTTTAAGTCTTAATATAATTTGAACAGGTGAGTTGTATATAAATTCACCCTCAGTACAGTTGTCATGAACGGGGAAATTAGTTATAGAGACCAAAACAGTTTTTTGTACCAGGCTGTAAACATGTTTATTTCTGCTGTGAAGTTGGACATTTTAACATGGGGACTTATGGAGAATGACTCACTTCTGGAGCCAGCCTCAACTGGACGTTTGAGGAAGAAAAATTGCAATCAAGTTGCATTATGGGGACTGTAGTAATCAGTCTTTTATGTTGTCCTCTGCTGCTTCAGTTTTGACCGTTCCTTTTTGAATCTGACTCTCATTAATCCAGTTTTATGCGCCTGATTTGGAGCCATTAACATAATCAATAATGGTTCCCCATTTCATGCAGAGCTTCATCCTTTAAAGGGGAAAAGATCTCATATTTTCATATGCAGTTTTTATGTTATAGAAATGCACATTTACAAGACAACTTTCAGTATCACTTTTGCACGTTAAAGCTTTCAGACTGAAGTTTGAGCTCTGCTTCTTAGATTCCCACATTTTTGTCTCTTTAAAGTCAAAACTGATAAATCTCACCGCTTTTGATATCAACACCAGACGGGTGTCACAGTCGCTGACGGGGTGACTGAATGTGTTTGAAATGCATCGCACCACACACTCCACAACACTCCACTTTACTGCATTAAATTGCCTTTTTAAAACGATTTTCACAAATAACTTCACCACATCTAATGTCTTTAAGAGCCGACACTCGTTCCAGCATGATTTATTGATCGAGGCAGTCTTTTTAGAAACGGCTGTAATTTTTTTTCTAATGCAGTAATTACCCTCATGTGGGTTTTTTATCTGCGTGCCAAGACATGATGTAGTCAGTCAGAGAGAGTCAGGCAGGGACGACAGGCAAGAGACGAGACGCAAGACAATGTGGAGACACTCTCGCTGCGGCACCAGGCCTGTCAAATCTGCTTTTTCCATCCGCTGCTACAGTTAATAAAACTCAAATGTTGGGGATTTTTTTTATTGACTTTGGTGTTAATCAGACTTCTCCTGCATCAGGCAGCTTTCACTACTTGGCAGCTACGTGCTCTAAGAGAGTGATGCTTTTGAAATTCAAGGACCAACGGGGGTTTTTACAGCCATGCATGTACCAACATACACAGTTTCTCAAAATAGAAAAACTTTGGGTCATTTTTTTTGCAGTGAGTCACGCCAGTTAGAGTTTCTGCACTTCCTTGTAAACATTCAATGAGATGACAGATTACCAACAGCCTGTGTGAAGTTATAGGCTTTACTGATGGCCGTCACATAAATGCTGCACAAGCAACTTGAAATTTTGACATCATGTTAGGTGACTTTTGAATTTTTGACATCGAAATCAGTCACCGTTGGAGGCGGAGCTGGTTTTGACAAAATGTTTTGCCCTCATTTGTGAGTTTTTTCAGACTCATGCAGTGTGTGATTCTCCAAAGACAAATTATATAAAGATAACAAGCCTATTGCCAAACAAGAACGTCAAATTGATTTGCACAGTCCTGGAAAAGCCTGGATTTGTTTCAATGACAATATTCTGTATATTTTCTGTCCAATGGTAACTACTCTGCTGTTGAGGTTACGGAGATATCAGATTTATTAAAAATACGGCGGGCATTTGCATCAGACATAAATCATGACATGCAGAATCATCTCATATAAATATATCATATAAATCACATCCTTAGGCTCTTTTTTTTCGTCTTCTCTTTGCTGATATGGAGCAGAGCTGATAAACACATGTTCTGACTCAGCGATGAACCATGATTGGTGAGTTTCTGAATTCAGAATTAACAGTGTGGACACTTTGATTGACACTTTGATTGATGACAGGTGGGTGTCATCACAGGTGTCTGGTTTCAGTAACCAGGATTCATTCAGCCCGCCTCAGCTCCACCCACACTCCACCTCTTTAGCCAGGGCGTAGGCATAACGACCAAGATGGAGACGACCAGAGCCACCACACTGATCTTCACAACAGCAACACAGAAGGAGACTACGTCCAGGTTTTATACAGTCTGTGGGGGACGCTACAGTTATCAGACATAATGTGCCTGAAGCTCCGTGTCCGTCTCCACGTTGTGTTTTGTGCACATGCAGTGACTGACCCTGTGTTAGCGTGCATTCAGATATTTGGCTCGGACGCGTGACGTCATTTTGGTGGCATTACCGCCCCAAACCAGAAGGTGGCAATAGTGAGCCCAAATCTGTTTTCCTGAAGAAGAAGAAGAGAAGAAGACCCCATAAGAGCTTTTCCTTCATTTCCTATCCTCAGACCAAAACAGATGATCCCAACGTGAAGAAGCTTCTTGTGATTGCTACTCGAATGCAAAATGTTTACACTCCATGGTAAAGGTTTGGTTTTTCTTCCCGTCTTCCCGTGGACATCTTCCGGTGGGCGTCTTCCGGTTTGACTGCCGTTTTTGATTGGTTTGCGTTCCGCGTTGACGTGGGCTCCGGTTTCCCAAAAGTTGAATCTGGCTCAACTTCTCTCCAGCACACCGGTGCAGTTTTTTGCGGCAACCCCTGCGTTGCGGACTGCCAGTGCGGAAACACACAACCCTGGTTGCCGGTTTCCCTGATCATGTCTGAATTCCCACTTAGACGCTCCTCCAGGCTCTGATTGGTTGTTTTCATTCATGCATGGTGGATTCTTGTAAATTTCATTACGAAGAGTCAGAGGAACCTGATTTATTTTTTCATTTTGTTTCAACAAATACCAAAAAGTTTATTTTATAAAAGTTACCTACTGCAGCTTTAACACTGAATCTTAATGAATTTTAAAGTGTATTATGCTATTTCTTATCTGTCTTATCAGTCGTTGTGGAGTCTTTCAATACATTTTAGTAAGATTTCAATTTTATATGGCCAGATGTCAGGGGTCAGGAAGAACTTTGAATTTCTTCTTCTACTTTCCATTCATCACAGAAGTTTGGACTATGTTTGAAAAGTTGCCGTATAAGCTTAAAGGATGAAGAAGGGTGTGGACTCTTTGTGGCACACAGGATGCGATGCTGAAGGCAGCATGAGGGGTGTGATCCTTGCTCTCAGGCCTCGGGGATCATAAATCTGTAGCAGTGGAGAGCTGACTCAGCTGTGGATAAACCCAACACAATGAATTAGCCGGCAGAGACACGCGACTGTAGCTCAAAAGTGTGAACTCAATCTGTACTTAATCTTTTCATCGCCTCCTCGTCAAGGCGTTCCCTAGCTCATCTTTGGAGTTTATCTTCAGGCTTGTTGAGGCGGATGATCCTCCTTCCCTTCTTTGTGCTAGTGGAGCATGGGCCTGTTTTCCAAACTTTAATCTTAGCAACAAGAACCTTAAGAAAACATACCAAACCTACACGAGGCATGTAGACTGCATCTTTGATCCAAAACAGTTCTTTAGTCACCGCTCAGCAATTTTTTATTTAAATAGCAAAAAAAAAGAAGATTAAAACTTCACCACAAAGTCCATTTTGCAGCTACTTTGTAACATTCTATCATATCACACATCTTCATCAGCTGATGGAGTTTGACCAGCTTGATGTAACTGTAGACGTTCATTTGTTTAAAGCACTTAAAGCCAACATGTCCTTAAATGTGCTCTAAATAAATTTGAATCTTCAAAGGAACATCATGTGATGTGATCTGAAGCTCCAGAACAGCCATTAAATGGACCCTGTGGTGAGAATTCAGCTTCAACTTCAGCTGTTGTTTCCAGGATCAAGAACGGACTTTATGTAAGATTTCACACCATCAGCTCCAGAGTGTAATCCCATTGTTGATAATATGGACAGCTGTACACATGTATTTGTTCTTATTACATTACATTACTTACTCCACAACTTTGCTAACAACCAAACATCAACATCCTGTGTCATTATGTCCATAGAGGCTGCTCAGACTGCCCACCTCCGGTTCTGGCACGACACCAGCTCTGCTCCCTGTCAACATTCTGGACAGCCCGGCTAACAAACTATGCTAACATTAGCTAACAGCAGCTACAGTTGGCAGCAGTTTACTTCACTGTCCATCAGGAAACTCTGTATATCACAGAGAGTTGAGGCAGAAGCAGCCGGAGGACATCAGACCTGGAGCCCAAAGTTACATAGTGTGAGAACAGACGTATGAATGACAGAGACACCATTCACCTGATTACAAGTCAGTGTAGCATCAACAGGAGTTAACAGACGTTAACGTTATAAAATGTAAAAATGAAGTAGAGCTGGTTTATTTGGTTCCTTGAGACCTTTTTGAAAAACAGCCAGTACTATCTGTCACATACAGTCTAAATGAGGAAAGATTTAAAAGCAGAGCATCTCCAGACTCTCTCAGACATTACTCGCTTTAAGTTGCTGAAGTTTTGTTTTCATTTTTCTTATGTAAATGCAGTTGTCGTCTATTTCCTTCCAGTTTAACCAGAGTGTTGTCAGAGCTCGAGTTTGTTTTAGGAAATCCACAAAGCAGACGACACGAGCCAAATCTGACCAACAGTCTCATGCAGATTTTCTCTTTCACAATTTCATGGACACGCAACTGAAGCCACCAGTCCACACACACACACATACACCAGCCAAGAAAGCACACACATACACACACACACACCAGCCAGTCCCCTCATTCTGTGTTTTCAGTGGCCAGTGGAGCCAAAATGACCACAGATTAGATAGCTGTCAATGAAGGCAATAAACAACAGCTTCTCTCACGACTTCAGAGGAGAGCGTAGTGTCGGCGACGAAGGCTAAATCTTAAGCCTTATTCACACCGAGGATGTAAGCGCCACGGAACGGCTGCGCCGCAGTCACTGGAGATCACTGCCACTCTAATCAATGAAACCATTCCCACCGGGCGCGACGCAGAACGTCTCAGCAGTGTCCCGGCAGCGACTCTCCGCGCTGCAGCGCTATCATTCCGTAGCACTTCTATTTCTGACGCGAGCTGTTGCTAAACCGCGTAAATCTCAACAGAGCAGATTGACCAGACAGGAAATCCGACACAGAATCAACGTAATACACTTCCGCCCCCTTTCAAAATAAAACACAATAGTAGCCTATCACAACTTCACATCAACATTACGTCATGACTGGTGGCACCAGGTCAGCAGTCAATCGATCAAAGGGTCTCAACATGAACGATGAGAGACTCATTGTTGAAGTGGAACAACACACAATAATTTATGACACAACATCCTTTTTATAATCTCTTCCATGTCGGAGAAGCAAAGTAAGCTGTTTGTTGTTGTTTCCTTTATACACAGTTTATCGTGGGGTCTCGCGTATCGCAGGATTCTCACATGATCTCGTGATCTCGCGTGAATACGACTTGCTCACTACGCTGCCGTCACGCGCCCGGTGGGGATTGATGCGGGGCAGGGGACGGAGCTAAACCGCGGCGCAGCCGTTCCGCGGCGCTTACGTCACCGGTGTGAATCCCCAGTTATTATTACACACACACACTGTGCAGTGTGACTTTAACGGCGTTGAAACAACCTACTGAAGAGACTCTGTTTGACCCGCTGTGACCTGTTGGACTTGGTGACCTCTCTGGCCTCTCGGTCCCGTCCGCTCGGTTTCCACGACAGCGACGGAGCCGGAGCCCCCTGCCAGCTGACTGTCAGCCATACACGGCAGCCACCATAATGACGCCTGCGACTCACCCACTCAGCTCAGCGAGGTCACAGAGGCATGCGTGTAGCGCTTAGCGGGGCTTGGCAGCGCCGGACCACATAATAGGCTAATCACTGTAAAACAAACATGCTGACTTACCCACAACCTCACCCCCCTCTCACCCTCCTCCCCGGGCATGATTTAGGAGATTGTGGTGTACGATGGAAGCAAACTGCAACTGCAGCCCTCATTTTCACCATGGCATTAAATTTGAAGAGGATTCGTGGTCTCCAAGCAGTGAAAACAGTATTTATGCTTGAATAACAGCATTTTCCTGCCGTTTTTCTGTGTTGAATTCAGCTCCAAGGCAGAACAGACACTCTGGTTTTTACAGAGCAGATCAACATGGGTTCTGACGGGGTTCAGCATCAGTCAAGAAGCACAAAGCACTAAATAAAAAGGAGTCAGTTGTTAATCTACCTGCAGCTGCAGTGATTTCATTGATGATCTCACGAATGTTTGAATGTCCCTTCATGACTTGCTGGCACCACTTTTAGCAGGATTTCTGTCTCATTTCACAAACACATAATCAAAATCACCCTGCTGATTACCGTTTGTCCTGTGGGAGTCTACGAGTCTCTGTCCACCAAACACAAACTATTTCCTGCTGCAGTAAAGACTTTAAACTGTGCTGCCATCTAGTGGCGTCGTTTCTGACTGCAACCCCCTCGTTTCACCCTCTCTTTCCTTAAAGAAGAAACTATGGCAGCCATAAAACATCCAGAGTCATTGTTAAGTTCTGGGTTACTGTAGAAACATGGCAAACTCCATTAAAGAGGACCTGTGGTGTCTGTAGGTAACAAAAACATAACAATTCTTATTTTCATGTCATTAAACATTATGATCAAATAATAGCGAGTAGAAAAAAAAAACTTCCTAAAGTTTAGTTAACCATCAACATCCTTTGCGGTCTCTTCTCCTCTGCCATTATGTCCATAGAGGCCACTGAACCTGGCTAACAAACTAAGCTAACATTAGCTTCTCCTCTGAGCCCAGTTATGTTGCATCTTCACCCAGCTCTGGTTCTGGTGGCTTAGGGTTAACTCAGCGGTCCAAAACTCCTGTGTGCTAGCAGTGTAAACACTAACACCAGTACTCCAAGCTCACCATCCGGGCAGCCCTGCTAACAAACTGAGCTAACATTAGCTAACAGCAGCTACAGTTGGTAGCAGTTTACTTTCATGTCCATCAGAAAACTAATGTCTGTGTCTGTAGATATAAAATACTTATTCTAAGGTAACAAAAACATTCTTAGTTTTAGTTTTAGTTTTCTGACATACTCTCTAAGTCGTGTCCTCTAAATCTGACACTCTGGAATTTTAATAAGTGCACATACTTTAACAACAAAACTGTTTAGCCTTCCAAAACAATTCATATGAAAGTTTATGATCTGCCACCACTCTGTCGTTAAGATTTGATTAGAACTTAAATCAAACGCAGGGCACAGAACCTGATGGTATGAGAGATGACGGGGACAGAATGGACAAAGAAAGAGACACAAGGGACATGGGACAAACATGTTAGCAGGGCCACCAACTATCAATTCTGAGTTGATATTGTGCTTTATGCATCATGCCCTGTAGCATAGGAGGAGATGTGTGGAAATAAACACTGTGAAGTCCATTCAGAGCTCAGAGGAAACACCAGCTGCAAAACAAACAAATATATATATATATATATATATAAAAACTGGAAGCATTTTGCTGTTTAAGCAGTTTGGTGTGATAATAAAACTAAAAGATGAACAATAAACAGCAAAACATAAAAAGCAACTAAATGCATACGTGGTCTGTTGGGAATGTGTGCAGTTCAGCCTGGGATGATGTTAGATTCCCGGCCTGAATGATTATCCCAGCCTGACCCTGGATGGCGGTCATAGAAACCAGTGTTGACAGTTGGTAGAAGACGGGACGCAAACAGCAGTGTGTCCGACCACAAGAGGTCATATGTCCGGAGAAAATAAACACAGGTCACTTCAAGTGTGTGAATAAATGTCGTTTTTCTGCTGAGACAAGTGTAAGTGCTTGTGAACACAGTTAATTGCATGAAAGGTGTCTGCGTGTGACGTTGGATCTCTGTAAAGTCCAGCCCAGCTGGTAGCTTTGCAGGGCAACCTGTGTGTGCTTGAGTTTGTCATTCTCCGTGAGGAAATAAAGGTCAAAAACACACGCTCGAAGGTTATGAAATTGCAGCACAGGACACAACTTGTGCACAAAATAAAATGCGTAATCAAATTTAGAGAGCTGCTGGCACGAAGCATGAGCCCTGAATCGAACCTGAGGCTCAAAAATCACAAGATCGGTGTCCATTCTGGTATTAAAAGCTGTTTCACAGCAGCAGTTGATGTGATTAACCTTCACTGGACAACTTGAATGAGAGTGTTTGTGCATCTGTGAATATCAGTCCTGGTTTCAACATGTGAAG
Source organism: Miichthys miiuy (assembly GCA_036365135.1). Taxonomy (NCBI): domain Eukaryota; kingdom Metazoa; phylum Chordata; class Actinopteri; family Sciaenidae; genus Miichthys; species Miichthys miiuy. The sequence continues at coordinate 4,092,612 of CM071615.1, read as the reverse complement.
TACTTTTCTAACACACGATCATCCATCTAGTTTCCAAAAAGTTGCAGCTGTAGCTGTGAAAAACACAGCATGTGTACGTTTATTTTCTATTCAGGTCTGTTGTAGCAGTGTACACTGGCACGCAGCACGGTACTTCTGTAATATGTTATTATGGCTGTATTGAAGCATTTGGAAGAGCCCATGACACCAACAAATAACATAGCAGAAGGGAGGGACTGTTTTTCCTGCCTTTAGCTACATTTGGACACCCCCAACCCCCACTGCTGCCCCCATCCCACCCCCCTCCTGGTTGTGTAACCCTACCACTGTCACATGCATGTCGCTCTGTGTAATTGAAGTGGTTGAAAAGACAGGAGGGGAGGGGAGGGCAATAAGAATAAGAAGCGTGGTTTCATTTCAAGCCGAGCTGGTGCCAAGCTCCTATTGAAAATATACGGGCCCGGCCCGGGCCTAACCCCTTACGTTTCCATGCCTCCCCTGCCATGGCAACAAAACATGGAAATGTGAAAACAATGTGAGCAGTTTCAGCCGTGCCCACCGCCACAATGAGCCGTGCAATTAGCCATTTCGACCGAGGAGGGGCCACTTATTGGATTTGAGAGGGCTGAATTGTCGACTGAGGCCACTCGAGGGATGCGAGTTTACAACGCTGGTGCAGGATCCGGTCCAGGATCTGGTGTTCGGCGCGGGTAGAGTGCCACTACCTCCCAGTTGCAAAGGCAATTAGCCTAAAGGAGCTCTCAGCTGGCTGCACATTACTGGTTTGGACGAGGAGTGGGTGTCACTGCTCCGCATAATCAACTCTGTTTGCTTCATTTTCTCCGCTCTTGTCCTATTATGTTCTGAAAAATCTGCTGAGTCCATTAACTGAAAATTGAAAACAAAAAGCTGTTTTCATTTGGAGATTTAAAAAACAAACTCAACTTCAGTCCTTTGCTTTATAATGCCTCATGACGGCTTGTTGGCTGTTTTTTTTTTACTATTTTAAACAAAATGTAGCCAGAAGTAGCACATCGGATCAGCTTGAACCAATTTGATCTGGATTTTAGGCTCTAAAACCTTCTGACTGCAAAGACAGCAGACAACAACACATAAACTAAGACATATTTCAAAAAGTAGAAAGAAAAGAAATAAAAATATTCAGGATGCATTTAATGCAACTGATCAGTTATTAAATAGATAAACAGATTGTCTCTGAAATGATGATTTAAAATGTGAATTTTGTAATCTGATTTCTCTGATTGTTAAATGACAAAGCAACAGACCTCACAGACTAGTTACAGTCAAGTTTGTTTGTAAAAGTAAATCATTACCAATTACAGAAAATGGACCGTGAGATGGACCAATGGCTCTGCAGTATTGCAAACGCTGTACCAGAGTGTTGTGGACCAGAAGCCGCTGGATGGACCATATAGCCCATCTAGCCTGTGAACACCTTGGGATCCCCCATGAGTGGATGAATGGCTGAATGGATGGAAAAATAGTGAGCTTTACCTACACAATAATCTAGCCTGTTATTAATAGAAGTGGTGTCATGTTGTGCAGTAAAATCGGAGACCTCCAGAACGGAACACAGTTGCATATTTAAGGAGACACAAAGGAGCAGGAAACAACATGACCACCACCGATGGTCAAGAATAACAATAAGCATCATGCGTTCACATGCATACGCACATGCTGTCATTAAAACAGGCCAGGATGACATGGGATCCCCTCTGCAGCTCTTGTGTAAGGATCCAAAGCACCCTATCTCCCTTCACTTCCTGCCAGTGGAGGATGATTCAGTTGTGGCGTGATGACGTTGTGTTGTCAGAGATAAACAGGCTTGTGAAAGTGTAAATCAATGTGTTGCACATGTACAACGCTTGCAGCTCCCCTGGCGCTCTGCAGCAAGCCATCAGTGTGATGTTGTAATGGTCTGTGGTGAAAGTCCTCTCGCAGCATTTTAAGTCATCTTGCAGTCATGTTGCTCACAGCCATTAAATGGTCCAGCAGCTTGTTTGCTAACATTTGAAGTAGTGGTGTTGCGGAGAGTTGAGCAGTTTTTCAGTGAGTGAAATTACAGTGGAAATACTGTAAATGCCTCTGAGACTTGGAAGAGCCTCTGGTCTGGTATTATGAGCTTGGTGTTCAACAAGTCCTCAAGATCTGAACACAAACGGTCTAAAACCTGGACCTGAACTGGTCCTCTGTGACGTCCCCCACAGGTTTCTGAAGAGCAGCGTGGTGAATTTAGTCATCTCCATCTTGGGAGTCCTGCCTTCGCCAGCTCCTGGCTATTCTAAAAAGACACCTGTGACAACACCTACCTGTCAGTCAAAGTGTCCACGCTGTTAATTCTGCATAACTTTAAGCCTTAATAATTTGAACAGGTGAGTTGTATATAAATTCACCCTCAGTACAGTTGTCATGAACGGGGAAATTAGCTATAGAGACCAAAACTGTTTTTTGTACCAGGATGTAAACATGTTTATTTCTGCTGTGAAGTTGGACATTTTAACATGGGGACTTATGGAGACTGACTCACTTCTGGAGACAGCCTCAAGTGGACGTTTGAGGAACTGCAGTTTTTCGCCATTTGTGTGCTGCCTCCAGACACAGAGGTTGCTGCTTAGATCTGAACTGCAAAAGTTGTTCACCTCACTCCATACGAATCCTTTTTTCTATTTTTTCAGTGAAGTGGATTTTGGTTATGCAACTTGTTACTGCTGTTACTGTGGGTGTTTGCCTCGGCAGCCTTTGTAGACATGGTCAGATGAATTTACATCACATGCACCCTCTCGGCTCTTGCAGATGTAAAGTAGAATTTAAGCTTTAAGCTAAGAAAGAGGCAAAGAGATGTCACTTATCAGGAAACAACCAATCAGCTGTTTTTCTGGTGACGACCATCTCTACATCAGCTCAGCAGGTTAAGTAACTCACCAGTCTATCGGACTGGTTTTATCTGGAATCCTCTACATCGTAAATGAGTTTTGAAAAAACATGAACAAAAATCTGGCATTCTGGGAAACTGTGGGACGAGACAGAGGTGCTGCACCATCAGGTGTGTTCTTGTACATTTTGTATCACGTAACGTACAAAGCAGATCAGCAATACACTTCCCTTTTTAATTCATTTTCAACTGATACTGCAAAATCAGTTTATTCTCAACAACTTTATTCATTCCAAATGATTTGAAGAAGTATGCAAAGCAGATCCCACACAGCAGCTGTAATCAGCTGTTGGAGCACAAAGTGATCTGTGTGAAGCCTGTTTGTTCTGACGCTGACAGACCGTCCATCCATCAGAGCTGCTAACAGACAGATCATCGACAGGTTCAGCAGCCGTCTGTGTGCTGTCTGTGTTCAGAGATTCAAAGCTCGACAGTACAGACAATACATGTGAGAGAACACTGCACTCTAGTGTTGAGTTCAGGTTGGTACACCTCAACGGATGTGCCTTTTTATTCTCCTCCTGGACTCTTCTGTCACCAGAAGTCGTTTTTTTAATCAAAACAAAACAAAATGGTGAATTCAGGAAGTGGTAACAAGCTCTTTTTATCCTATAGATCTGTTTACTCCACCAGGCTATCTCAGATTTGTTCATTATTTGGAGTTTGAAAGATTTCAAAATTAAATTAAAATGATAAAATTTAGTTCAATTGTGGGCAAAGTTGGATTCAGTGTTTTCAAGTGGTTGAGTGTGATTAAATACACTGTACTGTATACTGTAACTTTGCACTTCACTACATTTGTCAGCTTTAGTTACTAGTTACTTTTGAGATTACAATTCTTTATACCCTTCCTGTCCAGTGAAAAGCACGTATCTCCAGATGATGTTGAATGTTTGTGACAAACTGAAGAATGAAGAGGTCCTCATCTGTTGAGAAAATTATCGTCCTTAATTAAAAATCCATAAATTAAACAAAAAAAAAAGAACTCTCTTGGATTATGTGGAAAAGTTGTCGTCACAAAGCTGAAAACAAACAAACAGATGATGATCCTAGAGACTATGATGCATTGCTGTAGACTGAACTAGCCAACGGTATATAAAGTAGTTAAATTGAGCTCGACCTGAAACATCTACAGCAGGAAAATCCATCCATCCACCCATTTTGTGGAGGTGCAGCACTAAATGATATATTTTTGGTTGTATCCCAGTTTGTGTCTTAGATTTAGTAAAATCACACATATGATGTTAAAACACAGATAACATATGTTATGTATGCATACATATTATGTCTCAAACAGTAGAAAATTTGTTTCCTTATATCCACCTGATGTTCCTCTCCTCATAATTTAGACGTTAGCAAAGGATGAGTCACTGCATGACTCACTGTGCTGACAAAAACAGATTTTTCTAAATAAACATTGGTCACAGTGTGACACACACAATACAAATATATTGCTTTCAAAGTAAAAAGCTGTGGCATCATCTGCTTCATACACATAAATACACTCACATTTACCAAACATCAGTTCTATATCTTTGATTTTTGGCTGAATGTGTTGTTATGGAAACAGGAGCTTGATGAAAGTGTAATGAGTTTTTCTCCTGGAAATCTGGCAGCTTAAATAAAGTTTTAATCCACATGCAACATTATTAAAAAAGTTTATTAAAAAATCCAAAGTTCAAATGAAAAAGATATTCCTGTTTGATTAGAATATTAAAATCTACAGTTTGCTTAAATTCCTGCTGCGATAGGTTCAAATATTCAAACGTGAAATGAAGTTCTGGTGAGTTTGATTTGTTTGCTTTAAGTTGAATTTGGCACCTGCATTAATTTGTTTAGCACCAGCTACATCAACTATTTCATGTTTTTCTGTCAAGTGTTGCTGCCCTGTTTGGATAAAAAGCTACATTTAAGTGGAAAATGTGTTTTCTGTAATACACTGCAAAAATAAAGTGATTTTATTTCACCAAGCTCTCACCAACCACTAAAAGTCAGTCCCACATTTACTCTTCGATGGCTTCTTTGCTCGCTCACTCTCTCCTTTTCTCTTCTTAGCTTCCTCATCAACGTCCTCTTCAGTCTCTTCTCCTCTGTCATTATGTTAGCTACAGTTGGCAGCAGTTTACTTTACTGTCCATGAGGAAACTCTGTAAATCACAGAGAGTTGACATCATTCTATGCTGGATCTTAGTGTAGAGATGAGAGTTTTTATGACAGACAATCTGTTCATCAGTGACTACCTGCCTGTGTCTGTAAATAATTCAGAGGAAAGCAGCTTGGATCAACCAGGTGAATATGTATGGCGTCAGTAATAATAACAGATTCTGGGAAGCAGAGAGCAGATTCCTAGAAAGCAGCCTGCTGTTGTATACAGCATTGGTACATTGAGTCCTCTGCACTCCCTGAGAGTGGAGGGAAAGAAAAGTGTATTTGTTTTAGAGAGAATGCTGCAAGAATGTTTCAGAAATGCCAGAAAGGTCATTTCAAGGAGGAAGAAATTATATTATTTTATATTCATCATTTACTGTCTCTGAAAAACACAGGATCCAACCTGGAGATGTTATCATTATGTCAAGCTTTGAGTTAACTTACCCTCCATCCTTCCACATTTACCACAATTTGTTTCAATTTAATGCAATCAGTCATTTTTTAAAGAGTGGCTGTCATTTTAAACGGGATAGACTTTCTTTTTACAACCATTCTGTAACTATATCTAAAAGAAAAAACAAAAAAATAAAGGGAGAAAGTTTGTAATGACATTTGAAAAGAAATTTCAAATGTCATTTTTCTCTAGTTCTTCATGGCTGACAGGAAACTTTTCCTGCAGAGAGACGGCTTCATGCAGGGCATTAGAATGAATGTGTAATGCTCAGACCAAAAATACAAGTGCTTCATTCCAGGTTACATTATAGACCGAAGCTTCAAATATCACCAGATGTTCTGTACCAGTGTATCATAAGTAATTAATTTAAAATGGCTAAAAATATGATATGATACATGATACTTCTCGAGATTTAGGGGCAACATTGATTTTCAAATTAGCAGCAAACTGTACAGTATGTGATTATCAGAGGAAAAAGGTATTGATGCATTAAGGTAACATTTACTAACTTTTCTCTCATAAACTAACGTCTGTTAAATCCTGTTGATGCTACACTGACTTGTAATCAGGTGAATGGTGTCTCTGTCATTCGTACGTCTGTTCTCACACTATGTAACTTTGGGCTCCGGGTCGGGAGAAGTACGTAACGCTTTACGGCACTAAGTCACACACCACCAACTATTTGACTGATTTTGGTGAAACTGGATCATATTTTATGGAGAAAATGTTTTCTGCTTTTCCCTCTGATGTCCTCCGGCTGCTCCGCCTCAACTCTCTGTGATTTACAGAGTTTCCTGATGGACAGTGAAGTAAGCTGCTGCCAACTGTAGCTGCTGTTAGTTAATGTTAGCTCAGTTCGTTAGCCGGACTGCCCGGACTGTGAGCTCAGGAGTTTTGGAACACCAAGACAAGGAGTCAAGGTCAAGTGGACGTCAAGTGGTCAGAGTTTGCTGTCTGGTTAAGTGGCACTTTTAGGGGACTGATCTAATAAATAAATATTTTAAATATTTTGTATCCATTACACCATGCAATCAACATTTACCTCATAATTCTAAGATAAAACAACTCAATAAATAATAGTCAATAGTCAATAATCATGTACATATCATCCATTACTCCCTAATATAAGTCCAGAGCCATTTCTTGATATATGTGGACTATGCAAATGCATAGGGCCCTGCAGCCACCAGGGGGCGCCCAAGCTGCAAGTTCAGCCTCAATATATTTTGGGAGAATTAAAGGTACCCGTCTTTATTTGTAGCCAGGCAAAGTAGCTCATTTGTTGTGTGAAGCTCTTCTCTGCTTAAAAAGCATATGAGCCTTTTTATAGGTTAGAGGTCAAACTGAGCTGCTGTGATAGGGAAGCTGTGACTTGTGTTAGCGGGGTAATCAACTATTAAACTACAACAGAAATATTATTCTTATTGTTGGTTTGTTTTCATTGTTTAAACTTTAAAATAGATGCTGGTTTCTTGCAGATTTATTCAAGATCATTTTGCTTTTTCTGATTTCTGTTGATCTTGTGCAGCGACCTCAAACGTCACACTTGTAGTTACTACATACTACAGTCACAGAAACAGATCCAAAATGGTGCTGAAGGGGTTGCAGTGTTACATGTAAATGTTTCTTACTACCTGAAACATCAGTATTATTCTTACTGTTTTTTATTGTTTACACATTAATATGGATGCTGCTCCATTGTATTTTTATTCATTTAAGTAAGTTCACTCATTTATTTTTTACTGTTTTGGATTGGTGGGGAGAGTTTTTATGTTATGTCACCTTGTTTTCCAAGTTTATGATAAACATTTTTCAGGAACATGCTGCATCTGTTTCATTTATTAATGTACTCCAGCCTGTTTTCCTCTTAAAATGTAACAGACTGTTGCATCACCACAGATCATCTGAAAGGTGAGAAATCTCTCCCTCATATGAATGTAATAGTTTTATCTTTGTTGTCAGTGTTTAGCTGTATGTGTATTTCTACCTTTATTGGAGCTGTATGAAACATTGAGCACAATTTAAAACTTCCTTGTGTACAAATCAGTCCTGTTCTTCTTCAACAGATGGCGCCAATAAGCCTCCTCACATCTCCTCTCCAACTGAGCAGAGACTTCAGGTGTGACAAGAAGGACGAGCTTCAGTCTGATTATCACTTTTTGTAGGTGGTGTCAACGCTGGTACACACACACACACACACACACACACACACACACACACACACACACACACACACACACACACACACACACACACACCTTGCTCTTGTCCACATCTTCACCTGAAAACCAAAATCTTAATCCTAAAACATCATTGGAGGAGGGCGTGAATAAAACTTGTGATTTTGTGCTTGTCAGTAATAAAAGGAAAAAAGGTTGAATACTGAGATAATTATAAGAAATGCTAAAAGTTGTAGGAGACTGATGCTAAAGTCTGTTTTTGTCCACCAACATATTGTCTTGACGCCTTTTTAAGTTGTCAGCATAAAACCAAAACAATGAGCTGAAAGACGCTTGAATGGTTTTTTCAAGTTCTTTATTGGTGCATATAAAATGTAACAAAAGATAACAAAACATACAATAGCTATAGTCTATTTTCACTGCTTTCATACACTGTATCATACTTATTTATAAAATACTCTACTCCATCAAGAGAAGTTCTTTCAGGTCTTTTTTTCTGATGATATGGAGACCAATAGATCTGGTGTGATAACTTTGAAAAGAAATGGGAAGTAAAATATTAAGAAATTGAGCATTGAATCAAGAGTTAGTGATCATTTGAACCTTTTTTTGTCAGAAAAACATAATGCAGACTGGATTTACATGTGCTTGCCCATACTATACTGCCATAAGATGTGAGAGGATAAATCAGAGTAAAATAGATCCAGAAGATTTGTCCTGCTCTCTGTAAAATACTGATATTTTGTGCAACTTTGTTTTTCACCATAAGAAATCCAGTTAGAGATTTTCAGTTAAAGGTCCAGAATAAACCTTTCATATCAACAGACGCTGTGGAGTCCACCAGTGTTGAGCCGCCATGTTTCTACAGTCACCCAGAACAGACAAACTAAACACTGGCTGGTTTTTCACACGCTGCGTGGCCACCATAGTTTCTCCCTCCCATTTCAAGTGGGAGAACGAAGGAGGTTGTAATCCGCAACTACACAGCTAATAATGATCCTTATGTGACATGAGCAACAGGAAGCGCCATCATCACCTTATTTTATATATTTTATATATTCTATATTTCAGTCTTTTATGTTGTAATGCCACTGTTGCCTCACTGTGTGGAGTTTGCATGTTCTCCTTGTGTCTGTGTGGGTTCTCTACGGGTACTCCGCCTTCCACAGTCCAAAGACATGACCCATAACAGGTTAACTGGTGACTCTAAATTGGCTGTAGGTGTAAATGTGAGTGTGAATGGTTGTCTGTCTTTGTGTATCAGTCCTGTGATGAAATGACAATCTGTTCAGGGTGTACCTCGCCTCTTGCTCAATGTCAGCTGGGATCGACTCCGGGTCATCACGAATATTTATGTTGAATCTATGTTGTGATGTTTAGGTTGTTCAATGACTCAACCCTGTTACGTAAAATAAAGATAGAAAACTACTTGTGAAAAGTGCTCTGAGCAGTGGCCAGTGTTTTTTTATACTTTGGTTGCATCCAAATTCAGTTTTATCCAAGCAAGTTTTCACCCAAAGTATAAGCAACAGCTGTGTATGCACAGATGTACAGTTTTTTATAATACATGTTGATGTCTATTTTTGTCAGTCTATGTGAAACAGACAACCTGTAGATCACCACGCCTGGTGTTGTCTCATTTCTGTCCAAAGCAGATAGAGAGACCAGGACCTTTCCCTGATTGAATGGTCTCCTCCTTTGTGTTGCACACTATACCCTATTTTACTCTGGATTTCAATTTCCATCACATCTGGACACTGAAAGAGCCTTTTGTGCAACAAGAGAACAATGAAGACAGTGAAAAAAAAACAAGAAAAGATAGCAAGTAAAAAGGAGTTCGAACCTCTCCGAATATACTTTTCGTAGCGCCAAACTTATATTAACCTCCTCCTGTTCCATTGTCAGAGATAGTGCAGTGCCAACAGAGAAAAAAGGTCAGAGCTGAATAGTGTCATTGCTTTCGTGAGGCACGGAGAAGCCTGCTCGGTGCATTAAAGTGTCTGTCAGTTCAGATTGAAGACAGTTATTTGGGAAGGAATAAGAAAGAGAAAAAAAGAAATGTCTAATAAAAAGGGTGATACATGAAAAAAGGAAACTCTAGCTTTTTGACAGTAGGTTCATGAGTAAAGCCACAGTCAAATGAAGGGTATTAGATCGCCTCGACGGAGACGCCTGATTTGCTTGCATGAGTATTGAACCGTCACCTCTCCCTGTGTCTCCTATAAAGCCCTCAGGATTTTAAGAGAGCGTTCATTAAAAGTGAGCAAACATACCTCTCCGGTTACAGCTCTGTGTTGTAATAAAACTGTGTTTACTGTATCAGTCCCAGAATTAATGAGACTAAATGGTTGGCTGAGTTTATCTGCGGAGATGAAACAGATAAGCTGTTCTGAAAATCTTCAAAGTTTCATGACTCAACTACTGTAGATCACCGGAATAAGAAAAGTTACAGCATCGGGAGAGAAGTTCACACTTGATACCAAATTCAATGAGGATTTTTAAAGAGTGCAAAAGACAAAGGCGCAGCAGAAAATGTGAAAAATAAAGGAAATGCTTACACTGTAAAATTCAAACAGGGTAAGATGTCATAAAATCTTAATTGTTTGTGCGATGATGTACAGTTGAAGCTAACATCAAGATAAGATTTGGTATTTTTTGTGATTTGGTGTCCCCGGTTTCAGACGACAAATTGCTGATACACCTCCACTGTAAATACAACTGTACACGTGTATTTGTTCTGATGATCAAAAACTAGCGAATCGACAACTTCCCTAACAGCCAAACATCAACAAGGTCAACAACACAAGACATAGCAGCCAGCTAATATTACTTACTAGTCCAACAGCAGTCAGCCCAGCTCAGCGTCTGTCTTTCAGCCTTTTATTTCACCAAGCTCTCACCAACCACTAAAAGTCAGTCCCAGATTTACTCTGTCTGGCAGCTTCTTGCTCGCTCACTCTCTCCTTTTGTCTTCTTAGCTTCCTCAGTCAACATCCTCTTCGATTTCTTCTCCTCTGCCATTTTGTCCACAGAGACTGCTGAGCTATTACATTGCCCGCCTCCCCAACACCCAGTGCATGACACTGGCGCTAGTCTCTGTCAGCACTGAAAACCTCCTCCTGGCATCCCAGTCCAGGCAGCACGGACTGAGATAACTAGCTTAGCGGTTAACTGAATTTAGTATCAAGTAAACCTTGCTGCCCATCAGGAAACTAAGAAAGGAAGCACCGTTCACCTGATTACAAGTCAGTGTAGCATCAAAATGATTTTGTTGTTATTCTCCAGAACCAGGAGGTTCACCCTGTTAAACTCTGTACAAAGGTGACCCCCACCTACCCTGGATTGACTGAACATTTTGTTGTCCAAGTACTTGCTACTTGGTTCAATGACAATAAAGTTGAATCTGATCTAACAAAATGAACATTTAAAGCTGTTGATGTGTCGACATTGAGGCACTGTAAGTGTCTGTTGTCTGATGAATAGTTAGAGCCACAAGCAACTGAAATCTGTTAAAGGGCGAAGACAATTGAATGTAGGTTTTAACTTAGTTTAAAGTGTCAATAAGGATCAAAAGCAGATAAAGTCAGTTGAAGCGTTGACATTAAAAGGCCCTGTAGAGAGCTGAATTGTCATTTTGCACTGTCAGCACTGAAATTACTTACAGAGTACAAGCTGAAAACAGTCACAGTCAGCTGAAGAGATGAAAGCAGCTGAAATGTGATTCAATGTTTAAGCAATGAAAGCAGTTAAACCGTCTTTTAAAGAGCCAGAGATGAAAGTAAAACCTGAGTTTCAGTGGAAGGTCGAGTGCAGCGCAGTGTTAATAGTTAAAGTGTCAGTTGGGATTCAAGCAGTGACAGCAGTTGAAATCGATCAACTGTAATTTGAAACTAGTTCAGGTGTCAGTTGATGAGCTGGAGAGTGAACAAAGATCTTGTTCACGACTGTTCTCTGGAAGATGAGATTGATCTGCTCTTAATGCCACTTCGTCTTTGCACTGTATCTGCTGTAAATCCGAATCCTTCTACATTTCCCACACGTGTCTGTCAAAGAAACAAAGAACACGACTCAGCTGCTGAGAAATCTTTCATTCCCCAAACCTTTTTGTACTAACCGGAGGTGATACAAAATGTTTGCCAATGGACGTCAGTCAAACTTTTAAGGGCAGGTTTAAAACAACCCCTGCATCTGCTGAAGGTGAGGTCAGATGAACACATTCATCAGAGTCTACAGACCAGTTTCCTTTTGTACAGGAAGGTTTTAGAAAAAAACTACATCTGCTCCAGGTGTGATGCTCCAAACATCTGTGGTTCTTTAGCTCTTTCACATATTCAAGCCTGATTCAATCCAAGCCTTCCCAATGTTTTAATGATAACATTTAATATACAGGACCTTCAGAGGATTCATTTTTTGTGTGGTACTTCATGGTTTTAGATGCTGAAAACACTCAACCATAAATTACCACTCGAGGCCTCCTCAGAGAGGAACAACCTCCAAAGATTGGTCACGTGCAACAAAAATGTGAACTTCTTGTTGAATCATCAGGATAAAGAGAACATGTGTTAATTCTGCATAACTTTAAGCCTTAATATAATTATGTTAATATAATTTGAACAGGTGAGTTGTATATAAATTCACCCTCAGTACAGTTGTCATGAACGGGGAAATTAGCTATAGAGACCAAAACTGTTTTTGTACCAGGATGTAAACATGTTTATTTCTGCTGTGAAGTTGGACATTTTAACATGGGGACTTATGAAGACTGACTCACTTCTGGGGCCAGCCTCAAGTGGACGTTTGAGGAACTGCAGTTTTTGGCACTTCCTGTATCGGCTTCATGTCACAGACCAGTCACAGGTTGATGCTAAAGAGGTCAAAACTCAACAAACGACTATTATTGCACACAGAACAACTTTATTAACACTTGCATGTTGGATGGACGAGCTGAATCACAAGTGCAAAAGTGATCCTTTAAACATTATTAAGTTTTTGCACAACATACACTCTGTTCTCTCTGATGGGACGTTGTGTTCCCTTGTCGTCTGTTTCAGACTTGCCTTCTCATCATTTTCTTCAGCAGCACAGAGAAATCAATTATTTTATATATAATTATGCTTTTTGTTAGCACGTTAAGCTGCAAATGTTCATTTGTGGCTTCCACGTCAAAATTTGTGTTGCTCGGCAACCATAATAATAATGATGCTTGTTGACCTCTTGCTCTGTCTGTTCTGGAGCAGAACTTTGTGTTTCAATGTGAGAAAAATGTTCCCATTTGTTAAACAGCAGCCTTAAACAACCAATCATCTGAAATTTAGATCTTTTTTTGTCTCCATATGTGCAAACGTTGATCAAATGGTCCATCAGATAAATTGCAGCTGTTGCAAACATCAGTGTTGACCGTGTTGCTTTTCAGTAGATAACAAGTCCTCTGGAGAACATCCATTAACCATTAATGACTCACTGTCTGTGTTTCACACAATGCAATTACAGCTATTAACTGTCTATATTGACATTTGAATTCACTTGTCTTTTCACAAAGACATTATTTTAACATATCATTGTCATTATGTGAGTGTGTGTGTTATTTGTCTGATTTTGGTGAAACTGGATCATATTTTACGGAGAAAATGTTTTCTGCTTTTCCCTGATGTCCTCTGGCTGCTCCGCCTCAACTCTCTGTGATTTACAGAGTTTCCTGATGGACAGTGAAGTAAACTGCTGCCAACCGTAGCTGCTGTTAGCTAATGTTAGCTCAGTTCGTTAGCTGGACTGCCCGGACTGTGAGCTCAGGAGCTCTGACAACACTCTGGTTAAACTGGAAGGAAATAGACGACAACTGCATTTACATAAGAAAAATGAAAACAAAACTTCAGCAACTTAAAGCGAGTAATGTCTGAGAGAGTCTGGAGATGCTCTGCTTTTAAATCTTTCCTCATTTAGACTGTATGTGACAGATAGTACTGGCTGTTTTTCAAAAAGGTCTTAAGGAACCAAATAAACCAGCTCTACTTCATTTTTACATTTTATAACTCTGTTAACTCCTGTTGATGCTACACTGACTTGTAATCAGGTGAATGGTGTCTCTGTCATTCATACGTCTGTTCTCACACTATGTAACTTTGGGCTCCAGGTCTGATGTCCTCCGGCTGCTCTGCCTCAACTCTCTGTGATTTACAGAGTTTCCTGATGGACAGTGAAGTAAACTGCTGCCAACCGTAGCTGCTGTTAGCTAATGTTAGCTCAGTTCGTTAGCTGGACTGCCCGGACTGTGAGCTCAGGAGCTCTGACAACACTCTGGTTAAACTGGAAGGAAATAGACGCACAACCCCCCACTGTGTGAATCCGCACTAAGAAGAGAAAAGGAGAGAGTGAGCGAGCAAGAAGCTGCTGGACAGATGATTGAACAATAATGAAAATAATTAGATGCTCTAAACTCCTTGAACATGGAGTACAGCCCCGTGATGTGGAGAATTCTTAAACAATTTTAAACACAGGTCAAAAAAGACAATATGAAACAAAGTCAAAAACATTTTCACTCTCAGTAACATTCTTCTTCCTCCGTAGATCTCTGATCACATTTGATTTACTGAATACTGTCTAGTTAACTAATTGCCTAAAGCAACTTTAATAGACTTTTTCCTTCACCGTGAGGTAATAATGGAAGTGTAGAAGCAAAATGTGATTCAGGTCGATGATGTCAAGTTTATTGATGGGATTTAAAACATGATGAAAACATATCACAGGAAACTCTTTTAATGCAGTGGAAAAACACAAGTTCAACCACTCAGCTTTCTTCTACGCCTCAGGCCCAGGTTGGGTAAGCAACCTGCGCATCTCCATGGCAGCAGAGTACTGCAAGCAATGCAGCGATGATACAAAAACACCCCGAGCTTTGAATGTAGGAGTTCTCAGTCTATTATTCTGTGTGAGAAGAAGACACGCTTGTGTGACCCATAGTCTGATCTGATTACCATGAAGCACATTTAGATAAGACTATGGGCCGACAGCTGGCTGCTTCAATGAACTGTGATAATTATGTTGTAAGACGTCAGAGAAATTCCAAACAAAATGTGGCTCCTTGTGATATTTGGTTTGTTTTCTTGTTTAGTATAGTATTCTGTTCATGTTCAAATTTTCTAATTGCTTGTGCTTGTCCAGCGTGGGTGAGCGAGAGGCGAGTGCTAAAAATACCATAGCAACAGGCAGATACCAGTAAACAACATAAATGGAAGGTAGACCGGGTAGACCAGTTTCTGTTTGTCTCTCTGTCCTGTATGTGTGTTTAGATGAAAATGTGTGTGTGTGTGTGTGTGTATCACTATTTGCTGCAAACATGGTCTTTTCTTGTCTTAGTTTTGTTGGATATTTTGCTGCTTTATCACCACTGTGTTGTGGTTTGGCCTTTTCAGTTAGGGGAACATTTTACTCACCAGCTTATTTACTGGAACCATAAAAGTAATTCAGAAAGAAAATCACTTTATCACTGACTCATGGTCACTCAGGTTGTAAACAAGCCCTCAGTTTTTTTTGTTTTTTGTTTTTTGTCAGACTCGAACCCTGGGCCTCTATGGCAAGGACCAAGCCCCGGCACATGGGGCGGACACTCCACCAACTGAGCCAAACGACACCCCAACAAGCCCTCAGTTTAATCATATTATCTGGAAGGGATCTTTTGGCGAGAACTGGGCCCTCATTAAATTATGGAAAATAGGCCTATTTGTGGAAAAAAATATGTAATATTTGAGTTCCTAATTGTCCTTGAAATAGTGGTCAAGAACCCCCCCACCCCCAACACAATAATGGTTCGGCCACTGATCAAAATTTGATGTTGCCATTTGATTTGAAGTTCAGTACGCTCAAACCGTCCTGTCAGCACAAGTCCGGTGCTCAGAAAAGGAAAGAAAAGAGAAGAAGCATCTAAGATTATCTCGTCCCGGGCCCAGGCAAGACTGTCAGCTGGCCTGACCTGGACGTAGTCTCTGTGACGTCCCCCACAGGTTCCTGAAGAGCCGTTGTGAAGTTCAGTGTGAAAGCATCCACACTGTTAATTCTGCATAACTTAATAACATAATGACAAATTAAAGTGTTTTACTGCAGATGTCATGGATTCCTCTGTTTTTGTACTTTTAAAGATACAAACATCACAAAGTTGAGTTGTACCTGCAACATAACTTACATTTTATATACATTTTTTAACTTATGTGCCTGCTTGATTAAGTCCACATCCTCCACCTATCCATCCATATCACAACCAGGAGTGAAAGAGCATCAGGGACTAAACAGAGAAAATAAATAACTAAAAGTCCCTCTTGAACTTCATGTTTGTGTTTGATGATTGCTTTTTAATAAGTTTGGTTGGGATAAGAAATCACTGTTGAAGCCTATTTATGAAGAAATATGTGAAATGATATGCTTTCCAAGTTTCCAAAACAAAACTTGACTGTACTTATTCGCCCTGGCCCTATTTTATTGGACATAGCATTCAATATACGCTGATGATACAAACAGGATGAGCTGGACCTCATCATAAAATGTTCTTATTGTCACTAAAATAACTTTAAAAAAAGTCAGCATTACAGTTGTGAGGGAAGGAGGTGATGATCTAATTCGCATTTAGACGCTCCAGTCAATTCATGTTTGTTGTAATGTGTAACAGTGTGGCTCATTGAAGAGATTTTGGAGAAGAATGGAGCTCTGTGGTACACAGGGAGAACATGTATCAGGGTCACTATTTTGATCAGCTCATTGGTTTTGGTCCTGGAAAGAAGAATACAGAATATTGCCAGCTTTATTTTTAACACAACAATGTTTTCATGAACTGTAATGTGGCCAGTGTAGGAATTTCATCACATTCTCGTGTTTCTGTTTCTCTAAAAGTGAGCATCAGATCACTGCACTAAAGTGTAACATGTCAGTTCTGTCACGGAGCCCATGTACTTGTTGAACAGGGAGTTTCTTATGAAAAACTGCTGTGTCCTGTGGTCAAGGACCGAAAGCAGGCCGTGTCCTGCCAGAGAATTTTGAAAAAAAGCCCTACATTTCCCCGACAAGGAAAGGATTTTTACAGGACTGAAGGTACAAGAGTTCAAGGTAACCTCTCCTGCCACTCCTCCTCACTCCCACACTCTGTGGATCCAAATCAAAATTAAAAGCTCAAAGACTCTTTGTTAGGAAACAGTTGTGAGGGAAGGAGGTGATGATCTAATTCGGGATTGTTTCACAATATGTATTTACTTCGAGTGTGAGTGATAAATGAAGTGAAACAGCACAGATCTTCACTGAATAACTTTTAGGATAACTGAAGATGTATTAGGAAATAGCGCTTTTAACAGATATTAGCTTATGAGAGAAAAGTGACATAATGTTGATTTAAACTCACTCTGGTTTGATCCTCTGTATCATTACATAACTTCAGCTTATTGTGCAGCCTTGCAGGATGTATTCTCTCTCTGTTTTGCATTCAACTTGCAATAAGTGCATTAATCCTTTGATTCATAATCATGCCAACCTGAATGCATGAATAGCGAGGTGTTGTGGAGCTCAGCAGGGCCTGAAATGTCTCCACCCTCATACTGAATCTATGTCTTGCACTAAACTGATGCTGGTGGCTCAAGAAAACCGTCTCTTTGAGTTCAGCTGACTCAATCCTGCAGCTTCAGGTATCAGCCTTTTAAGGTTTGTTAATCTCTTTCAGACAAATCCAAACTGTGTTACAGATGTGTTCATTTACCATTAATACAAACCCAACTGCCGCTGCTTCACATTAAAGCGTGAAACAGCTATAGGAAACGCAGGACAGTACAGTACAGTACAGAGGAAATTCAGTAATGGAGCTTCTCTTAAGTAAAAATTGGCAGGAGGAGTGCAAGTGCTTTGCTACAGTGTGAGTACAGAGAGTTAGACAGAGAGTTAGCATGCAGTGTTCATGCTGTGGCAGAAGATGGGTGGTGTTCCGTTAATTCGTTTCAGGGACAGGATGGAGCAGAGCCCTGACCGAGATGAGCGACTACAGGGTTCTCAAAATGACAGGGCAGCCAATCGTCCAGAGGCAGGGTTACATTAGTCCTGGGGAAAGATGACAAGCATCAGGATGAGCACCTGGGTCACAAAATCCATCTTCTCTGACTTCAGTTTCTATTGTTAGTGAAAGTCTCAGTATGGCTGAAGCATTTGAATTCCACTTTGATGAAATGAACGAATTCCAGCTGATGAAATACTACTTTGACTCCCTTTATTCCAAATCGTTCATGTTCTGCTTCACTTCATCAATAAATCTAAAATAGACTTTAATTAGAAACCAGGAAATTCTTATGAAACAGCACAGCTCCACACTCAGATGGTACGTTTCTCGATATCTGCGCTCTGCTCAGCTCATCTCTTTCAGAAGATAGATCTGTATTGATGCTAATAATCCATCAGTTCCCTCCTGACTTAACCTGTGCTTCACTTTGGGCTACATGCAGCTGGATATTCAGTCTATTACTGGAGTAATAGGCAGCAGGCGGATGAAAGCACTGGAGATCCAGCCCTGTTCTCCTGTCTGTCAGCCGAAGCACAGAGGGCCAATGAAACTAATTCAGACATGATTAAGGAAAGGAAAAAAAAAACGGGCAAAGGATGAATCAGCTTGCATTTGCAAAGAATTCGAAAGAATCAGAGCGACTCCACATCGGTGCAGATACCCTGTCCGAACATGTGACACAGCCCTCCCACACACACACACACACACACACACACACACACACACTTCCCAGTCTGGGGGGGTACATTTATCTATTTCTTTCTCGCTGGTCTCTGTGCTACTGAAGTAAAGGCTAAAGGAGAGGAGAGGATACAAGAGGGAACACAGAGTTCCTCCCTTCACTCTGGATTTTGTTTTTGTTTTTTTTTGGGGGTCTAAAGGACTCAAAGTGACTCATCGAAGAGAAACATACAGAAAACAAAATGAGTTTCTACCAAAACTCCTTCTGTTCTCACCATTCTGCAGATCTTTCCTCTTCTATATCGTGCTCAGTATGTTTAATCATTTGGATGAAGCGATACTGGAATTTTAACATCATTTTGGTTGAAACTGCAAATAGCTCATTTTGGCAGAAAACAAACATTATTATGTGCATGAACGTGCTTTATATCAACACTTGCTTTTGACTTTTGACAAGAGATCTCATAAGCAGAATGTCACAGAGCTGATATGATATAGCACTCCTTTGCTGGAAAAAAAATATCTAGTGGTTTAATCGCTGCATTGCAATCTCCTCACATCACCCTCACCTTCCTAGTATTCAGGAGAAACACTTGGAATGTCCTGTCTAGAGTCAGTGTTTAGTTTGTCTATTCTGAGCTACTGTAGAAACGTGTGTCAACGTGGCGGCCTCCGTGACAGAGGACTCGTTCCCACTGTAAATATAAAAGGATCACTTTTAAATAACAAAAACAAAAAGATTGTACATGACTATACATGCATGAAAACAGTTATGAATGTTATATTCCATGTCTGCCTTATTCTGAAAGTAGAGGCCCTCGATCTTACACACCGGACCTTTAATCTCGATGTAGACATCAAACCATATACATAAACCTTTTCTGAGGTCTGATCTGTCTGATCTGTGTTTCCTTTGAGGAGGCTGGGGGTGGGATTCATTACTGGTTTTACACAACATGAGCATGTGCAGCTCTGATAACAGTCATGAGACAGCAGTGGGAAAAACACATTGTACAAATTAACAGACTTTATTAAGTCTTGTTTAGTGGCACAAATAGACACTGTGTTACTGAGCATCCAGCACCACCTGTTTTACGCTGATTCATGAATGAACTTTGCGGTGCCACTAATTGCTACTTTTCTAAACATTCTTCACCTCTGTTACCGGGCAGCATTAGCTATGTTTCCATCACAGGAAATTTTCCCGTGGACCAGGAACCTTTGCAAGAACACAGTGTGTTTTCACCACAGGTACCAGGATCTAAATGAAGTCCAGAGAACAGAAAAAGTCCCTGATGTGTATGGAGGACTAAAAGTGCCAAAATTAAATAAATAAATGCATCATTAAATAATTACTTAAATGTGTCATTAATTAATTAAAATTGGAATTAAATACATAAATGTGTTATTAAATGTGTAATTAATTCATTAAAATACCGATTCATTTTATGTAAAAAAACAAAAACAAAAAACATATATAATCATTTCACTATTTACATTTACATTTCATGATTTACATTTACATTTCATGGTCCTGTGTTGCAGTGCTTTATGAATTGTCAAACTGTCAAACTCGCCCATCAAAGTTGGTAGGCGGATCCTAACGCCTGATTGCTTACCCTGTACATCAAGTCAAGGCAAATCAATTCCAGATAATGGATTGATGCAGAGCTAGTGAACACATTCCAATACACTGGGTGGCGCTATTCACCTCTACATTGGTTTAGATAACTTTTTTAATCTGGGGACGTATTGGACGGATCTGCCTAAAAGTCTAAAGTGTTATATATCTGTGAATATCTCAGAAATGGTTTATGATAGAGAGATGTGGTTTTTTGCACTGTTTTCCTGAGATTCCGCTGAAAACGGAGATGTGCAGTGTGTCACTTCATTGATGTTCTATTATTAGACTTGCTTGATTGAGGAAGTTTTGAACAGAACTCCTCCAGATCCGGCGGCTCAGTCACAGCAGATATATACCATCGTCTCTATCCAGGCACTCCTTCACTACTTCAGACCAAAGCAATGGATCAGACTAGATTAGCATTAGCCCCACCCACTGACTTTGATGGACGAGTTTGACAAAAAAACACCGCAACACAGGACCATGAAATGGAAATGAAAATAGTGAAATAATAATATATGATTTTTACATGAAATGAATCAGGATTTTAATTAATTAATTACACATTTAAGTAATTATTTAATGATGTATTTATTTATTTAATTTTGGAACTTTTAGTCCTCCATGGATGTGAGGTTGATACTTCCCAAAATGCCAGGAACTTTTAGGGAAGGGCTTGCAGTGCTGAACATTTCTGATACTGGCAACATTATATTTCAGCCACCATTTTTAAAAATCTTTTTTTTTTTAAAAAGCCACAAACTGGTTTGTTTTACAGAAGAAAACATACAACACATGGACCATGAACAACATGGAAGTCGAGGCGTTATTGAGCATTTATGCTGAGGATGAATTCCAGCAGGATTTGGAAAACAGCAACTAACAATGCCCGTCTGCCACTTTTTCATACGTCAGTGGACTCATTTGCCTAATCTTTACAGGTCTTTAGACTCCAGTGGAAATGCAGAAACAGGCTGAATGAACCTTTTAGTTCCTTAAAAAAGTAGTTCCTGAAGCTAAAAGTTCAGGAACTTTGCGTGGAGATGCAACAATTTATAGCAGACTTTCAGCAAAAAAGCCAAAATCAGTGCGACTTGCCCTTTTGGCCCTTAGAAACAGTTTTAAACGTGTCGAACATGCTCTGCGTTTCAGCTCAGATAAATGACCTCATTTCAGATGTAAGAGATACAGCCGTGGACCTGCTGACCACCTCAGCTGCATGTAGATTACAAAGAGAATAGGACACTAAAGTCTGAATATGGAGACGAGGTCAGTTCAGCAGACAGCAGGAATAAAGATGGATAATCTCAAATGTGACCTGAGTCTAGAAAATATAAATCAAAGGAAAAGAGCCATCATGGATCTGTGAATCCTGCCCAGACAGAGCAGTTAGAGCCTCATCACTGTAGACATCTGATCGTATAACAACACAGAAAAAAACTAAAAGCATGAAATGTCGATAATTATGTTAATTTTAATTGGTAAGCACTTGATTTGCACAGACTAATTATCACCTCCCAGTAGAATTAAAAGGTTTTTAAATGAACTACTTAAACTCAGCTGCAGTCTGGTGTTATGTAATTCTCTGTGGTGTGTCTGTGATTGAAAAATGGTTACATTCACTCTATAGGCACTGTTGTACATTGGCATCTCCAAGTGGCAGCAAGAGGTAACTGTTTTAAGACCAATAAGACATCTTACACTGAACGAAAATATAAATGCAGCACTTTTGTTTTTGCTCTCATTTTTCATGAGATGAACTCAAAGATTTAAAACATTTTCTATATACACAAAATAACCATTTCTCTCAAATATTGTTCACAAATCTGTCTAAATCTGTGATAGTGAGCACTTCTCTTTTGCCGAGATAATCCATCCCACCTCACAGCTGTGGCATATCAAGATGCTGATTAGACATCATGATTATTGCACAGGTGTGCCTTAGGCTGGCCACAATAAAAGGCCACTCTAACATGTTCAGTTTTATCACACAGCACAATGCCACAGATGTCAAAGTTTTGAGGGAGCGTGCAATTGGCATGCTGACAGCAGGAATGTCCACCAGAGCTGTTGCCCGTGAATTGAATGTTCATTTCTCTACCATAAGCCGTCTCCAAAGGCGTTTCAGAGAATTTGGCAGTACATCCAACCGGCCTCACAACCGCAGGCCACGTGTAACCACACCAGCCCAGGACCTCCACATCCAGCATGTTCACCTCCAAGATCGTCTGAGACCAGCCACTTGGACAGCTGCTGCAACAATCGGTTTGCATAACCAAAGAATTTCTGCACAAACTGTCAGAAACCATCTCAGGGAAGCTTATCTGCATGCTCGTTGTCCACATCGGGGTCTCGACCTGACTCCGGTTCGTCGTCGTAACCGACTTGAGTGGGCAAATGCTCACATTCAATCGTGTCTGGCACGTTGGAGAGGTGTTCTCTTCACGGATGAATCCCGGTTTTCACTGTTCAGGGCAGATGGCAGACAGCGTGTGTGGCATCGTGTGGGTAAACGGTTTTCTTATGTCAATGTTGTGGATCGAGTGGCCCATAGTGGCGGTGGGGTTATGGTATGGGCAGGAGTATGTTATGGATGACGAACACAGGTGCATTTTATTGATGGCATTGTGAATGCACAGAGATACCGTGACGAGATCCTGAGGCCCATTGTTGTGCCATTCATCCACGACCATCACCTCATGTTGCAGCATGATAATGCACGCCCCATGTTGCAAGGATCTGTACACAATTCCTGGAAGCTGAAAACATCCCAGTTCTTGCATGGCCAGCATACTCACCGGACATGTCACCCACTGAGCATGTTTGGGATGCTCTGGATCGGCGTATACGACAGCGTGTTGCTGGATATTGGCAGTTCCTGCCAATATCCAGCAACTTCGCACAGCCATTGAAGAGGAGTGGACCAACATTCCACAGGCCACAATCAACAACCTGATCTGAACCTGAACTCTATGAGAAGGAGATGTGTTGCACTGCGTGAGGCAAATGGTGGTCACACCAGATACTGACTGGTTTTCTGACCCCCCCAGACCCCACCAATAAAACAAAACTGCACGTTTCAGAGTGGTCTTTTAATGTGGCCAGCCTAAGGCACACCTGTCCAATAATCATGCTGTCTAATCAGCATCTTGATATGCCACACCTGTGGGGTGGGATGTATTATCTCGGCAAAGGAGAAGTGCTCACTATCACACATTTACACAGATTTGTGAACAATATTTGAGAGAAATGGTTATTTTGTGTATATAGAAAATGTTTTAGATCTTTGAGTTCAGCTAATGAAAAATGGGAGCAAAAACAAAAGTGTTGCGATTATATTTTCGTTCAGTGTAAAACCAGTAAACCTCCAGACCATGTTCATGGTTACTACTTCGACCAGTCTGGGAAAGATGAGGAGCAGAACCAGCAGAGAAACATTGTGTAACTTTTTCAAATTAGCAGCAAACTGTACAGTATGTGATTATCAGAGGCAAAAGATATTGATGCATTAAGGTAACATTTTATAACTTTTCTCTCATAAACTAACATCCTGTTAATGCTATACTGACGTGTAATCAGGTGAATGGTCTCTCTGTCAATCGTACGTCTGTTCTCACACTATGTAACTTTGGGCTCCGGGTCGGGAGAACTACATAACGCTTTACGGCACTAAGTCACACACCACCAACTATTTGACTGATTTTGGTGAAACTGGATCATATTT
Organism: Miichthys miiuy; assembly: GCA_036365135.1. Taxonomy (NCBI): domain Eukaryota; kingdom Metazoa; phylum Chordata; class Actinopteri; family Sciaenidae; genus Miichthys; species Miichthys miiuy. Next base: position 4,068,848 of record CM071615.1, on the reverse strand, counting down.
TATGGAGAAAATGTTTTCTGCTTTTCCCTCTGATGTCCTCCGGCTGCTCTGCCTCAACTCTCTGTGATTTACAGTTTCCTGATGGACAGTGAAGTAAACTGCTGCCAACTGTAGCTGCTGTTAGCTAATGTTAGCTCAGTTTGTTAGCTGGGCTTCCCAGACTGTGAGCTCAGAGCACCGGGGGAGTGTTAGTGTTTGTACCACAGGAGTTTTGGACCACCGGGAACATGGTTTTCAGGCCAGGGGTGCTGACGGGGAGCAGAGGCAGTGTCGTGCCAGAACCAGAGCTGGGCGAGCGGGCAATGTAACTGGGCTCAGCAGCCTCTATGGACATAATGACAGAGGAGAAGAGACTGAAGAGGAGTTGACGGAGGAAGCTAAGAAGAGAAAAGAAGAGAGTGAGCGAGCAAGAAGCAGCCGGACAAGAGTAAATCTGGGAATGACTTTTAGTGGTTGGTGAGAGCTTGGTGAAATAAAAGGCTGAAAGACAGACGCCGAGCTGGGCTGACTGCTGTTGGACTAGTAAGTAATATTAGCTGGCTGCTATGTCTTGTGTTGTTGATCTTGCTTAATGTTTGGCTGTTAGCAAAGTTGTCGACTCGCTAGTTTTTGATCATAAGTAATGTAAGCAAAACAAATACACGTGTACAGCTGTCCATATTTACCATAGTGGGATTACACATGGGCAAAAAATCACTACAAATAGTGATTTATATGAGATGTTGGTTTAAATATTTTTAACAGTTCTTGAAATGTGCTGTCCAATCAGCAAACACCTAACTGCTGTTATCAACTTCTCCTGTGATGTCGCTGTAAAGCCTTATTCACACCGGGGACTTAAGTGCCGCGGAACGGCTCTTCCATGTCGGAGAAGCAAAATAAGCTGTTTGTTGTTGTTTCCTTTATACACAATTTATCACGGGGTTTCGCGTACGTTCAGGATTCTCGCGTGATCTTGCGTGAATATGGCTGGCTTGCTATGCTGCTGTTACGCTGCCGTCACGCCTGGTGGGGATTGACGCTGGGCAGAGGACGGAGCTAAACCGCGGCACAGCCGTTCCGTGGCGCTTACGTCCCCAGTCAGAGTAGGAAGTGGTAATAATAACATGAACACCTGCACTGCAGCACAAAACATTACACATTATACCGTAAAATAACATACATATTATGTCAAAAATATTAAAATAAGATAACTTTCAGATTAATCTCTGTAATTTCACGGTATACATTATTTATTTTAGGAAACAGCCCAGTCCATCTACAGTAATTTCATGTTAAAATGCTATTTTTTCCATGTACAATAACAAAGTTGTAACTTATAAAAACAAACTAGGTTCATGAAACTAAAAATAAATTCTGCAAATTTACAATATTAATCTGTCATTTTAGAGAATTAGTATATTAAAAAACAACCATTAGACAGTTGAAAAACAAGCTAAATACATTACAAATACATCAAAAATAGCTGCATTTAAGGCCAGTCCCTGTAAATTAAAGGTATTTTAGTTTTTTTTTAGTTTTTTTTTTTTTTTTCATGGAATGGCCTCGTCTGTTTATAGTAATTTCCTGTTTAAATATTGTTCTTTCATGTACAATGACTGAGAAATAATGTACAAAAATGCTATAAATGCATTAAACCAACGATAAATGTCTGCCCATTTACATTATTAATCTGTAATTTTAAAGAATTACAAGATTTAAAAATGTTCATTGGACAGTGGAAAAAAAGCAGAGTACATTAAAAATACATCAAAAATAGTTGCATTTAAGGCCAATCCCTGTAAATTAAGGGTATTTAGAAGTCATTTCATGAAACCATCTTGTCCATCTACACTGATTTGCTGCACAATTGTGGTTTCCCCAAGTAAAACGACACAATGTATAAACAAAATACGTACCTTTAATCAAATAGGAATTTCTGCACATTTACGGTATTAGTTATTTTAGTGAATTGGACAATGGAAAATTAAACACTGTACATCAAAATACATTAATAGGTATATTTAAAGATAATATCTGTAAATTTAGGGTATTAAACAATCATTTTAGTAAACTGAACAAATACTGTTAAAAAATTTAATTTGACAAGGATCGTAACTCTGAAAATACACGGCATGCGCAACGGCTTAGGAACGGCTCTGCTCCGGAACGACAGCGTACTCTGCCGTCCGCCAAATCACACATAATCCGTTTGTGATGCACACTGGTGCGGCTCCGCCGAACACCGAGCATTGCGAGAACGTACGAGATCTCGCAAATTCATGCATAATCACGTGATATTGCCGACTGTAGTCTCTTTGACTCCTGCAATGGCATTCCACGCCGCATCTTTTTTGCTGGTGTCCTTGTAAAAAGGATGTGAGGTGTCATAAGTTAGAGGTTGATTTTGGACCTCCAGAATCAACTTCTCCTGATCCATGGTGTCGACGGGGTGAAAAGACGCATGAAACTCAATCAAGCGGGGTTTTATTTTGTAGCCGATTTCCTTCCTCGCACAACCTGCTCTGTGCTGAATTTATGCGTCCGGGAAAAATAGAAGCTCTGCGTATGTGTTGTGGAGGGCTGCCGGTCGCCGCAATCATTCCGGAGCCATGTCGCAGCGGAACTGGAGACTGTGTGAGTTGACACGTTGACTAAAATTGAAACGTATCGACTCTGCCGCCGTGGCAGAGTCCTTCCGCTTGCGGTGTATTTTAGAGATAAGTCATTACACATTAAAACAGCTAAGGCAATCTCTGTAAATGTAGGGCCCGTCACACGAGTACGTTTTTGTCGAATCCGCATAAATACGTTATGGTTTCGGCCTCGCGTCCAGACGGATCCAACTTTTTCGAGGTGTGAAACCGGTATTTTTTTGAGAACGGGTCCCAGAGTGAGAAAATCCTTAAAACGCTGGATAGCCCGGAGACGTCTGGACGGTGAATGCGGATTTTTTCAGAAACGATGACGTATAAGCCCCGCCTCTCTAACTTTTAACCTCAGCCGCCACAGCTAGACGCGTCATAACAACAACAAAGGCGGACTACAGGCTTGTGCTCGTACTACAGAAACTACTCAGTGTATTACGGCTGCTACAACAAAACCTTCTGCTTCTATATTACTGCGAGGAGCAACAAAAGAACATGTTTGTAAACAGCGCGCGACCTTTACACGCATGCTCCATGGCTTCTCTTCCGGTTTTAGTGTATTGGTGTGGCGGCGTCAAAGCGCCACATACAGGCCTGGCATATGTACTACAGCGCTTTGGGTCGTTTCCAGTGAATCCGTGTGGACGCAGATATTTCTGGAAACAACGCCGTGTTTAAGGAGATTTTTTTCAAAACGACAGCGTATTGGGTGAGGCTGCGTATTCGTGTGGACAGGACCGTAAGGTATTTACAGATGTAGCAACTCAAAATTTCCCGTGTTTCCATGACGGGTCCATGGCTGGTCCGTGACTGGTCCTTCGCAGGTCTGTGACAGTAATGTGATACCCCGCAATGACGTAGTCAGTGAGGCCCCGACTGGAAACGCCCTAAGCAGCCTGGGTGAAAACCAGCTGCAATGCCTCATTTGTCCACAGGGAGGAGCAGTGATTTTAATGTTCTGCTCTCACCGTAGACTGTATAAAGACACATCTGAACAGATACGCTGGGGACGCTGTGGTGAGTGGGTGAGCCGATCAGCTGAGACAGAGCACAATCATGGATGTGGCTAGTGGTGCAACGGATCATTGTTGATCCGTGATCCATTCAGATTGCTTCCCACAGACCGGCACCAAGTGGTCCGGGGATGGAAAAAAAAAGTTGTGATAAGATAACACTGAGGCTGCAGCATGTCGCACACAGCAACAATAATAACAACATACCCCCCCCTCCAAATAAACTGGTAATTAAAAAAAAAAAACTTCGCTGTATCGGCAGGTCTGACACGGCAGCCCCGTAACATCTGATGGACCGTTTAAGGGCTATATATATATATATATATGTTTGATGCTTTCTGAAGCCTATAAAAACACACTTGATTTCTGAGTATTTATTCCTCGGACCGCCATAGCGGTCATATTGATGGCTACATATGAACAGCTGTTATAGACCAGTGTGTCCAGCTGTGGCTTTCACTACATGCAGATCAGGAGCAAGCGGGGAGAGAGAGTGCGCGAGCGCAAGAGAAGAGACACATCAGTAATTATGTAAGGACAGAATAGCCTAGATGTTGTTGATTTAGTACACAGTGACATGTTAGATATAAACACCATAAATACTCACCCTCCTTTATAATGACTATTGAATAATAACATAACCTAATAAATCTGTCTGCTGCTTTCCAGTCCGGTACAATCGCTGGTCTCTGCGGGTGTAGGCTACATTATGTGTTGTCAATTTGGGACAAGAAGGGCCGTTTGCATTTTTTTTTTTTTGTAATTTTTTTTTTCATTTACTGTATTTTCATTTTTGTCCATCCCATAGGTTAAATCCTGCATAAATAAAATTAACCATAAATGAAACTCCATGAAGCAAGAACTTTTTTTTAATGAATTTCCATTTAGAGGAAGAATAACAACAGTAATAATACCTCCTGTTGAATATTTGATTACAATTTGATCGTTGTGAATCGCCATTTAAAGAGGAAGAATTACGGGTGATTAACAGCCTTTTGGAAGATTTTTGCAGTTGTGCAGGTATTCAGTGCATGCTTTAGGCCAGGTAAGCCTGTACAAACACATAATTAAGGCCACGTTCAGACAAGGACAGGCAAACCGGCAACCAGTGGTGGGGGAGTGCAGTGTTGGGGGGGTGAGGGGAGCTGAGGTGTGTTGCTGTGGGCGTGTCTATACCTGCTGAATGTAACCGCTGTGAAACAATCAGGAAACACCTTTTTATTTCTCTGATTAACAGCTTTATCGAGGCCGGCACTCGCTCTCTGTGTTGTTGTTACTCTCTCTCTACCAAATCTCTCTCTCTCTCTCTCTCTCTCTCATATATCATTGGACACAAATCAAATTAAACTTCTTGGTGTCATTATATTTTGCAGTGTAAATTGTGAGTCAGACTCAGATTTAGAAGCTGGTACATGAAATAAACAAAGTCAGAACACACACACAGGTAGATTATCAGAGTTTAGTCCATGAATCCACCTGGATAGTCTCTGCTTCAGAGACATTTCAGGCGGACTGTGGAGGTTTGGCCGATCTGAGTGTCTGATTGGCAGCCGGAGCATGATGTGGGGCTCCGTTTTCCCAAAAGTTAATTCTGGCTCAACTTCTCCCCCGGACGCCAGCAAAGTGTTTTGCAGCAATGCCTGCATTGCGGGCTGCCGGTGCGCAAACACATGACCCCCACTGAAATGAATTGAAAAACGCCGCCGGCGTCCGATTTGCCTGTCCCTGTCTTAACGCCCACTTAGCATTCTCATTGCTCAACCTTTTGTTTTCACTTAATGGGCTTTTTGGTCTCCCAGTGTCACAAATCACAGAGCCGAAAATGCAGCTGGTTTGACTATCGCATACTATACAGTAGCCTTGTGATTTGAGTGTGTTCATAAACAGGACAATGACTCATTTACTGTATTTTCATTTTTGTTCATCCCAGGCATAAATGAAACTCCATGAAGCAAGAGCCTTTTTTTTTTCAATTTTTATGTATTGTTACGACCGGCTCGTGGGCCGCAACAAAACAGGAGATGTGCCAAACTCAGTTGTGAACAAACCGAAGTTTAATTAAGTAAATGCTTGTATGGTGTGTGAAAATCAGTGTCAGTAGTGTAGGTGAGTGTATGGGTGTGATGGTAAATGTGTGGTGCATGTTGTTAGTGCAAAATGAGCAAACACAAAAGACAAAACCAGCTCGTTGGTGTGATGTGGGAATGAGGCAAAAAGAAGAGACCCTTGGCGTCTGACGAGGCGGGGTTAAATAGGCCTGACTGGGAGTGCTGGCCAGGTGCTCCCAGTCAACCTAATGACAGGACTGCCTCCAACCTGCAAGAGACAAACACAACAACAGTATGCTGTACGCAGAATCTAGGCCTGGGGCTGTCCCCATAAAGTCAGGGTCCCCATAAGGAACCCTGGCTCTTAAACTGCCAATCACTCTTCAAATAGGCTAACCATTGTATGGTAAACTTTATACTTAACCGCACTCATTCTAACATAAATCCTAATAATAAAACTAAACACCTCACCGTTTGTCCCTCACCAACTTCAGTTCTCCCACTACCTCAGCCACTGGATCCCTGAAGCAAAATTTAAGAGGAGAGAAAGAGACCAAGAAGGATGGAAGCCAAGTGGGAAAAAAAACAAAAACAAAAAAAAACAGCTTTAGATACACTATACACAATTAACAAAGGGCCCGAGACAACGCATTTGCCACTACATTGTCCCGTCCCTTAACGTGGCGGATGTCGAGGCTGTATGACTGGAGGAAGAGAGCCCAACGAACCAACCTCTGATTTGGAGACTGCAAAGAGCTCAGGAAAGTTAGCGGATTGTGATCTGTGAAGACCACCACAGGTGAAGAGCTGACATACACATTAAAATGCTGCAAAGCTAAAATCAACGCCAAAGTTTCCTTTTCAATTACAGAATAGTTCAATTGATGTCTGTTGAACTTTCTCTAAAAAAAACACAATGGTTTATCCACCCCGAGGTCATCAGCCTGCAATAGCACTGCGCCAGCACCCACAGCACTAGCGTCCACCTCCAATTTGAAAGCTCTATCCCACTGTGGAGCAGCCAGAACAGGAGCAGTACAGATCAAGGCCTTAACATTTTGAAACGCTGACTGACACTCTGGAGACCAAACATACTTTACCTTGGCCTTCAACAGATTTGTCAGGGGTGCAACAACAGTAGAAAAATTCCTGCAGAAACACCGGTAATAACCAACCAACCCCAGAAAACGCATCAGCGCCTTCTTAGTTGGAGGCGGAGCATAGTCGTCAATAGCCTGCACCTTTGCACGCACTAGAGACACTGTGCCCTGCCCTACCACACGCCCTAAGTAAGTCACTGTGGCCTTGGCGAACTCACACTTCGCCAGGTTTATTGTTAACTGTGCGCGAGCCAAGCGGTCGAACACCTTCTCAATACGATCAAGGTGATCATCCCAACTATCTGAATAGATGACAACATCATCCAAATAGGTGTGTTACCAAAAAGACCTGGATATCGCCCTATTAATTCAGCTAATTGACCACGTCTAACCACATTCAAATGCCTCAGCAAACCATCCAGATTCTGCAAAGACTCAGAGTTCTTCAGACGACCACACAGTACAGCTTCATCAGGACCCAGAAAATCATCTCCCTCCTGCCCTGCCACAGCCTGAGGGGACACCGACACACAAACCGGGTGGGCACCAGACACCTGCACTTTCTGCTCCGTTGCATGCGATGCACGGGTATAGTATGATTTTAACAAATTAACATGACAGAGCTGAGTTTTACAGAGAAATAAATATGGTCTTACCCTGTCCAGGTCGAAGTCTCCTTTTTTACAGGCATGACATGAATACAAGCAGCTCGCACACATATGGGGAAAAAGGAGAAAAGAGTCAGCCTGGCTCTGTCCAAAGCTAATAAAAGCTCACAAATGAACATGTACCAAAAGTGTAATTTATCTATACAGTCATCATAGTCTTGCTGCACCTCTGGTGGTAATGACAGCCAGTGCATCTCCGCTGAGACAGGTAGGAAGTATGTCCATCTGCACAGGCTTTAATTGCAAACTCGAATCTAGTTTTATAGATTGGAAAAATGTTATTTGTCCTTACCATCTCCATGGAAATAGGACAGTAATTCCACTCTAGTGAACCACAGTCTTTGTTGTGTCTCATTGGGTTGAGTAGTCATTATCACTGGGAGTCATCCTCTAACATATATCAAATATACGTAACCTGTCTCCATTGTATGTCTCTGTTGTCTCCCAAGTTGGAAAGGAGACGCAGGAGTCAGGACTGGATCTCTAAATCTTTACTTGGCAACTGTGGTGACAAACAGAAACACACAGAAATTGTGAGCTGTGTGTGTGAGCTAGAAAAGACTTTTTAACATATTAAATGTTACAATAAAATAATCAATTTTGCACAGTAAAATTAAATTACAAAAAATAACACAAATTGGTCCTTTAAACAGGTTAGTTTCTGCCACCTCTGTGGGACTCATGCAGGACCAGTGGGACATAACACAGAGCAGCATGCAGCAGTTTGACTGCATTCAAATCACGGATAACAACTTTGATGAACATACATCAGCAGAGAGCAACACAATTACGACTAACGTCTGGCTATGTTAGAAAAGGCTTTGACCGAAATCACGCGTTAACAATTAATACTTCAGCTGTAAAATAAAATGACCCAGCTGCCATCAGTCACTTAGTTACAAAACCATACAAAACGATAGCTATCTGCTAACAGCTAATAGCTTATGTGATGGTAACAATTTATCAGAGGGATGCTAACGTTAGCTTCAAGGCTGTCCACTCGAGGTATGAAAATGAATTAAAATATCGTTCACATGCATTATCTGAGACACTTACCTCAAATGGCGTTTGGTTGACAATGTCCGTTGTGGCTATCTCATACATCCTCCTTGAAGATCATGCTCCCAATGCCCGTGAGGGCACGTGTTTCACGTGACTGACTCATGACATGCCCACTATCAGCCTGATTGGCGGACACTAGAGCTAATCCCAACTATCTGTCGTTATGGGCGGGACGAAGCAAACTGGAAATAGGCGCCAACTTTGAAATATGAATCTACATACATAGTCTGATTGCATGAAGTGAATGAAGTGCGTTTCTATTGAAAATAAATACATAAATAAAAATATTATATTTTTATTATTATACACACACACACATATTGCAGATTTGATATGAAATCACTTCAACCACGCATTACAATTATTAGGAAAGATCTGTAAAATGACATCACATATGATGTCAAATTACATTTGAATATGAAAAAGATGATGATGTTAAGTTGCCTTTAAAAACATAATAATAATGTAATCTTATTATGGTTAATTATTTGTAATTTTAAGGGTAAATGTTTAAATTATTGCTAATATATGTTAATCTACAGTTATTGTCTTATTGAAAGTGGAGATAAACCTGTAAAAAAACAAAACAAAACAAAAAAAACATTTTATACAAAATTAGGGTGCTTTCACGCATACTGATGCGGTCCAGGGGACTGTACCAGAAGCGAAAATTATACATTGTATCATTCTTCAGTTAGTGCGGTCCGTGTTCACGCATGCTTTTTTTACGCCGGTTCAAACGCCGCATCAACTGATAGAGCGTTGTTTTTCCATGACGACTGTGTGGTCGCCTACGTCATGTACGTAACGTGACTCCCGTGGCCAGGTAAATGATGAAGCCACGGAGAGCAGTCGTGCCAGGCAGTTGGTGCGGCCGCATTCACACAGCAAACGGATTGCACCAGAGTTCGACTGGAGCCGTACTGAGACCACCCCTTCAGACCGGTCTCGGTATGGCCGTTTTAGACCATACCAGAGTGCGACTGTTGCATTCACACTGACCCACCCGCACCGTGCTCGGTCCAAAAATTCATTTAGGTCGACCTAAGTGCTGCCTGTGTGAAAGCACCCTTACAGTGGAATGTGTCCTAATACAATACCATATAAATGGTAAAAATCTGAATTACTCCCAATGTCTGTGTAAAGGCATTCTATTGTTTAAAAAAGCAAAAACATCTGTTAGAACACAGAATACTTAATGTAAAATTACATTATTTATAGTGCACTTTTTGTAAAATAATATATTTTAAATTGTCTTTATACAGTAATGTACAGTAAATTACTTTTGTGTTTGTACAAATACTCCTCAATACCTCTAAAAAAAACAACAAAAAACAAACATACAATCATCTTAACCACACATGCTTAATGACCTGCAATTTTATGGAAAACACTACAGATTTCTGTAATTTTACGTACATTTCTTCATTATCATTATCAGGAAGGATCTGTAAAATTACATCACATTTTATGTAAAATTACATTTGAATATGAAAGAAACATGTTAAAGTACCTTTAAAAAACAGTAATAATGTAATATTATATTATTTGTAATTACATGTAATTCTAAAGGGAAATATTTAAATTACTGCTAGTATCTGTTAATTTACAGTTATTACATTGTCTTATGGAAAATGGTGATAAACCTGTAAAAACATACAGAAAATTGTATGTAAAATTAAGTGATGAGTTAAAGATGTACAAATACAATAAATTGTCACTAAAAACATAATATTAATGTAATCTTACATTATGGTTAATTAACTGTAATTTTAAACATAAAACCTAAAATTACTAAAAAATATCCGTAAATCTATCTGGCATTTCATTGTTTTATTGGAAAACAAGAAAGCAGCCAATATTTCATGTAAAATTGCTTTTTTTACAGTGTATTCTTGGTTGTATACTACACAGAAGAACAGCAGGAAGACATACGAGGTCAAGAAGTGACTAAAGCCATAAAATAGCACAATATTCAGCTTGTATCAGCGAGGCACCAAAATGTATAAAGTCACCATACTGGTGACTGGTGGTTTTTTAGGACTATTTTAGGACTGCTATTTGTGTGTTATAATACATTTATGTAAGAGGCGTTAAAGCAACGCTTCCATTTTTGCCTTCTTTATTGTGTTGTGGCGCATGTCATTAAATCAAACTGAAATACTGAGCGGGTCAGGAGGGGCTCACACCTCCTTTGAGCTCCTGTTTTTTTGGAAATAATCAAAAACAGGAGTGGATCCAGATAAAACGCGTTTTATTGTCTTTATGGTCAGTAACAGTGATTCACTTCTGACTGCGGGGACTTACATATTGCTTCAGACTGCAGGTGAAATGAATCTTACCAAACATGAAGCAGCAGATTTTCTCTCTTCTGTGGTGTCAGTTTGTGTCCTTGTTTTATATTAAGTTTAGTAGGGCATAAGTTGTCTTGTTGGACGCAGGTTGTACTGTGCAGAACGCTTCTGGCCTCTTGTTTTTATTGTGTTCCATCTCTTTTAATCATTAACTCCGAGCCTGCTGTGAGATCACACAGATGAAGCCTGGAGTCTGATCACGACACCATTTTTTTATTTTTTCAACAATATTTATTGATGATAAACGTCTGAAGAGGAAAAGTGGTCAGACATAATTTCATTGTTGGCTTCTTAACACCAGATTTCAGGAAAGTTTCGGTGCTTCCTCTCGTGCGCAGCGCTGTTGGGCAGCTCTCCAAAGAGGTGTGGCCAGTGACGTGTCTAAGTCGGCACCAAACCGTGCGCTTTGAGGACTGGAGAGGGGATGAAGGGAAATATTAATGACGCGCCAGGAATGAAGAAGTTCTTGGGAGGAATAACGCGCCGGCTGCGTGTGATGTCCGCGTACAATTGAACTTTTACGCGCCGCGGTTCTGGTTCGTTCTGCTTTCAGCAGCGGCGGTGGAGGAGCTGTAAACCGGCAGAAGTCCTGAAGCAGCAGCTGGTCTTTTTTTCCTCTGATCACCGCCTGGAGGGAGTGACAGGTTTGTGACATGAATCCGTTTTTTCGTTTCCAACTTTTCCATCAGCGCGGCGCGTTTTGTCGTCTCTGGTCTGACAGGTGCAGACCAGCTCGGCTGCTGACAGTCAGGTCTAATTTTATTCAAATGAAAATAAGAATCAGCTGTTTTAAAGTGATTTTCATAAAACTTTACGCGCTGCTACACAGAGCTGATATAATAATCAGGTGGGCGAAAGGTTAAATGTGACTCTGTGATTCCGACCTTAGTTATAAAAATAAATTTAAGACTATAAAACTTAAATATGTTGAAGTTTATTGCAGTCTAACCAGAGCTGAGAGGGTAAAATATGAATTAAGATGATGATAATATTTCTGATTTTAAAAACAAACAAACAAACAAACTGAATAACAACATGACAAAACTTATCTCGGGGTGATCCGGAGCTTTCAGTCACACACACTGTCATCCTCAGCAGATGCAGAATAATATCTGTAAAGTTCAGGGCTGTTTGGAGACACACTGGCCGTCCCCTTCTACCTTTATATGGCTGCATCTTCTTCAGTGTCTCAGAGAACAAGTGCAGTCCTGTGAGCTCTAATGTCCAGACACCAATACAAATATTTCAATTTTGCTCTTATCGCTGGAAGAAGAAGGCTTTGTGCCATATTTCAGCATCTTTACTTCACAGAACATCAAAGAGTTGTTTATTTTTACTTTGCAAACAGAGCAACAGGACACAAACATGTGAAAAATATGAATGAGAATATAATGAACTTCCTGTGCTTGTTAAAACTCTTCATTTCTGTCAAATCTGATAGATATGGTCAGCTGGATGCAGCCCTAATAAGGACGACCGTTTTCGTCCCAGGCACAGCAGCCAGTTTGTGCGTTAAATCAAATCTTTCTGCAGCTGATGCACAAAGCAGCAGACTTTAATCAATCCAATCAGATTCCGCAGAACTCTAAAAATGTATTTCTTCACACTTCCTCCACAGTTTGTTGTAAGAGTACTTTCTTTTTTCTGTAAGGGACATTTAGTTTTCTTTTGACGCTGCTGATTATTTTATCACATCAACCAAAACCAAACCCTATCTGCCCCCGTTCTTCAGGCTCCGCAGAGGAAACCAGTGAGGATGTACGCCTGTCAGCCTCCTCTCCACAGCCTTGAGTCTGCTCGTGGTGTAATAATAATCCTGCTGTTACTGTAAATACCAGACTTCTTTTCCACTCGTGAATAACTGAGCTGTGGGGGAGTGAAAGTGTGTGTGTGTGTGTGTGTGTAGGGGAGGATGGAGGGAAGTCCTGTTGTTACCAGAAATAAGAAGCCGGAACTTAAGGACACATCCCCTTCTATTCTCCAGGGGGTTTCGCCCACGTCTGAAAAGCATTTCACTGGCCGGTGCCGTAAACTCGCCAAGGTCACGCTGCTCAACCATTCCTGATAGCTCCCTCACTCCGTCCACAGGTCGTCCATCACCCGAGATACCCAAGTACAGAGTGTAACAAAAACACGGCCGCACAGAGCTGAAAATCAGCGCCGTACGTGTGTTTCCACACTGCAGTCACCCTCGCTGGGTGTTTCCACACAGTCAGGCAGCAGTGAAAGGGAGGGTGTCATGCCTCGGATGTAGTGTGTATTATCAAGGTGTAATCACACTAAACCTGCTGAGAGCTGCTTGTTCCACCTCTGGAACATTGAAACAGGAAAAAAAAGTCATTTAAACCACTTCAGCTTTCAGATATTTGAGACAAAAGTTCACAAGGCTGTCGGTCAAAATGGGATGCTCCCAGCTGCTTCCTGATGTTGTCTTAAAGGAGCATTCCAGTAGTTTTACATGTGTAACCTTGATGTCCTGATGTCAATGTTCCAGTGGGAAGCTAAAAGCAGAAACATCAATTTTTTAAGCAGAATCGAGGCAACATTTTTTGTAGGTTTAAAGGTCCAGCGGGAGGATTTAGTGGCATCTTGTAGTTGATGATTGCAATCCCTCCACCTCACTCTTTCCTTCCCAGAGAGAAATGTGGCTGCATAATGTGTGAAAAATACCCAGTCTACAGCCAGGGCTACTGTAGAAACATGGCGGAGCTGCGGCGTCTGTAGATATAAAAGTCTGAAACTGAAAGCTGATGCAGATTTCCAAACATTTCTAAAAGTCTTGAGGCATGAAATGCATTCAGCGTGTTTTCTGAACCACATGTCACATCTCCTTTAAGTATCTAAATAAAGCCAGCATCTATTGAATGGATAAATTCACTGTTTTAATGTTAAAACACTGCTGTGCTGCTGATGGTGGCCAGGCTTTGTGGATGACTTGACTGTGAAGGCAGGGCGGTGCAAATCTCTGATATAACCAGACCTAACGGATAAATGACTTTCTAAGGCAAAACGTAGCTTCTATGTGTTGATGTGTTTGAGTCCTCAGCAGCTGCAGATAATTCTAGATGCGTTACTGCGCAGTCTTCAGCAGGTGGTGTTGGTTGGAGTAGTGCATATCTTCCTGAAGAAAATATTTATTGCATCTATGTATAAGTTGAACTGTAGGCTTCCTGTTTTTGCATAAAACATTTGTTCTGGTGAAAACTATAGACACGCAATTCCAATAAGAGGGCTTCCCACACTTTGTCAGGTTGACTGTTGAACTGTTGAGCTGCAGTCTGTCTGGATTAATGCAGCACAGAGCTGTTTCCACTGTGATTGTGTGCTGTGTACAAGTTCTATCTTTGTCTTTGCATGTGACCCTATGTTTGTGTTCTAAAAGTCTGATAATTATTAAATTAATTCATGATATGAACACATAGATATCTCTTAAAGAGCCTTCACATGTGCTCTCTGGTGGAACAACCATGTAATCACATCACTTTTTAACTCTTTTGAATTACTGTAAACTTCTTCATGGATTTCTGTACTGCAATTTCTTGTTACTTAATGTCTGACATATACGTAGGCTCAATATCAATACATTTGTCATAGCTTAATGTTAACCATAACAACAGAGCGGGGCGTGATGCCTGCTTTAAGAAACAAGGCACAGTCCCTCCAATGGGTCTTTCTTAACATTAACATGTTAGCGTTAACAGTTGTTTATAGACCAGTCTAGGAAATGTTGCAAGTTCACCGTCAAACTTCATCTCATTACTCACCAAGAGCCAATATTGACTCTAGTTTGGCTTCTTTTTCTATCATCTTTCTTTCATTCATTCTTACATTCAGTTGATAATTTTAGTTAATTTCTGAATTACTAAATTTGTTGTTATCATCGTATAAGGGCAATAATGCACTGTGAGCTGTTCTGTTACATGAAAATAACCAACAAAGCTGAGGCACTTTGTGTTTTTCTTCTCATTAACCTGCATCAATGATCTGTAACTTAAATTCATGATATTTTAGTGTGTCAGAACTGTGAAAGCTTGCTTTATTTTTTTTTAATCTGACAAACAGTCCAAAACCCAAATATATTTATTACCATGCATGACTTAGAGAAGCATAAATAAATGTTGTAAATGTAAAGCTGGGTAATGTATGGCACTTTTATTTAAAAATGACAGTAATCAACTAACTGTGCCAGCACTATTTTTCCATCATCTTGCCTCTGTTGTTCATTTATTAAAAAATTTGTAAAGAATGCGGATTTTTTCAGAAACGATGACATATAAGCCCCGCCTCTCTAACCTTTAACCTCAGCCGCCGCCGCTAGACGCGTCATAACAACAACAAT
This sequence comes from Miichthys miiuy, assembly GCA_036365135.1. NCBI lineage: Eukaryota > Metazoa > Chordata > Actinopteri > Sciaenidae > Miichthys > Miichthys miiuy. Next base: position 4,053,637 of record CM071615.1, on the reverse strand, counting down.
GGCAACATATTAGATTTTGATGATTTTGATGATTAAGGGAACTTTAATGTACATGCCGATAACACCTGAACTACCTACCCAAATAACCAACCTTTATTAGAGAAAAAGTGTAACAGCAAATTTTTGAGATCTACTCTCACCAAAGAATTTTTTCCATTCTCTCCCAAAAGAAAACATATGTTAAAGGAATACTCCACGTTGAATACCAAGAGAATTAGATGTAAATTTCTTAGTTTTCCTATCTCTCCTAAAGCGAAAGAGGTACACTTCAAAACAAGAAATGACATTTATGCTTGCGGTGAATTTTTAAGACTTATATTTAATTTGGACTGTAATGAATGTGCTCTTTGTAAAACAGAAGTAGAAGCACTTGAACATTTAATGTTCTCCTGCAATCTATCTGATTTGTTTTGGAAAGACTTCAAAAATTGGTTAACCTATAATAATATAGATGTGCCACCCCTGACTTAAAATAATGTGAGATTTGGTTTCATAATGGAGGACAGAAAACTAGAATATAACATAAATAATTTGGTTAGACTCGCCAAATACTTTCTACACAAATGTAAATTCTCAAAAAATACCCCACGTTTCAACATTTTTTTAAAAAGAACTGCACCTTTACTTTGAATCTTTAAAACTTATGAAATCAAAGAAAGCCCTATTGCTGTATGACAGTTAATCAACTTTTACTTTTGATTGATCCCCTATAAGAATTTTTTTTCTTTCCATTGCTTTACTTTATATTGTTGTTGTTTATACCCTATTCATCTTGAATGTAAGAAATGCTACGCTGAGTTCTGAAAGCAACAACTTTTGTAATTGTATTTGAATATGCTTATTTGTATTGTATTTTGCAATAAAGTAAAAACAAAAAAACAATGGCGGACTACAGGCTTGTGCTCGTACTACAGAAACTACTCAGTGTATTACGGCTGCTACAACAAAACCTTCTGCTTCTATATTACTGCGAGGAGCAACAAAAGAACATGTTTGTAAACAGCACGTGACCTTTACACGCATGCTCCATGGCTTCTCTTCCGGTTTAAGTGTATTGGTGTGGCGGCATCACAGCGCCACATAGAGGCCTGGCATATGTACTACAGCGTTTTGGGTCGTTTCCAGTGAATCTGTGTGGACGCAAATATTTCTGGAAACAACGCCGTGTTTAAGGAGATTTTTTTCAAAACGACAGCGTATTGGGTGAGGCCGCGTATTCGTGTGGACAGGGCCTTGGTTTGACTATAATAAACGGATGTGTAAAGATTCTTTAGCTATTTTAATTTAATCTTGCAATATAATCATTTTCTCTGATAATTGAGACAATAAAGGCTCAAAAGACAATGAAATAACTTTCTAAGGATGTGATGTATTTTTTTGGAGTACAGTACTACAGCAGACGGGGCTGACCTGTCAGACAGGTAGACGGTGCAGCAGCAGTGACAGGGAAATTGACTCCACATCCAGACATTGTAATCAGCCCGTCGATTCTCCTGAAGCCTCTCGCTGTTCGGCTCCTCTGTGAGCTCCTCTGTGAGCCAGAAGCTCCTCCTGCTCCCATGTAATCTGTCAGCCTCTTCAGTTCAACTCTTCATCTCCAGCACCTCCTTGTCAGCTTTGTGAGGCTGAGAGAATGGTGGAATAGAGGCTGGCTAATGGTTTTGCTGGGGGTCTTTGTGTTTCGGTATGTGCTGCTGGCTGGGAGCCTTGTTCTGGGGGGAGAAGAGCTCCACTCTGCTTTTATACAAGAAATAAACAGCTTTTTTTGATACACGGCCCCGCAAACCATATTTTCATTCACATTCTCATGATATTCTTGTTGGTGAGGCGCACATTCTTTGGTAAAGCCGAACAATGTGTGCCCAGTTCAGCTCTAACAAAAATATTTGTTTGTGAAGACACTTTGACCTTATCTTGTGTCCTCCAAAGGTGGCATATCTGAGCTTTTTCTTCATGAGATCCAATTATAAAAAAAAAAATACATTTTTGTGTGTGAACAGGGTCTTGGATGAACTCTCTGATTGGACACTCCAGAGGTGTCAGTTTTATTGCAAGACTTTAGACTAGTTGTTTAAATTCATGTGCTAAACCTCCCAGTGTAAACAACTGAATAACATCCATAACCAATCTGGCTCCATCAGCACTTTGCTTTCTCTCTCAGTCCGACTTGGTGGTAAAACGCTTGTTTGTGTTCGAGAAACAGAATGTATTAATCGTGTGTCTTTTCAAACTGCATGTCAGCTTGTGCTCATCAGGTTGAGGCGCTGCTTCATAACCTTTTTTGTCCGATGTGTCCTCACAGATTTACCTCTTCATCGTTATGTGGGTGGCTCAGTACATTTGTTCAGTAGGCAGAGGCTGTGGTGGTTCAGTTGCTGCAGATGCGAATCCATGCAAGACATTAACCGCGTTTACATCAACGTATTTTCATGCACTTTGCACACCTGGCCAAAACCTGGACATAGTCTCCGTTATGTCCCCCCACAGGTTTCTGAAGAGCCGTTGTGAAGCTCAGTGTGGTGGCTCAGGTCGAAGCATGGTTACTGAAAGCAGACACCTGTGACGACACCCACCTGTCAAAGCATCCACGCTCTTAATTCTGCATAACTTTAAGTCTTAATATACAGTGTATACGGAAAGTATTCACAGCGCTTCACTTTTTCCACATTTTATTATGTTACAGCCTTATTCCAAAATGGATTAAATTTATTTTTTTCCTTAAAATTCTACACATAATACCCCATAATGACAACTTTAAAAAAGTTTGAGATTTTTGCAAATTTATTAAAAATAAAAACCGAAGAAATCACTTGTACATAAGTATTCACAGCCTTTGCGATCAAGCTCAAAATTGAGCTCAGGTGCATCCTGTTTCCACTGAACATGCTTGAGATGTTTCTACAGCTTAATTGGGAGTCCACCTGTGGTAAATTCAGTTGATTGGACATGATTTGGAAAGGCACACACCTGTCTATATAAGGTCCCACAGTTAACAGTGTATGTCAGACCACAAAACAAGCATAAAGTCATAGGAATTGTCTGTAGACTTCCGAGACAGGATTGTCTCGAAGCACAGATCTGGGGAAGGGTACAGAAAAATTTCTGCTGCTTTAAAAAGGTCCCAATGAGCACAGTGGCCGTCGACATCCGTAAATGGAAGAAGTTTGGAACCACCAGGACTCTTCCTAGAGCTGGCCGTCCCTCTAAACTGAGTGATTGGGGGACAAGGGCTTCAGTTAGGGAGGTGACCAATAACCCGATGGTCACTCTGACAGAGCTTCAGGGTTCCTCTGTGGAGAGAGGAGAACCTTCCAGAAGGACGACCATCACTGCAGCACTCCACCAATCAGGCCTGTACGGCAGATTGCCCAGACAAAAGACACTTCTTAGTAAAATGCACCCGAAAGACTCTCAGACCATGAGAAACAAAATTCTCTGGTCTGATGAGACAAAGCTCGAACTCTTTGGCGTGAATGCCAAGCGTTATGTTTGGAGGAAACCAGGCACCGCTCATCACCTGGCCAATACCATCCCTACAGTGAAGCATGGTGGAGGCAGCTGTCATGCTGTGGGGATGTTTTTCAGCGGCAGGAACTGGGAGACTAGTCAGGATCGAGGGAAAGATGAATGCAGCAATGTACAGAGACATCCTGGAAGAAAACCTGCTCCAGAGCGCTCTGGACCTCAGACTGGGTTGACAGTTCATCTTTCAACAGGACAATGACCCTGGGGTGTTGTTTAGCTCAGATGGTAGAGCATACGCCCCATACGAAGGCTCAGTCCTTGCTGCGGTAGCCCAAGGTTCGAATCTGACCAGTGGTTCTTTCCCGCATTCATTCCCCATCTCTCTCTCCCCACATGCCTGTCACTCTTCAGCTATCTCTCTCAAAAATAAAGCTTGAAAAGGCCAAAAAATATATCTTCAAACAGGACAAGACCCTAAGCACACAAACAATCAGCTAGAGCCCAGACTTGAATCCCATTGAACATCGCTGGAGGGATCTGAAAATGGCTGTGCACCGACGCTCCCCATCCAACCTGATGGAGCCTGAGAGGTTCTGCAAAGAAGAATGGGAGAAAGTGGCCAAAGATAGGTGTGCCAAGCTTGTGGCTTTATATTCCAAAAGACTTGAGGCTGTAATTGCTGCCAAAGGTGCCACAACAAAGTATTGAGCAAAGGCTGTGAATAGTTATGTACATCATTTTTGTTCTTTATTTCTAATAAATTTGCAAACATTTAAAAAAATACTTCATGTTGTCATTATGGGGTAACATAACGAAATGTGGATACTTTGAAAACTTTCCATATGCACTGTAATTTGAACAGGTGAGTTCTATTAAAAATTCACCCTCAACACAGTTGTCATGAACGGGGGAAATTAGCTATAGAGACCAAAACTGTTTTTTGTACCAGGCTGTAAACATGTTTATTTCTGCTGTGAAGTTGGACATTTGAACATAGGGACTTATGGAGACTGACTCACTTCTGGAACCAGCCTCAAGTGGACGTTTGAGGAACTGCAGTTCTAGGCATTTCCTTTGTTGGCTTCATTTCAAAGACAGAGGTTGCTATTTGATTTCAAAGTATCACATCAGAAAATTTTGATGGTGTTATGGCCTCAAAAAGCTCAGCTCAGCTCAAAAGAAAGAAAAGCAAACCTTCCGCTGCCGCTCCAGAGTCAGAGAGCATGGCCTCCCTCCTCCTCCTCTTTAACCCCTCCCTGATTACCAAATTGACTGCCGCCTGTGGAGGAAGGAACAACGAGGGAAGACAGGAGGGAGAACAACAGCCCCCCCAAAAAAGAAAACACGGTTAAAATCGGTGACACATTTGGACAAAAACACGACTACTGTCATCAGTCATTGTCATAAGGGTGTTTCCACCCACACGTTTTTAGATCCATGCACCAAATTTAACTGGCAGATTTCTCACTTGAAATTATGAATCAATATACAATTATATGCCTGTCTAGATGATTTTTTTTTTTTTAGTGTGACCTCCCTCAGTGGGAAAACAATGTTTCCAGGTGGCACCTTTGACCTGTTGTGCTGTGTGTTGCTGCTGAATAACATGAATGACTCGTTGATGATGTTGAGTTGGTTTTTAATGAGTTGTGCATCTGACAGATCTGTTCTGTATCAGTCAGAAGCATTATTTGTATAAAAAAGAGATTATGACTAGTTTAGCTAATTTTTGTCCTGTATCAACTTCACTTCCAGTCATGCTCTCTGTAAAAAAAAAAATGCTGATATTGAGTCAAGAGGTAAAGGTCTAACTTTAAAGATGGTTTATTGTTGGGGAGTTCAGTCACAAAGACAGCATCCAGATCAGTGGGAAACACATCAGTAAAGAGGACAATGCAGTCGACAGCACACATTTAATGACCGCTTTAGTTCATTTGTGTGATATGTGAAGGGAAACAATTCTTCTTCAGGTGACTGAGCATGTCAAAGCAGAACATGATCACACTGTCAGCAGGAGCAGTCCGTCGACAGTCAGATAGAGATAATGAGCTTAAAGCTCTTATTTCAAAGATAAATGCACATTTGAGAGTTCAGTGGTGTAAATCAAAACTGGTGTGCAGAGGTGTGGAGCAAAGTGGTCAGATGAGTCACCATATAGTGACTGAGTGTCATACACCAAAGGGATCCAGAGACTGAACAGATACAGATAGTCAACCAGTGGCTAACTGCAGTTGGTCATGCAGATTAAATTGAGGGACAATATTTCAGTGACATTTGAGGTTTTGTGTAATCTGTGGCCATGTGCTGCAAAACAATGTAGGGGGCAGGGGGCGAGATAAACATCAAAAATTCTCATCAAACTGATGTCATTTGGTTCCAATATGGCCGCGAGTTATTTTGTGTTTATTCCCGTGAGTAACTACGAACCGCTGGACCCACTTACTGAAGTTACAGTGGTATGAACCGAAAATAAACAGATTCTGCTGTGATTTGATCACAACAAACGGATCTAAATGATGCTGGAATAACTACATCATGATGGTGATTTTTGAAGATATAGAGCTTGCCACGTCTGTCTGCAATATATACAATATACAAGCAAACAGAGTTTAGATCAGTGAGCTCTGTGCTAACTTAAGCGCTACTGTAGAAGCATGGCGGTTTAACATGGTGGACTCCATGGAAGAGGACCCGCTCCCTCTATAGTAGGGGTGCAATGATACACAAAATTCACAGTTTGGTTCGATATTTTAGTGTCACTTTTTTTTTTTTTTTTGTTTTTCTTTCAATACAAAAAAAATTTCCATGCCTTTTTTTTTAACTTGTAGTTTATTGAAATTACCAACATTTGTTTCAACAAAAGTACAGTTTTTAAATAAAATTTCAGGGTCATACTTAATACGAAAAAATAGTTCCAAATGCCAGATCTGAAGGATGGTGGAGGATCTGAGCCAGACACAGAAAAAGCAAAGAGAAGCTGGTAGATTTTCAAAATACCCTGTGCAAACTGCTGGTCGTAAAAACAGACAAAAGCGAAACTAATTAACTACGTAGCATATTTACACATGTAGAAGCATATTTAGAAGAACATACACAAATGCCAAATCTGAGCGAGTTAACAGAGTCTGGTGGGCTAAACGCTTCTGAAATGCTACGCCAGAGACGTGTGCAGTGGGGTTTCGGTGTAATCGAGTGCAGATCCACTGAGCTTTCCGCACAGAGTGCATCGTCAGGAGTTGATAAAATAAATATAAAAATTGCGTATTGTTCGATTCATAGTGCGTACCGAACCGAGACCACTGTATCAAACGGTTCAATACAGATACATGTATTGTTGCACCCATATTCTGTAGATATAAAAGTCTAATTGGAAGGTAATAAAAACATAAGGTTTCTAATTTTCAGGCGATTTTACACTCCACCATTGTTGCCATATTTAAATGTTCTCTGTTTTTTAACATATATATATATATATATATATATATATATATATATATATATATATATATATATATATATATATATATATGCATGCAGTACTTTGCAAAGGTTTGCGAATTTTAATAAGAAGTAACTGCAGCACCGCAGGCCCGTCTGTTAAATCAGTGCTAACATGTGAATGAATGATTGGAATAGGATAGTTGCATTAAGAAAGTGTCCTTTGACCCTTTGCTGCCTGCCTGGTGGTTTACCATGGAAGACTGCCATGAGCACCAGTCTGTCCAAAGCTCAATCTTCAGCACAGACGTTCTTGCAAAACAGCTTTTTACATAGTCCACAGGTAAAAGCCTAACTGTTGACACACAGCCTGAAGAAGTAAGTGAGTTGTTCTGATCTTCATGTGTTTTTTTTTGTGGGTTTTTTTTGTTGTTTGTTTTATCTGTCATGCAGTTTTTGGTTTTTTTTTAACTCGTGTTTGGCTGAGTGTTTAATTCTGGCAAGTCTGAGAAGATATTCAGATATGAAATGTCAGCCAGAATGGAGGCAATTAGTTTTTTTTTTTTTTTTCTATTATAGTGGATCTTGTGTTTATTCTCGCTAACTGTTTAATTTCCCGACATACAGCCAATCTGTATGAACGTCTCCACTCTTGCGTTCTTGCTTGTTTTGTAAACCTTGATCTGGTTATGTTTAGCTCTCACAGTTTTCACGGACACAATAACATTTTCATTTCGTGTATGACAGCATTATCCACGGTCACTCACAACAGGTAAAACAGAGTGAGTAGACACAGAATATGCCTGCATGGTATCGTATTATTGATTATTAGTGATTTATTACTTGGTTTTGAGCTAAGACACTGCTTAACTGGACAATCTTCTGTGCAGGTCAGTCATCTGTTAATGGCAAATCCAAACCGTAAAAATTCAGTGTAGCCAAAAAATATGAAACTTTACCAACTCCTTGGGGATGCATAAATAAATGTTAATTGATCGTAACCCCTTGTAGCAACAATGTTGGTCCTTTCATTGTGGCCTGACAAGGTTTTAAATGTGAATCTACGTCACAGTTACTGGGAACTGGAGGTTTATTGGAGGCTGGACTATTGCAGTCAGTAGATAAAATCTGATAATGTGGTGTTTGTAGCTGTGTTAACAAATTTTACTTCCAATACAATGAAACACAGACGTGTAGCATCTTGTTCCTGTGACATTACCAGACTCCCAATGAACATTTTAAAGAATATGTAACAAAAATGATGCACCTGGCGCTGACATTACATTACTACAGTGCAACTTGAGCACTGACACTGACAAATTTCGGTGTGTTCGGCCTGCAGGAGAGGTGAGACACTTTGAAGTGAGGCAGTTTAGCTCCTAACATGCTTTATTTGCTTTTTTTTTTTTTTTGTATATGGGTAGTACTCCCCAAGACCTTTACACAGACATGGATGTCTAAAATTGCGTATATTTGCCCCCTAAGTCATCAAAAACTGTTACTTTAAATAGAGGCTCCGGCCCTACTTTGATCCTGATCCTTATCAAGCGGTTACAGATAATGGATGGATGGATGGATGTTTTAAATAGTTGAGAAGCTTCTAGACTTTATTTGCTGTAGTTTACTGGCTGTTGCGGTAGAGGATATATGGAAGATAGTCAGTTTCATTTGATTATTGATTATTTCATAATTTATCTGATCTGATATCAGCTGCATCCGAGTCCAGGGGCTGAACTCTTTACAGAGTACTCCCCAAATGATCCAGTTCACATCTCCGCTTCACGTGGAGCTCAACATTGGTGCACTTTGACGGCAAAGCTGCACCCTCAGCCAACAGTGAATCGTGCTTGTAGCTGACCCCTAAAACAGATTACAAACCAGCAAACTGATTTCCACATCTGACACATCCTGCACTGCCCACATTCTGCCCTGGCAGGCGATGGTCTCTTGCATTCACACATGTGTGACCAAAGCCTGCAGCCTTGCAGAAACCAATGGTGCGTTCAGTAGTTCCTTGGCAAAAGTGTCTCATTTCCAAGTCACCAGGAAGTTGCCTTCAAACTGGAACGTTGGACAAGTTCCATGATACTCGAGTTTACAGTACAAGCTGTGATGTTTAACATCAACACATGATGAACAACTGACAAATTGTGTACTAAGTCAATAACAAATATACTCTATCTTTCTAAATTTATCTGTAATTACAAACATGTTCAGGCTGGTTACGTGCATGACGTGGCCATGTGACTGGGACATTGCAAAGGACACGTGTCTTGTGTCCTTCAACATAAAGTAAAAGTCTGTAGTCTTTAAGCCCGCATTTCTCTAAAGTATTTAGGGGAACCTTTTAGATGGGGCAAAACTTTTAATTCAATTTTATTTATATAGTGGCAAATTATAACAGAGGTTATCTCAGCTGGTCTAGACTGTACTCTTTATAATATTATTTACAGAGACCCAACAGTTCACACCATGGGCGAGCACTTAGAGACAGTGGCAAGGAAAAACTTCTGCCGACATACTGTGCCCAGTGTTCAAAGTGAACCAGTGCATTGTTATACTAAAGGCCACTTTGACCTGACATGTGTGAGACACGTATTGACTGTTGATTCGATTGACCTTGCGATTGTTTGGCATGATGTTTCCTGTCCACTCTGCAGTCAGCTAGTGAAAACTCCAGAGAAACAATATCTGAACTTTCAAACTCTGCTCAGTGCTTTCAAATTTAGTTTCGTCCAGTACGGTGTTGGCAGACTTTTCAGAATCTCACAAGGAAGATCAGCAATCAGTACTTGGATTTGATCTATCTTTTGGTTGTGTAATATGTATTTATCTACCACATTTCTGCCTGATCCAGGATGGATTTTGTCCAAGTATTTTTCTGGTTCGTTTTCTGTTAAGTTCATTTCCTGCTTGGGAAGGGGACAGTCTTATGATCATGCCCTCATGAACACCCCAAGCTCAGGGGTTGTTGGCCTCCATAAAGGGACTTTTGTGACTTTTGAAAAAAGAGATTAAAGTCTTTCTGCAATGAAATGCATCCTTGTTCAATTCAATATACTAAAGGATTTCAACCTTTACATACCAGACCAACCTGACTTGGTCTGGTACAACCAGCTCATAGTAGCTGAAGGTGGTATTACCATGTAAGTGATGACTGAATTCACCCACTTTATTACTCTTCTCTACTTGTGTTAGCATTACGCTAGGAGTCTCTAGTGGCCAAACCCAGAAAGACCCACAAATGTACTTTCTAAAACTGCTGATTCGTATTTAAAAGCTTGGATCTGACCCATGCAGAACCCAGAAATGTTGGACTCGAGCTTGACTTCACATTTACACTCACTTCTATGGGCATTTTAGAGTCATCAATTGACCTGCATGTCTTTGGACTTTCATTTCTTTCTTCTGCCTTTGTGCTGTGGAGTATTAAATGAAAGCATGAAAAATGTCCAAAAAGACACTTAAAAACCCCCAAAACCTCTCCAGCATCTCTGCTGTGTGTTTCCACTCGTTGCTGTCATGTCGATTCCCGCACTGATTAACTAGCTTATGGCTTCTCTGGCAAACTTTGGTTCCAGTGTGAGGTCACACAAGCTGATCCTTCTTTGCTTTTATGTTCTGTCCCCAGAATAAATGTTCACTTTTGACACAGTAAGAAAGCTGTTGCGTCATGTAAACTGTTTCATTAAACTCAGACGGGGACAAAGAAGAATGCCTGTGCTCAATAAAATACCTGCTTTGTAACGAGGTTTCACACTTTTTTGGACCTCACCTGTCCACATGATTTTGACCATTTTCCCACATATTTGGAGAATTTACTTGTCATCTGAAGGCTGATAGAAATATTTCCCATTTTTCTTTTAGTTGTCTTTATAAGTAGCTACCATGTTGTATTCAGACACCAGCATTATCAGCTCCTCCATCACTCTTCCTTCTGCCCTGCGATGCCCAATCTATCTGATTGGCCAAACCCAGGTGGTTTCTGCCAGAAGTTCAGCATGATGAACTTTGGGCACCAGAGCAAAATCTGTCATTCATGTTCATGCAGGCGGTATCCGCTTCATACCCCTACAGATGTGATCAAAATCGCTTCCCCCTCTGCAGCAGTCTTGTGGATCATTCAACACCATGCAGTGCTTCACACCAAAATTTCATCACCAACTTTTTGGTGGAGTTATTAGAAATGTTCCTGTAACAGTTCTTATGTGTGAAGGTGGGGTTATAAAAGTGTTTCTTAAAGGCTCCTCTTGAGATCTTGTCCACACGTGCAACAGCAGAATCTCATTTTGCCTTCTTGACTGAGTCACTCAGTGAAGAAAACATCCCATTATTGTGTGTTTTTTGTGTGGATTCTTGAGTGTCCTTGAACAATAGCAACACCGCTGGCAGTATTACGACCCCTGTTAACTCCCAATGAACTGAAATGAGTCACAACAGCTCAGCGTCAGAAGAAAGCCTGAAGCAGACGGAACTGAGGCAAAACAATAAAAAAAAAGACTTATCTTAGTCGTTCTTTGGCTTACCTCATTGTCTTCATAAAATATCTAAGTGTTTTGTCAACAATGTCTGCCTCTAACCCCCACCTGTCATTTTTGATGAATTGTTCAGGAATGAGACACACACAAAAAAAGTTCAGGACATATAAATACATCCATAAATCTTCTTTTCAGACTAGTAGAAACAAAATGCCCCAAAATCCACATTTATGTGATTATTGTATTACATTTTCTCCATTTGCACCTGTAGAGATCACCAAAAATTAGCATTAGATAATGCCTCATTTGCATATTTATGTATGTACATGTAAAAAAAACATTTTTGTTTATGCTGTCACATTGTCATATGCGAGAGAAGAAGCAGATTTTGCTGAGCAAATGCTGCTTTGAAGCAACTCTTACTCCTTGATAACATTTTAAACATTGACAAGACAAAAAGTGCTTTCAGTTAGCGTTTGTCATGCTAACGTCGGCATGCTCACAATGATAATGATAACATGCTGATGATTTATTACGTATGTTCAGTGCTGTAGTGTGCTAGCAGACATTTGACAATTAAACAGATTCCAGGAGATTGCCAAAGGTTATTGCACAGCTCTTCTTTCGGGAAACATAAATTTTACCAAATTTTACTAAATTTAATGGCACTCCAGTCAATAGCAGTTGTGATATTTCTGATGTGACCAAAGTATTGGACCAGCTGACCAACACTGTAGTCCTACAGCCATGCTGTAATCAAACAAACCCTGATTTAATTTAGAAGTTTTTTTTACCTGCAAATGAACAAATCTGTCTTTAGTTGGACTTGGTTAGTTGACTGTTTTATTTAAATTTGAATTTTATATTCTAACCCAGTATTTCTCCCCCTCTGCCACAGGACTTGTCTACACTAGAATATGCAATAGACGAACCAGCTGCATCATCATATTCATCATCACTGTCACCATATACGGTAGATTCCGCCTGACATGGCCTCCTCCCCCGGCTTGGACCCTCACCCTTTACCAATGCTTCAGTTCCAGGAGGTGGGCTCCACTAAAGCCTCAGAGAGGCCGAGGTCCCCGGGACTCCTGCCCGCCGTGTACAGCCCTCCTCTGGGCTTGGACAGCCACACCGTCTGCATCCCCTCTCCGTACACGGACAGTAGCCACGAATACAACCACAGCCATGGACCTCTGACCTTTTACAGCCCATCTGTGCTGAGCTATAGCAGGCCACCCATCACCGACAGCCCATCATCTCTGTGCCCCTCCCTTAGCCCATCAGCCTTCTGGCCGTCCCACAACCACCCCACCATGCCCTCACTGACTCTGCACTGCCCTGAGCCTATTGTCTACAATGAACCCAGCCCACACGCACCCTGGCTTGAGTCCAAAGCTCACAGCATTGATGCCAGCAGGTAGGTTTACTGACACTGATCCATGGATGGAAATAGTATCAAGAATAAAAGGTGTTTTGTGATTCAATAAAGCGTAATGCAAACAATAAATGCAATTCACTTATACACCACTGTGGTAAATATGGACAGTTGTACACGTGTATTATGATCAAAAACTAGCGAGTCAGCAACTTTGCTAACAACCAAACATCAAGCAAGCTCAACAACACAAGACATAGCAAATTGCCATTAGCTATGTCTATAGAAGCTGCTGAGCCACTTGTCTGGCTCCAGTTCTGCACAACACCAGCACTGCTCACTGTTCCCCACTGTCCTTGCAGTATGGCTAATGCTGCATTCACTTTCATTCAGGCAGAGGTAGTTTTGGTCTGATTATCTGTTATCCGAATCTCCGTTATCCGAATTACCCCCGAGGAGAAATCGTCATGATGACGATAGCTGATGGGTTCCAAGACTGATGTCTATCTTCAGAAACTTTAAAGGCCATGATTTCTTTACCACAAATTCACAAGAACCTGTGGGGACCATGTTAAACACTTTTCAGCTAAGATGACTGGATAAAAGGGCACAGAATCCAGTGAAATCTTTGGAGCTGAGAGGTGCAACGAATAGATTGATGGTTGTGTTTACTTCAGCTGTTAAAAGCTTCATTAAAAAGTTCACTTTTACACACTCATTCTGGTGGATGGACTTATTCTCACCGGATCAGTTGATTTAGGATTTATCTCTTTCCCTGTGGTTGTTATCTGCGCTTCTAGTTGACAGTCCCAATGGCCATTATGTGTCATTGATGAACACTGTGAAGTTTTCTGATGCAATTTTCCAGCTGACTGAAATACAATTGTTGAGACGTTTTCAGCATCAGGAGTATCCGTAGGAAGACTAATGACAGACTGTGAAAAAGGGACAACTTGACATTTGGAATTTTAGCCCGTCATTCACCTATGTTTCTTCCAACAGCTCCATCATCGGCTGTAACAAGTCGCTGGTGAAGAGATCAGAGGAAAGAGTGGAAGACATGAACTCCTCCTTGTGTTCCTCTGCAGTAGGGAAAGCTGACATGCACTTCTGCGCCGTGTGCCATGACTACGCCTCGGGGTACCACTACGGTGTGTGGTCCTGCGAGGGGTGCAAGGCTTTTTTCAAGAGAAGTATCCAAGGTATGAACTCTGTCTTTTCTGTCCACGTTTGCTCACCATTTAGTCTTTCTGCTCATCTCATAGAAAAACATCAGCAGTATAACTTTCCTTTGCTTTACCCTAGGACACAATGACTACATCTGCCCCGCCACAAATCAATGCACTATCGACAAGAACCGGCGCAAAAGCTGCCAGGCCTGCCGCCTGCGTAAATGCTACGAAGTGGGCATGATGAAGTGCGGTAGGTGCTCACCTTTTCTTATAGTTATGCTCCTTGACGTTTTGTCATCTTACAGCAGCACAAGGTTCAAGCACTGAAAGAGAAAAGGTAAAGAGTGTTACCTATGAGCTCACTGTGGCTCATGAACTCCTGAACGCACACAGCATCAGAATCATTGAAATACCAATGTGTAATGATTTATCAGGATTTTTGCTGAACTGATGTCATTTATTGTCTGCTTCTGAGATTACATTTCAGCAGACTGAGGCTCTTTTCCAGCATTAATAAAAGAATAGTTGGAGATTTTGGGACTTGTGCTTGCTCCCTTTCTTGCCTTGAGAGTTGAGAAGATCCTTACCACTGTCATGTCTGTCTGTTAAATAAGCTAAAGCCAGCTGCAGAATAGCATATCTTAGCATGAAGCAGCTAGCTTGATTCTATCAAAAGGTAACAAAATGAACTTGCCATCACTCCTAGAGCCTGCTAATTAACATGTTTTGTCTTTGCCTCTGGTTTTAATGCTAAGATAATCATCCCTGCCTGAATCTTCACATTTAAAGGACATACTTTTACTTACAACATTTTCATCCAACTCTTGGAACAAAAGTGTGAACAAGCATATTTTCAAAAATGTAAAACTATTCACATAGTGGTGGAGTGTCCACCAGTTTCATGGATCTCTTCCACAGAACTGCCCATTAAAAAAAACAAAGCTGTGCAAATGAGCCGTTCCAGGGGGTTAAGTGAATAACTGGATGACAGTAGAGGAAAAACTCAAAAAATGTCAGATAAAAGTCTCCACATTCATGTCCAGTCAGACTGCTGATGTCCAGATTTGAATTTCAGATTCCACAAATGACTTTGTTCATTGTAGATTTGACTAGCTGATTCCAGATAGTGGCAATCTACCCTTGAAAGCAACATTTTGTCTGCAGGGATTTCCAGAGAAACTTTGATCCCACTATTGAGGTGCCGACCTTGAGATTTCTGTATGGGAAGGCAATGTGGCACACGTCCATACAAACCATTCAGTCTTTGTACAGTTTTCTGTGAATCTGGTCTTACCTCAGTTAGTTACACAGCAGCAGTGCTTGACCCAGGCTCTTCCACACTTGTGCAAATGAGAAAAGAGTGTTGAACATGGTGTTGAAGGCCTTTGCTGTACTTAAGACACCCAAATCAGTGACTAGAAAACCTGCTCAGAGGTACAGAGCCTGCTGCTTATAGTCAGGGAGTTTCTGGTACACCTTGTGGACTTATTTTGTTTTGAAGCTGCTTGTAGTCAATATTTTGTGCCGTCACATTTGTTTCATTTGAAACGTGTCATACATAAAGTACAAAGGGACATCATAGGTTTATTTGCTGTCTTCATACACCAGGCGTAAGGCGTGAACGCTGCAGCTATAGAGGAGCCCGACACCGCCGCGGTGGACTCCAGCCGCGGGATCCCACGGGCAGGGGTTTGGTCAGGGTCGGGCTGGGTTCTCGGGCCCAGCGGCATCTCCATCTGGAGGCTCCTCTCACCCCGCTTGCCCCCATCCTTCAGGCGAAACATGTTCATCTGTCGGCCATGAGCCCAGAGGAGTTCATCTCCCGCATCATGGACGCAGAGCCTCCAGAGATCTACCTCATGGAGGACCTGAAGAAGCCCTTCACAGAGGCCAGCATGATGATGTCCCTCACCAACCTGGCAGACAAGGAACTTGTCTTCATGATCAGCTGGGCTAAAAAGATCCCTGGTAAGATCCAAACTGTCAGGTCCAGCAGGTCCAGAGCCTTTTCTAGCAAATCTAACGGGTGTCTTTTGTTCCCGTTTTTCGAAGATTAAATTTGACATATAGGCCCAAAAAACAACCACACACACAAAGGACTTATAGACATGCAAATGTGGAGAGATGGTGGAGTGATGGGCAGCCATGTAGTGGCACCCTGGAAGCAGTTAGGGGTTTGGTACCTTGTTTAAGGGCACCTCAGCAGTGACCAGGAGGTGAACTAGCACCTCTTCAGCTACCAATCAACACTCCATACTGTGGTCCGTGCTGGACTTGAACCGGCCACACAGTTCCCAAAGCCAGCATGACATAAATCCTTAAAAAAATTTTCTAAACTTTCAGCTTTTTATTGTTTATTTTTTCCCACCTAATGAATCATGTGGCCCTTCTTTGTCTCCATACTCAAACCATCTGCATCTTTCTATTAATGCCATGTTTCCTGCTCATTCTTGTGACATTTAGGAACAAATGTGTCTATGTTGCCTGTTATTTTGGTCATGGCCTTTAAGTTAGTCTTGGTACTTGACGAAGGAACTTTTAATTCCAGTTTACATGTCATCAAATGAGACTGGGAACATTCTGCATGGCAGAGTAAAAGAGCCATTTCAAGGTTAAGGTCAGGGTAAACATTTGGGTCACGTGCTCACTGGTGATGATTCTAGGTCAGTGGATGCAGTTTGTCTTTGTCACCATCAACAACATGTGGAAGTCAGGCCTGTTGAAAACCAGGGAAACAAGACTGAGGGTTATAAAGGTAAAAACAAACCTGAGGCTACAGTAAACACATCATCCAACCATCGTTCAGTTGGGTGTCAGACATTGCATGTGGTGGTTAAATAATCAAACAAATGAGATAATGGCTGCATGGATAGACTGAGACACTCGTAGAATGTGATCATTAAGCTTTATATCTGAATTTATAGGCTGCAATTAGTCAATTTCTGCTTTCCCTGATGGACTGATTCTGGGCCATTTCCTCTCTCTTTTTACATGTTTTCCTCTTCTTTACTTCTTTCTTTGCCTCTCTTACCCTCTTCTCAGCCCAGCAGGTAACTCCCTAGGAGATGTGCTAATGTGAAGGGATCACAAAGACTCCATTCTCACATTTTTTTCTTTCTTCTATACTCTGATAGAAGTGAAAATGAGTGTGCATTGTCTGCTTCATAAAAGACCTAAGGAAGCACAGACGGGTGAGCAAGGTGCTGTCAGGCAAAATACATAGCTGCTGTTCAGTGTAATTGTTAGACAGTTAGCTTCTGTAGTTTTCTTTTTCTGTCTGTAACTAAGAATAGTTGACAAGCACCAAAAAAAACAAAAAAACAACAAAAAATTTAATTTACAGTTTCAGTACATGATGGGATACTTATGTTTAGCCTAGCACAAGTTGGGTTTTGTTCACAGTTAGGAAAGTGTGCAAAGATAGGACTCCTGTGTGCAGGGTCTCAAAAGCTAGCTGTAATCAGTCAGTAAACACAAATGAAATTAATATTGTTGTCATAATTCTTTTTCAGTCTTTATCAGTTCTTTCTTTATCAGCCTTTTTGCTAAGCTAGGCTAAACAAGTCTTTACTGATAAAAAATGAATCTATCCGATATGTGTCAAGGCCCAGTCTAATCAATAAGACCACTCACACCGGGCGCGCCGCAGAACGTCTCAGCAGCGTCTCAGCAGCGACTCTCCGCGCTGCAGCGATATCATTCCGTAGCACTTCTATTTTTGACGCGAGCCGTTGCTAAACCGTGTGAATCTCAACAGAGCAGATTGCACCAGACAGGAAATCCGTCACAGAATCAACGTAATACACTTCCGCCCCCTTTCAAAATAAAACACAATACGCAGTTCATGTAGCCTATCAAACTTCACATCAACATTACGTCATGACCGGTGGCACCAGGTCAGCAGTCAATCGATCAAAGGGTCTCAACATGAACGACGAGAGACTAATTGATCCTTTTTATAATCTCTTCAACGTCGGAGAATCAAAGTAAGCTGTTTGTTGTTGTTTCCTTTATACACAGTTTATCGTGGGGTCTCGCGTACGTTCAGGATTCTCGCGTGATCCCGTGATCTTGCGTGAATACAGTTGGCTCGCTACGCTGCCGTTACGCTGCCGTCATGCACCCGGTGTGAGTTGACGCCAGGCAGAGGACGGAGCTAAACCGCGGCGCAGCCATTCCGCAGCGCTTACGTCCCCGGTGTGAGTCCCCAGTAATACTCCAAGTCAGGGGTCTTCAACCAGGGGTCCATGACCCCTAGGCAGTCTGCAGAGGTACTGCAGGGGGTCTGCCAAATTTTTGTCATAATAATTGCCAATTTTCACCAAGATAATAGTGAATGTGAGGATGGAGATAATTAGGAAATTACAAATAGGCATTTGCACTCCGATTGGATGAATTAGTGGACATGTCCAAAGACACACAGCTTTTGGCATTTAATAAACAGTAATAATTATGCATGAACTTTTTTATCAATCATAAACACACATAGGCTAATAACCCAGTATATAAATAGGTTAATAAGGTGAAATAAAAGTTAAATAAAGTAATATAATATAAAAGTTATTATAGGCCAAGTTATTATAGGTGCGTATCTGAATTTTGGATCTGTCACATGAAATCACTTGTCAAAATCTTAAATTACTGATTTGTTTTCTTGTCTTTGGCTCTTCTGCAGTCATCAGTTCCTGTACAGAGTGTGTAAAAGGTCACACCAACAATGTGTGTTTTTGTTTTTTTCCAAACAATTAGCATTTTCCAACTTGTCCTCAGGAAGAAAAGACTCTGCATCTGCATGTAGTACTAGTGTTGCTGGTCATTTTCTGAATTCATTCTGTGTCTGAACTTGCCTCAAACTGGTTTTGTGGTGTCTTGCATAAAAAGTTGGTTTCCTGATGATATGATGGGTCTCTCTCTGTGTGGTACCTCCTCAGGCTTTGTAGAGCTGAGTCTAGCTGACCAGATCAACCTGCTGAAATGCTGCTGGCTGGAGATCCTGATGTTGGGCCTGATGTGGAGGTCAGTGGATCATCCTGGAAAACTCATCTTTTCTCCAGACTTCAAACTCAACAGGTGAGCAGGCAACTGTTTTATACCTTCTGTCATCAACAGCACAATGCACAGTTCGAACCACACCAGCCCTAATTAGAAAAAAACACGATTCATCCCTGATTAGCATGTAGTCAGTCTACACTGCTGTCATAAAAACACACAGAAAACCTGGTCATTTCAGTGAAATAGTGACTAATTGGGACAACAATTTTTGAAATGGGTCCAGTATTAAGTAAGAGTGCTGTAACCGACAGATGACAAACTGTCTGCAACGTAATCCTTGCGGGCAATTTGTGCACCATCAGTGTTCGTCCACTAAAAGTGTTTTTGCCTCTGACAGGCACAAATTGTTGTCATAATGGTCTGACAGCATCATAGAAAGCATCCTGACAGAGAGGGATCTATTTGTGAAAGAGTAAGATAATTTTGGTTTAACTAGAAACAGCAGTTCAGTCTGTGTTGAAAACCACCAGACTCCACTGACAAAAACAGTAATTCTACCTCAAAACATCGACAGAAACAAAGTAAAACTTACCAAATCCACCAGCTCTGGTTTGGTTAAAATAAACTTAATTCACAGTGAACATATCGAGAGAGGAGAGGAATTTAGCACCAGAGAGGCAGCAGGAAGCAAAGTGTAGAGGGTGTAGAGCATAGAATATTTTAGATACAACATTTGAAGCATGTAGTGAACATGTATGGCACTGCATCATGTTTTGTCAGACACCGTGCCACTGTTATGTTTGCTAACCTCATGTGTGGCTGTAGGTCAAAGTTGAAAGATCGGCCTGACATCGCTCACTGCAACATATCTGAATATTAAAACAAAAAAATCCTGTCAATCTGATTTTTTTGTCTTTGGCTCTTTTGCAGTCACATTGATGGTAACATTGTATTTTGCTAAATGGCTCTAAAGACTTTTTAATGTGGAACACCTGCAAGTGTTGAATTCTATTAACAGAAGCTTAACTTTGAATAAGGCAAGGCAGAATTAAAGAGACACTCTTCTCACTCACTAGTTATTCCATGTCAAAGACAGAGTAGCAGTATGTCAGAGGCACTTTGTGTGACGCCTCCTCTGAAAAGCTCCTCTGAAGTACAAAGTATCAGAAAATGGAAATACTCAAGTACCTTAAGTACTGTACTCAGATAGAGTACTTGAGTGAAAGTAAGCCTATTTGTAGCACCTATAAGAACTCATAAGTATTCATAACAATATTTGTAACACTCAAAAAACATTTTATAATGACTTAATGAAGGTCTGGTATCAGAAAATGGACTGAAACTAATTATACTGATGCATTATATACATGCGTGTCATAATGTGTTACACTCATTCATTTTATCATGTATTATACTGTGTTTAGAGCAATTATAAAAACTATATTAATATTCATGAAGCTTTATTTTATTATAACACGATTATAATACTTGATTATCAGTGCAAAAAATTTGACTTTTAAGTCGCTATAAAATACTATAAAAATGTATAATGTGTTATAAATATTAATATCGTCTAACAATAATCATAAGCGCTTATAATTATACGTAGCTATAATGCATTCTAAATATGTAGATTAATGCATTCTAATGTATTATACTTCTTCTTCACTGCTGTTCAGAGGGAAATATTTGACTTTTTACTCAACTACAAATGCTCTGTCAGCTGTAGTTACTAATTATTTTTAAGATTTAGGTTTTACGTAGAATACAATACATGAATGCATTAATAGTAATAATAATGTAATAATACACTGGATCAGATGTTTACTTTTGGTCCTTGAGTGTTGAACTGAAATTCATTTTATACTTTAACGTTGTTTCTTTGCTGCTTTTCTTAAATAAAGGGTCGTAATATTTGTTTGCAGCAGGACATGACTGTGTTAATTCTTATAAAAAGTCAGTCTCAAACAAAGGTTTGATTTTCCCTTCACTCAAGTTAAACAAAGGCTGCAGCCTCTAACTGAGAATTCATGGTACTTCTCTCTCAGCAGCTTTGAAATCTCGTGTGCAGCTGCCATATGTTTGCCACAACAGTGACGATTGTGTGTGATTGCATTTTAACCTCTCCACATTGTTACACTCCGACAGGTTGACATCACACCAGGCACCTCAATCAGACCTTGAAACAGTAAAAAAGATATCGGCAACATTTGCTGCAGATATATCTCCGGTTCTTCCGGACTGCCAGCTCATTTTCTTGCCAAAAGTCTTTTATCGCTCGCTGCTCCCTTCCACCCTAACCTTCAACTTTGGACAGACAACAGTTGGCTGTTTCTGGCACTTCACGTCACCCTTTGTATTCATGGTAAACAGGCTGTAATTAGGCTTTACCACATTACCAGCACTTTGGATTTCCTGGCTGAACTGCAGTAAATGTATTCCTGTAATTTGTCACTTAATGAAACATTAAAGCAACATGTTGATTTTTCTGCTGTTCAAAGTGCAGGGCAATAGTTTTTTGTGCTTGCATTTTCTATGAAGTGGCATTTGAGTAAATATATATATATGTATGGTATCTGTGTGTCATCCTCACAAAATATGCAGCACTAGAGGCTTGGAGACGTCAAACGCAGGTTTTCCCGTTCATTTGAATGGGAGTAGTGTGTTTAGACTGTGGCGGTGCGGCCCACAGTGACCTGTGGTAAAGGAGTTGAAACAGAATCAACTTTTCGGGAAACACAACCCAACATCACATCCCGGTGGCCAATCAGGCTTTCTATGCTGCAAAATAGTGAAACCAAGAAACTTCTTTTGGTTTGTATCTGTTGGTTTAGAGAGAGAGAGAGAGAGAGAGATAGCTGTGGTCAAGGGACAAAAACAGTGAATGAGAGAGAAAGCCAGTGCCGAGAAAGGGAAATAAAGTTATTTCATGATTGTTTTATAGCAGTTATGTTCAGCATAAATAAACACACCCAGCAGATGGGTACCCTTGCTTTCTAGCTGCTTGCTAGTTTGTTCACAGTTTATCATAGAAACTTAGGGCAGATGAGGCTAAATGGGAGTAAATTCAAGCTAAAAAGCTAACATCTATAAAGTAGTATGTGGAGGAAGGTCTTTCCCTGAAAGGTTGGCACTGTCAGGATGGCTTTGAGTTGGTCAATGTTGACCACTGTCACTGGGGGGGGGCTGTAAGATTAGTTGTATTTGATCATTTTAATCTTATTGTCACCAAACTCCACGTGTTAGTCCACATCTCAATGCTTTGTGACTTCCTGCTGAAGACCTTTTGTTTCCCCTGCAGTCTTTCTGGTGGGTTGAGTTCAGTGTTTGACCTTTCTTCCCTCACTGCCACGGAAACTATCGCTATAGGCTTAGGTTAACCTTGACGTGTTTTCATAACACAGCCTTATTTTACTCTGTGGCTTGGTCCCCGTTAGCCTGTGGTAGCCCTTTCTCCTTGGACAGCTCATGAAAACATCCTGGATGCAAAACCTATCCACTTGGCTCAACAGGAGGCTCGAAATGAGGCAGAGAGCGGACTCATTTTCTCATGTACTCTCTCTAATCAACTCTTTCTGCCCTTTTAAATCTCTTCTCATTCCCTCTTGTCACATATTGTAAGCGTCTTCTTTCACTGTCACTGTTTCACTTAATTAACCTGTTTTATTTTTTTACTCCCCCTTCATGTTAAAGACTCAAAAGACAAAACAGTTGGAGTGTTTTGTTGGAGAGAGAATTTTTGGAGTTAGAGGTGCAAAGTTTTGGAAGATAACGGGACCATAGTTCATGTTTTTGTAGCCAATCAACACTTTGAATATTGTTTTGGGAACAAATGTGAAGAATCTGAGGATGGCTCATCTCCAGTCTCCAGTTCACCGCATAAATTTGCATCACAGTGGTAACGCCCGTGGTCGGATCCAGATATATTAAATGTCTGATATCACACCTGCCAACCAGGACGTTGTAGACGGTAGACAGGCTGTAGACAGTGGAGCGGGGTAGAGTTTCAAATGTCTGGATTTTAGAGACAGCACGATAACTGAACCTGGTTCTGGAGTTCTGAATTACCACCCACATGGTAATTTATATTAACGTGGAAGAATAGAGAGAGAAAAAGTTCAAATAAAATAACTGACAGATACAAAGAGATTAGAAATAAGAATCTGGTTTCTGCGGTTATGCATCAGTTTAATATAATTCAAATTTTAGAATAAATAAAAACTCCTTCAGGGCAATAGTTTTTAACCTGTTTAAACACAAAAGGCTGGACAATAATATAAGAATGAAATAATAAACATTTTAAACAAAAAATGGTCTGAACAAACATCAAGTATTTTTATACTTCTTTAATCCTCATTTTCTCATTAATACAGTTTATATATAATTAATTAGTTTGTTTAGAGATTTATATCGCGTTATATTTTTTATATATTTTTCTTTTTCTTTATCTTATTATCTTCATATGAATTGTGCCTTTATTGTAACTTATGTTCTTACTACTGAGCTGACCGGTTTGTTTCACCCAACGTGTTGGGCCCATAAACCTGAACTGAAGTAATGAAAGAAAAATGTGCTAATAATATTAATATATTAGTTAAATCAGTGCCACAGACCAGCTGTGATGTATTTGATTGTAAACAAACTGCTGCAGTGTGTTATATACAGAAATAACAGCATGTTGGTGGCAATGACACTATAAAGAATAAACAGCCATGAGTGCCGCCATGTTGGTTGTGCTGCTTCTTCCGCCTACCGGCTAATCTAAAATTCAGCAAAGATGTGGAACGAGTCATGGATAAAGTCATTTTTTGAAAGAAGTTCAAATGACAGGGTGTAGCTTCAGCTTCAGCTCCTGGCCTGTAGTCTTTGTTGCACTTCGTTGTTGTTTCCAGACCGCACAGTGATTCCAGAGGTGCAGATGCATCACACCACCTTCCACACGCTTTTTCAGCTGTTTTAAAAAGACAAGTCTTTCTTTCACTTCATGCGTCTGCCTTCTCTACCCTCTCCTCCTCCTCTCCTACACTTATTGTTCTTCCTCTCTTTTTGTCTCTCAGTCGTCACCTGCGACTCTCTTCTTTAGTTTGTCTTTGGTCTCTTTCCTCTCCCTCTTGTCTTTCTTCCACTCCTCTTTTCTTGTTCTCATCATGAGTTACATTTATGTCAAAGTGAAAGCACACGTTCTCTCTGTCTTCCATTGATGATCCTTCTCTCTTCCTGTTTTTCTCCTCCTTTTTCCTCCTGTTCTTTTTATCCCCTCCCTCTCTGACTTCCTTCATTCTGTTTCACCCTCTCTCTTTCTCTCTCTCTGTGTGTCTGCAGGGAGGAGGGACAGTGTGTGGAAGGCATCATGGAGATTTTCGACATGCTGCTGGCAGGCACCTCTCGCTTTCGTGAGCTGAAGCTTCAGAGGGAGGAGTACGTCTGCCTGAAGGCCATGATCCTCCTCAACTCCAGTGAGTTTTACTGACGCAGGCAAACCGCAGCCTTCGCTTCATTCCCTCTCAAACACGAGTTGGTTTTGCAACGAGCGAGAGATCCTGTTTGATCCCGTCCAATCAGTGGACCAGGGAGTGTTTTTGGTTCTTACATAACTCTGATAAGTTTGTCCCTCTGATTTGTTGTAGTGACTGAAACGATAATCTGGAACTAAGTGGGTCAATGACACATATCTGACCCACAGAACTGACCGGAGCACAAAACAACTTTTTTTTTAATCTTACAGTTCGAGTTCTTAGCTGTCTGACAGACAAGATGGACTTAAATAAATCATACATAAATCTTTGTTGTGTCTCCAATATATTTATCTTGGACCTGTTTGTCCGTGTGGTAATCTTTGAGATTTGATGCAAAGTTTCGGCGATAAGCTTCGAGCTTTCGGTGCAGACTGGAGTCACAACGTGGCCTTATTATGTCAGCCATAACTCTTGAACTCTGAGGCAAAGAGGAAATAAATGACTTTTCAAACTCTATCCAGTTTTTTTTTACTGATTTGTTGAAGTGAGGCAGAAAAAAGACGTTCATCCTTTTAAAGTTCCAGCGAATCATCAAAATCTGAATCTGATCAGATTTCAAGACTTGTTACAAACTACATTTATAAAGAATCAATAATCAAAAGATCTCAGATAATGAGCAGCATAATGTATTCATTAAATATGATCTCTGGCTGATCTTTGTCAGTACACCTGCTGTGGAAAGCACTTGAACCTGACGACAGCCAGACGTGTCATTTATTTTAGATGTTACAGGATTAGCATTAATTAGCTCCAGCTGATTAACCTGATTGACTAAAGCTGTCAAGCCTGCTGCATGAATACAATGTTGTAACTCGTTGTTCTTTGCTGGAGAGATAATGGTTAGCGTGAGAGTTTAATGAATTCAAACAGACAAGCTGCATTCAAATCCAGCCAAGCTAAATCATTGTACTTGTGCTCTGTTTGACATAAATTACTGTCATGAAACTGGCGCCGTCACAGCTTTGTGTTGAATTGACTAAAAAATGCAGTGCAGCATGATTTTTTCCATGCTGTCCCTCAGTGTCTCTGTGTCTTAATGTAGCATTTTTTCCATCAGTTTTCCAGAGGTCAGAAATTGTTACATTTTACACCAAATCTGTGTAACAAATGGGATCCAACCTGCTGCAACTAAGTGAATATTTGAACAAGCACCTTCATAAACCACAATGTTTATCACAGATTTATCACAAGAAAAACTGATTTTGAGCTGCATCTCGAATGAATCTTCGCTTCTCTGCTCTCAGATGATGTATGACACCTGTATGACTTCATTTTGAGGAGAGTGGATGTTTATTGTCTTACAGATCCAATTCAAAAACATCAAATTATATAGTTTTATAAAATAACTGATTTAGAGATTTGGCGGAGATCTACACTGTCTGGGCACTTTTCTAGTATTTCACTCATGGAAGTCATGCATGTAGAGCGTGACAATGAAAGCCAACAACCATTTTATAATCTTTATAAGTACCGTATTCCCGGGTTACACTACACTGGTCTTTTGGATGTAATTTCACAAAAGACTTGCAGAGCTTTCAGCTTGTTTTGAAGACGATATTGGATGTTGTTACAGAGCGGCTTTTCGCATTTTAACCTTTCCCAGCGGTCACCGTGTCCTCTCCCCTCTCACCCAGCACCGCCGGCAAATACACTGTACAGGTTTCACGAGGTGATCGACCTCTGTGCACGTCCTCGCAGAGTTTAACACACACACACACACACACACACACACACACACACACACACACACACACACACACACAGCGTCCTCTGCTAGACTCTCTGTTGACTCGGCTTCACTGCAGCTGGGGTGAAAAAAAAGTGAACAAATTGTGAAAGAAGTCAAATTGAGTCTGAGAAGAACAGGGAGGAATTTGAGGATTTATCTGTTTTGACAGATGGAATTTAGTGGCTCAACTGTTCTGTCTGTCCTGATGGTGGGTGGACAGACTGATCTACAGCTCTGTATTCCCACTGACGGTTACATCTGGAACGCCTGTCATGACGTCATCAGAGGTCTTTGATGGGCTGGTTATGCCAGATGTTAACTGCTGGTTACTTGAAGAAACACAGCTTTTAACGTATCATTGGAACACTGGATTGAGTTGCAGTGCCACGTTTTTGTTTTCATTCTCTTCACGTGCACGTGCCGGCATATAGCGTACATATGGTTACTATGACCTCAACAGTTTAAGAATATTCTGTTATCTGTTCATTTAAAGTCACACATGGCGCTAATTGTAATGTTCCTTTTAGATACATAAAAGTGCAGACCAAGAGACTAGTCTATAAATTTGCATCCACGACTGTTCTCACAATGTCGATGAAAGTGAATAATAACTTGTGTATCTCCACTTTCTTGGCTCATGCTTCACTCTTCCACCAAGATTCATAAAAATCACACCAGTATTTTTTCCATGCTCTCGCTGACAGACAAACCTTCTTGGCGGACAAAAGAAAGACGTCATTTCAACTCAGAAAACTCTGAGTCTTTTTCCCTGGTGAGACTCAAAGATGCTGATGTTGATGTGTTGGTTCGTCCAATACTGGAAGTGAAATACAGTAGAGTTGTTGTTGAGTTGTGTGTGTTACATAATAAGATTTAGTTTGATCAGGTGTGTGTAAAAAGTACAAAGGATTTTCTAAAGTTTTGGTCATCCCTGAGCGTATATACACATATATATTTCATTTCTTTCTCATGATTTAAAATGCCAGATGTTGCTACATGCTCCTCAGAGGTTAACCCCTTGTTTATGTTGCGGCTGCTAACGACTTTCCTTCAGTGTATAACTTTTGTTGTGGTTAAAACATATGCTGAGCTAGGTGTGTGGTTCCCAAGTATCTGATTGGCTCGAGCTGTAGGATCCTGATTGGTGCTGCACCCTGTCCAACCCTCCAATCCGCATGGTGGACTAGCTTGGCAAAGTTTGGACAGCCTGACAGTCTCTCAGCCTGTTGACATGCCTCTCGGTGTTAAGATGTGAATATTAATTATTGAATTAACTTGTTTGGCTAAGATTCTGATTATCACAAGGTTTGACGTTGCTGTTTTTCCTGTGTTTTGGTTTGTTGAGTAAAAGTTAGGAAGTTAAATTAAAGCAAGAGACACGTAAATCTGAACGCAAATGGCGTGCCACTAAACTGGAAGAATCTCGTCTAGTCTGGCAAGATAACCTTAAAACATACAGGAAGGCTCTGCGTAATGCCAGAGCAGCCTATTACTCTTCATTAATAGAGGAGAATAAGAACAACCCCAGGTTTCTCTTCAGCACTGTAGCCAGGCTAACAGAGAATCACAGCTCTACGGAGCCATCTATTCCTTTAGGTCTAAGTAGCAATGACTTCATGAGCTTCTTTAATGATAAAATTATAACTATTAGAGATAAAATCCATCATCTCCTGCCCTCAACAGACACTGATCTGCATACTGATACAGCAACTTTGGAAACAGCTGTAAAACCTGATATGTATTTAGACTCTTTTTCTCCCATCGACCTTCATCAAATAACTTCAATAATTTCTACATCTAAGCCGTCAACCTGTCTCCTGGACCCCATCCCAACCAGGCTGCTCAAGGATGTTTTACCTCTAGTTAGTCCTTCTTTATTGGATATGATTAATCTGTCTTTATTATCAGGTTATGTACCACAGTCCTTTAAGGTAGCTGTAATTAAACCTCTTCTTAAAAAGCCCTCTCTAGACCCAGAGGTCTTAGCCAACTACAGACCGATATCAAACCTTCCCTTTCTCTCCAAGATACTTGAGAAAGCTGTAGCTAATCAGCTGTGTGACTTTCTCCATAACAATAGTCTATTTGAAGATTTTCAGTCAGGATTTAGAGTGCATCATAGCACAGAGACCGCATTAGTCAAAGTGACAAATGACCTCCTAATGGCATCAGACAAAGGACTCATCTCTGTACTTGTACTGTTAGATCTTAGTGCCGCATTTGACACCATCGACCATCAAATTCTCTTACAGAGACTGGAACATCAAATTGGCATCAAAGGAACCGCCTAAGCTGGTTTAAGTCGTATTTCTTAGATCGATCTCAGTTTGTTCACGTCAATGATGAATTCTCCATGCATACCAAAGTTTGTCATGGAGTCCCACAAGGTTCTGTACTAGACCACTCCTATTTAGTTTATATATGCTTCCTTTAGGTAACATTATTAGGAATCACTCTATCAATTTTCATTGCTATGCTGACGACACCCAATTATATTTATCGATCAAGCCTGATGAAACAAATCAATTAACTAAACTCCAAGCATGCCTTAAAGATATAAAAAGTTGGATGACCTACAATTTTCTAATGTTAAATTCAGACAAAACTGAAGTTCTTGTAATTGGACCCAAACACCTCAGAAACTCTCTTTCTAGAGACTTAGTTACTCTAGATGGGATCACCCTGGCCTCCAGCTCCACCGTAAAGAATCTTGGAGTTGTTTTTGATCAGGACTTGTCCTTTAATGTCCACATAAAACAAATTTCGAGGACTGCATTCTTCCACTTACGTAACATCGCCAAAATCAGACGCATTGTATCTCAAGTGGATGCAGAAAAACTAGTCCACGCATTTGTTACTTCTAGGCTGGACTATTGTAACTCTTTGCTATCAGGTTGCTCCAATAAGTCTCTTAGGACTTTGCAGTTAATTCAGAATGCTGCTGCACGTGTTCTGACAGGAACCAAGATCAGAGATCACATCTCTCCCATTTTGGCTTCCTTGCATTGGCTACCTATCAAATCTAGAATAGAATTTAAAATTCTTCTCCTTACTTACAAAGCTCTTCATGGTCAGGCACCATCATATCTAAAAGAGCTCATAGTACCTTACTACCCTCTAGAACACTGCGCTCTCAGGATGCTGGATTCCTTGTGGTTCCTATAGTTTCCAAAGTAGATTGGGAGCCAGAGCTTTCAGCTTTCAGGCTCCTCTTCTGTGGAACAAACTACCATTCCAGGTTCGGGAGGCAGACACGGTCAACACTTTTAAGAGTAGACTTAAGACTTTCCTTTTTGATAAAGCTTATAGTTAGGGCTGGCTCAGGTCATCCCTTAGTTATGCTGCCATAGGACCAGACTGCCGGGGGACTCTCCTCCTCTCTCTCTCTCTCTCTCCCTCTCCTCCCCTCTCCTCCTCTTTCTCTCACCATCAGTGGACATACATGTCTCATTAATGCATGCTACTAACCGAACTTCCCCGGAGTTTTTGTGCTCTGTCGTCCAGCAGGTTCTCGTGGATCGTGGCTGCTGCTGTGATCCTGCGCAACGTCCACTACATATATTATTACTGTCATTATTGCTACCATATCTGCTACTGTGGTCATTTTATCATTCATTGTAATTCATTGCCATTTTATCATTCATTGTAATTGTACAATATGTTTGTGTTGACTTGTTCTGTACACGTGACATCTATTGCACGTCTGTCCGTCCTGGGAGAGGGATCCCTCCTCTGTGGCTCTTCCTGAGGTTTCTTCCACCTTTTTTCCCTGTTAAAAGGGTTTTTTGTGGGCAAGTTTTTCCTCACTCGAACCGAGGGTCTAAGGACAGAGGGTGTCACTCCCTGTACAGATTGTAAAGCCCTCCGAGGCAAATGTACTTTGTGACTTTGGGCTATACAAATAAAATTTGATTTGATTTGATTTGATTTGAAGTTTCTTGGTTGGTTTCTTGGTTTAGTACTCTTTTGCTTAGATTTTTTTCTCTAGTTTGAACAATTCTGACAATAAAAATCTTGTAACTTAGAAGTACATCTGGTTTTACGTTGCTTCCTCTTCCCTGATCGAACTAGCTCGTAACATCGATATTGGCTCCATACTTCTGCACATAATAATTATTTATCATATCATAAAATAACAATCATAGTGAAATGTGTTATTAGTAGTCTGATGTAAAAATGCTAAATGTTGCCGTTCTGTGTGTCTCAGATCTGTGCACGAGCTCCCCTCAGACCGCCGAGGAGCTGGAGAGCAGGAACAGGCTGCTGCGTCTGCTGGACTCGGTGATCGACGCTCTGGTCTGGGCCATTTCCAAAATGGGCCTGACGACCCAGCAGCAGACTCTACGCCTGGGACACCTCACCATGCTGCTTTCCCACATCCGCCATGTCAGGTAGAGCCAGAGACGGCAGGAAACCATGAACTGTTGCAGCAAGGTCCAGAGAGGAGAATGGAAAAAGCAGAAATACTGAGAGACATTTACACACTAGACAACTTTATTTCTGTCTACTTAATTAGTGGGACATTCTGCTTTCTGGTATATAGTGTATTTATCTGTCAACACCTCCGCGTCCTCCTCATGATAGTGAAGTAAAGCTTTGTCGTCCTCAATCTTTTCACAGTAACAAAGGCATGGACCACCTGTCCACCATGAAGAGGAAGAATGTGGTGCTGGTGTACGACCTCCTCCTGGAGATGTTAGACGCCAACACGTCCAGCGGTAGCAGCAGCAGTCAACCGTCGTCCTCGCCGAGCTCCGAGACTTACTCTGACCAGCACCAGTACCCGCAGCCTCCGTCTCACCTGCGTCCAGGCTCAGACCAGACCATGGCTGACCACACCATTGTGCCTCCACACGAGCCGGCTGAAGACCCAATCCTGGACGGACACCTGGGACGCTCTGCCCCTCCAGTCCTCGCCACCATTTCAGAGTTTAGTGGTGCCTCAGATGGACACCAATGAGTAAGTGAGAGCAGCGGAGAGAGGAGGATCGTTAATCCAGGCTGGGTCGCACCAACAAAGATTCTTTTCTAATCCTGATTAAATCATTGTTGCGCCAACTCTGAATACTCTCAGATTAAGAAAGATTCAATTTAAACCTCCATTTAGTTTTTACTCTAAACCTGGATTGACTCCAATTTAAGTCCTGATCCAGTATTAACTTTAAACTCACACTTGAGGAGGTTTGACTTGTAAACACTGTTCATTTACTCATGTTAGTTTGGGAGAGGTGATCCGGTAACTCACCTGGCAGAGCACACACCCCGTGTACTGAGGCTACAGGTTTGATTCCATCCTGCAGTGCTTTGCTGCATGACATAAACTCAAACTTATTGATTAAACTTTAACTTTGGTTTACATCAGTGAACATTATTGATGGATTTACACTTTACTCTGCTTGATTATGAATCAGGATTTACTCATTTTAAACCTGGTTTTGCTAAACTAACCAAAGGGCTGTTTTGAAGCCAAAAATGCGGCGTTGGATATACTGCTTCTTCTGCCTCCAATCAAAGTGTCCACGCTCTTAATTTTTCATAACTTTAAAGTCTGTGTAAAGGCAATTCCATGTTTTCTTTCAAAATACAATAAATATGTTGGAAAATAGTTGCTGAAAACAACGGGTTAGAGGTTCAAACAGTTTTTTACCAGTTTTCAGTCCAGGATTTTGTGGGTGGTCCTAAAACGAGACCGTGTGATGTTATACGGTGGTCATTAACATAACATTTGCATAACTCCGCCCCTAGCACAACAGTATAGAAGCCTTAACGGTATAGATTGTGGTTCTGGTGGCTCCAACATATAGTGCTGAACAATACCAATAATAATGCTAGCTGTAGCATCCATATTGTGCTTGTTACAGTCCTAAAACTAGATCACGTGACGTCACGTGGTGATCATTAACATAAAATTTGCACATTCCGCCAAGTGGGTGTGGCTTTGGCACATTCAGTGGACACGCCCTCACAGTCCTGGAGCTGAGAATACTGCTCATTTTTACCTGATTTTGACACCTAATTTCATAAACTTGTCGTTATTTTTGATCATTCAAATTTGGCTCGGTGGTTAATAACACTTTCTTCTTTAGTCT
Organism: Miichthys miiuy; assembly: GCA_036365135.1. Taxonomy (NCBI): domain Eukaryota; kingdom Metazoa; phylum Chordata; class Actinopteri; family Sciaenidae; genus Miichthys; species Miichthys miiuy. Next base: position 4,021,380 of record CM071615.1, on the reverse strand, counting down.
GACAAACTCAAAGCACACATTTATTTTGACTTTATATGGACTTTAAGCCTTAATATAATTTGAACAGGTGAGTTGTATATAAATTCACCCTCAGTACAGTTGTCATGAACGGGGAAATTAGCTATAGAGACCAAAACAGTTTTTTGTACCAGGTTGTAAACATGTTTATTTCTGCTGTGAAGTTGGACATTTGGACCTGGGGATTAATGGACTGACTCACTTCAGGAGCCAGCCTTAACTGGATGTTTGAGGAGCTTCTTTTTGGCAATTGTGCATTGGCTTCATTTCCCAGTCACATAGGTTGCCGCTTGGTTAGAACTAATTTTTGTTGGTGCAACCCAGTCTCAAAATAGTAATACCACCAATTTGTGTATTTTTCATGCTTTAACTGATCGCTAAAAAAGGACGGAAATGATCGCAGAAAGGAAGGAGGTAAAGACAGACAGTTGAGAAAAGGCAGTAAGAGAAGAGGGAAAGACAAAAAGAAAGGGAATGTAGGAGGGAATTGCAACAATGGAAGGAAAGAAATAAGGTCAGGAGGAGGGGGAGAAAAGGAGGTAAAATAGCAAGGAAATAAATTAGGACATGGTTGTACAGGGTGTACCCCTGTAAGGGTGGTTGGTATAAAGGGAAAAAGGGAAGAAGATGGAGAGCGTAAAGTAAACCTGGAAGGGAGGAGGAAGGAATTGTCAAATTGGACCTTAACAACAGTACTTGAGTAAATGTACTTGTTTTCTTCCCCTCTGGTAAATAACTGTAATAACTTTCCTCACAGTTACATCCATCCGGAGCAGTGGTCCCTGGGCACAGAAGATGCAGCTCCATCAGTGGAACCAACAGACTACATCACCGCCGATTGAGTCGTCATGGAAACTGCCTTAGTGACACAACCGTAAGAGCAAACTGAGACTGAACCTTAATGGATTTCCACCGCCCCAAAAGATCCCAAAAAAATACACCAAAAAAAAAAGCAAAAAAACAAAAACAAAGTGCTGTTCTGTTGTGAGGTAAAGTTTTTTTTTTCTCGTTAAGATGTTTTTAGTCTTTGAAAAAAAAATGTTTTTGATCGAATGTATATTTTCAATGTGAAATACTTTCTGTGAATGTAGATGTTCACAAGAATATCGCTGAGCCTCTGCCTGTCAGTTTGAGCTCTTTTTTGATAAACGGTGTTTGTATGTCTTTTTTTTCACCTTGATGTAACGTCCAGAACAATCTGCCACCTACAACCGTCCGCAGTGACCTACAGGAAGGTGCATGTGGTCAACAGTTAGCATCATTTCCATAAGCGTTGGTAGACATAAAGCTAAAAAGAAATATATGTAAAAAAAAAAAAAAAAAGGCAGTGTTTTCTATCACACTGTGGTGTTTTTCTCCTTCACTACTACTGTGTACTTTGATGTTTTATTCAGTGCCTGTTCATCCAGGATTTTTCTACTCTCTTTGTACAAACTACAAGTGTCAGTGCAGTCGAGAAGCAGCAGTCTGTGGCCTTTCTATCAAAATGACTGTTAACAGCAGCTTTCTTCGCTGTTCATGTGGTTCAACTAAGGCTGGATTTACACAATGTGATACGTGGCACAGATATGTTCTTGAACACTCGGCACCAGCAAAACTGATGACAGTTTTAGAGCTTAAAACTGAAGCTCTTAAAATGTTAGTTATCATGTAAATATATTAACTTGCTAACTATAAACCTAACTTGCTATCTGTGTACATTCTGCCATATGTTAACAATGTTTAAAAATAAACATGCCAAAGCATATACTAAATGTTAGCATGTTTTAAAGACTTAAATTACTAGTCTTTTAATGGTAGGCCTAATGATAACATAATAATGCTAGCATATTACAATGCTTAACGTCACATAAAGATTAGCATGTTAGCATACTAACTTCACTACATTAGCAATATAACAAGCTATTACTCACTGTTAGCATGTTTAAGCAAAACCGAAAAAAACACTGTTGAGTTATTTGCATTTTTGTGTATTATTATTATTCATTTTCGACTTTTGAGTGAGTTTGAGCTCCGTAAAACTGAGCTTAAAGTAACCTTTGAGTTGTCGCACTTTGTAAGTCACGAAAACTAATGACTGACGAACGACCTTTGCCTTAGCCATACTGAAAGACTAACCAAAAGTTATTATGCTAAGTACACAATACAAGTTAGTATGTTAGTGTACTTATTGTAACATATGCATGTTGACATACTGTATTTACGTTTGAGCAATGTAACAAGCTCGTATTCCAACATACTTGGCATCAGTATAAAAGAAAAACAGTAAAATGTAACAGAAGCACCTTCATATAAGTGTATGCTAAACATTAGCATGCTAGTTGTATACATGTTGACACAGCCTACTTAAATTAGCATGTTAGTAATGTAATATTACACAGAATTGAATTACTTTGCACTGGATAATCCTGTTAAGGTTGCTGCACATTTAAATAAATATATATACTTAAGTTCATGACATGAAACCTATATAATAACCTACTAAAGTAAAACATGCTAAATGTTACCACACTAACATGTGCTAACATAAGCATATTACTAAACAAGCTAACCTGTGTAAGTTGTATACATTTTATTATTATTATTTCAACATAGTGCAGTGTAGTGATTTTAGCATTTTATCTCCAACATTTTGATAAAGATAAATCTTTTTACCTGAACATCATTTGTTTTTTAAAACAGCCGGATTCTTTATACAAATATAATTTTATTAAACTCAGACTCAGTTCACCGAGTGCCCTTTACATACTATTAAATATATCACACGTGATTTTTAAGGATATACTACTTCTACTGCTAGTAAGCGTTCTCTTCCTGCCAAAAAGCCTCAGTCTAGACAGCAGATATAAACAAATACATTTTCATATTTGGTTCATTTAGGTTCAGTTTAGCTTATTAAAGGTTGTTATTCCACCAAGTAACTAAACATGGTGAAATCATCAGTGTTTTTTTGCTGTAATATACATTTTCTCGAACACACAAAGTGCAGAACTTTGTTTTTTGTTTTTTCTTGTGTTTTGGACTGGTTTGCTGTGGTGCTTTTGATTATAATGTTGTTAATCACTTTTCTCTTGGAACAGAACAGTTGGTTATTTGGTACCATCCAAATTATTTTGTTTTGACCTGGCCAGACAAAATGAGACAGTAAATTCTTCTGAATTTTTGGATAAAGTGCTCAAAACGCAGCATTCAAGTCCTTTTTGGACGTCCACTCATGAGCTGTGCCACTTTTTGCCAGTGTAAATTCAACCTTAGTGCCAGATTATCTCACCACTGTTGGTAGACAGATATATGTTCACTATCCTTTCTTTCCTAATGTCTGTGGCTTGTACATGCATGCGCACAAACGCATACACACATTCATCCAAACCTGACAGTTTGTGCTCAACACACACATTCATATCTCCGATCTTTCTCCGGTTCTTTCTAACACAGCGATAAAGCAAACATGCAACCACAAATCATCATAATCAATCATAAACACAGTTTATTGTCAATCAGAAATGACAATCTGTACATCCCATAAATAATAGTTTGCAAAATAAATCAAACTTCACACACGTTGTCGTTTGTTTCTGTTCTGCTGGCCTTCTGAGTGTGAGCAGGAAATTATGTACAAATTGGTATCAAACACTGAGTTTCAAATCAAATCATATATTCTTTAACATTAAGGATCAATAATATTAACAATGTAAATTACGTACATTTAATGATCTTTGTGCATTTACACAGCTACATTCAGTGCCCAAAGGATCGCTTACATTCATGTTGTATTCTAAGTCTGGCTTGTTAGATTCTGACACCAGTCGGACAAGTGCGCGACTGAAGAGTGTTTTAAAGCAGTATTCAGGTAAATCCAACATGTTTGTTACAGTGTAAACCACAAACTGTGTATTTTAGTTCAGTCTTTGTTTTAACCTGCAGGGCTTCACTCCATGGAGCTGACTCGGACACTGTTGGGAGTATTAGTTTAATTTTTTTAATATAAAGACCACACGGCTACAACATAATCTTGCTGAAAAGCTGAATGGCAGTGTGATATGTGTTTGCTGCTGTTAATCTCCTAACACGTCAGTATTAACCCTTTAAAAACAATAAAAAAAGTGAAGTTTGTGATTAAATCGAACGTGTAATGTGAAATGTCAACTCCTAACTCTGCAGCTGTACAGACCTATTTAGCCTCTTTAAGCTAACTGTTTTGGTTTTACAGCTTCACAGAGACCAGATGGTTGAATCTCAGTGCTTGAACTGGAGTTAGTTAGCTACTAGCCAGTGAAAAAAGTGGAACATCTAGCAGAAGAGAACAGATATTTTTCTTTCCCGGCGGGACGATGATAATGTTGCTCTGTCTGCTGGATGTGTAGGAAGGCAGTTTTTATGCTATTAGCTTGTGGGCTAAAAGTACTTTAGATTAGTTATTGTTATCTCAGTGTATTTAAATGCTTCCTGCCCCCTAGTGGTCAATAATGGCATTATGCAGCTTTAATTTGAGGCTCTGTGCCTTTTTTAAAAAATATTTTAGGTTGAGTGACCTGCTAAAATACTTAAAAATGACCTCCAAAACATTGGCCGTAAAGTTTACATCATCATAGGAAAATATCTGTCTATTTTACCAAGCCAGTGTGACTTTGAAAGCCACAAATATACAATATATAAAAGCAGTTTAAATTCTCGCCCCGTGTTAAATTACTTTGATAGGTTTCAGAGCCACGCTCATGCACAAAAACAATAATTTACCTTCTTAGGAGTTTGCCCTTATGTACAAAATTCACCAGTAACGCCATTAAAAGTACCTTATCTGATAAAGTTATGGAGTTCTGCTGGCTACAGAAAGGCATGTCTGCAGATGAGTCACTGCCATCATTTAAAAAAACAAAACAAAAACAGTCATATCTTAAATACCTCTAAATCAAACAGCAGAAACAAAACACTTATTTTCTGTACAAAATGTGCCGTTGATGAGTGGCTGTCTTCTAGGAAAAACAGTAAAAATAGCTGCAGTGGTAGAAAATGGCTGGTGTACTTTGGTAATAACTGTCCTTTATCCTTTAAATTAGATCCCACGGGCCATAGTGAAAGTAGAAAAAATTAAAATATACTGTAGATATTAAAATAAATCTGGTTGTTTTTGCACCACATGTTGCAGATGTTTGTTTGGGGACGTTAGATGGCAAATCTACATATAAAAATGACAAAACTTAAAAACAAACCACTGATATGGCTTCTCTTTTTTTTTTATAACCGTGGAGCTACACAAACAATAAATACATTTTTAAATACACCAATAAAATTTAGTCAAACACGCAAGGTTAAGGCCTTCAGACATGAAGGGCAGCGCCGCTTCGCCTTTGAACGAAGGTTTGAGCCTCGAGTTTTTCAGTCCTCCAACTCAAGAGGCCGAACTGCACCACTTGGGCGTCGCGGCAGTTTTCATGTGGGCGGAGGGCCGTTGGTGTAACGCAGCATTGGGTAGAAGGAGCGAGCGAAGTTGTTGGATAGCGTACAGCTGTAATCCTCTTCAGACAGAGGCACCAGGCAGGCCAGAACCAGCAGCATGAAGAAGAGCAGGTGCAGGGGGAAGGCAGCTCGTAGAACCCGGTAGAAGAGAGGTCGACGTGGGGAAGAATCCCTCCTTTCCTCCCTAGATGTGGACACAAGTTATAGGTTGTTTATTTTGACTTTGCAGCAGAAGTTTCACAAAACAAATCTTGAGGATGAATGCAGGAAAGTTGAAAGCTCTGGAAAAAGATAATAGTTAGACTTAAAGGCCAGGAAGACAACTGTGACGGTCATATTGAAGTATCACAAAAACTGTGAACCTTACCTTCTAGTTGCCGGTTGTCCAACTGTAGCTGCCTGTAGACCAACCTCCTCCTAAAGCAACAAACCAGTCAAACATGTTAATCACTGTGTTCTACGAATAAATAAGAGCAGTGCTGATTTCTACGTGTATAGAAAATGTCATAAAAATGTCAGAACGAGACGCGACATTTTAAAGGGACAATGTGTCACGTTTTATGTTGATGTCCAAGCAGTGCCAATGGTAAATGTGGTCAACTGAAGCAATAAATCCTCAGAACGACTATATTGACTGTGAAATCTGTTCTTCCAGCACTGTCATGTGACACATACAGCGATGTCGTCGGTGTGAAAGCTGTAAGCCTGAAGCTTAAATGCAATGCATCCTGGTACATGTAGGCATTGCCAGAGTGACTCAGAGAGCAGGAGAACTCAGCTTTCTCAGTCAATATAGCTGCACAGAGGAATTTATCGCTACACTTACTATCAACACTGACTGAACGTCCACATAAAACGTGACACATTGTCCCTTTTAATGTTAGCATGTTGCTAATGTAACAAGCTAACATGCTAATTGTAAGCGAGTTAATATCATTTAGCTGACAATGTGACTTTTACTCTGGTGACCTGTTATACTATACAGTTATACAGTATATGTTAATACTGTCGTAGAATATATATTATACACCGCACTGACAAAATGAACCAGTGCAACTGCCTCCGACTCTCACAATTTCACGCAGCAGTCTGGCTAACCTCCGGTCCCTGAAAGAACACGGCGGCATGTCTGGTCTTCAATCAAGCCACATTAAATTCAAATCGCTAATGCTCGCCTACAAAGTAGTCTCCTCCAATGAACGACGCCTGGCTCTGCCACCCATACTCTCAGTGCAATCCAAACTCTCCGCGTCTGTTGTTCCCTGTTGGTGGAACAACAGACTAACGCTACCAACAACTGCACATGATAAATCTATCCCCCTCTACAACTGTCACAGTACTTATTGCTGCACTAACATGTCCTTGTCACACTGTACACTGACTGGTTCTCTTTTTAGTGTCAGCTAAATGACTTCATGTAAATGTTAACATTGTCATGCAGAGATGTTGAGTATTTTAACTGTGCGGTATTACTTTTAATTAGATAAACGATGTGAATTCTTTCTCCTACGCTGTAAACTGTAAGTCTGACCAAAGGTAAGTGTTCAGGTGTACCTTGAGGAGAGGAGAGCTGAGCGTTCCCAGACCGATGCTGTCCATTTCAGAGCTGGTCGAGCAGGTTTCCTGAGACACAGACAGCAAACAGACAGACCGTCAGACTGACTGAACCAGGTAACTGAACGTCTCGCTCATGTCGTCCTTTCTGTTTGTTTTCTTGGAATGTGGAACACCTGAGCTGACGTACATTTGTCTCTCTTTGTTTGTGTTTCTCTCTGATGCGCACAGATACATATTTGAATAAATGGGTCAGATTGCAGCGATGACAGAAGTCTGATTTATATTCAACAAAAGAGGACTTTACAGACGCTGACTTGAGGTTTTTCATAAGATCCATATAGAAATGTCCATTTTACTTCTTTAGCAGCATATAAAACAATTTATAAAACATGGACTGTGTCTGTGAAAAACTAAAGTACTATAATTTTACAGGTCTGCAGTTTCCAAATGATTTTCTAATTACTTCTTGGATAGAGTTTTTTCGTAATTTGTAAATATTTGTGGGGAAAATAGGAAAAATGTTCCCATTAAAACACAAAAGAATGTTTATTCATTGCTCATTTATAATGAGAAATTTCATGTTTTTTGTATTGTACAATTATAGTCCTGAAAATACAGGCCCACAGAATAAATTGTTACCGTTATTGTCAGGAGAAAGTTTAATGATTTGGAGATGCTGTCGAGTCCAAAAGGTTAAATCAAGTTTTGTTTCCCTGTTAGTGCTTTTTATTACACAGCGCTACATTCAATATTAAAAATGAATTCATACAGCTTTTTAAGAGCAAGGTAGCTAAACAAAGACTCCAGACCCTGAATGCCTTTATGATCGCTTAACTAAGAATAATGTTTTTCCTTTACCTGTCACTTTTATTCCAGCAGCTGTTCAGAGCTTGGTGCAGTTAAAGCAGACGTACCTGTAGTCTTCCCTGCAGCGTGTGCAGGTCGGCGGCCGTCTGTCGCAGCAGCAGACGCAGCTTGTTGCAGATGACGTGGACCTTCTCCTTGGCCTCGATGCTGTCCTCTCCTGTGGCCTCCAGGAGGAGCTGAGAGGAGATCTCCTGCAGCGAGGAGACCTGTCGCTGACGGCCACGGAGCTCCTCCTGCAGAGTCTGGAGCCGGGGGGAGGAGGAGAAGAAGGATGGGAGGGCGACAGAGAGCACAGGAGTCAGTATATAGCCGGGACTGATGGACAGTTCTTATAGTTCACTGACTGGTGATAATCTGTCCTGTGTTGACAGCTTGGATCGCGGTGTGTACTACAGATCAGTCTAGACTTAAAGGGCTGTCCAGTAAATCAAAAGTAAGATTCAAGCACTTTCAAGGTACCTAAAGCCAATGACTCATGGAGCTATGAATGAGTGAACACGCCGGGAGACAAACAAACAAACAAATTATTAATTTTGTGTCGATGAAACACAGATTATGTTGAAAATGAAGCATTTTTCCAGGCGTAAATCTGAATTCAAGCACTATTCTCACCTTGAAAACGGTTTAAACTTAGCAGTTTATATTCAAGACTTGTACGAACTGTGTGAATTTAAAGATGTTACATAATCCATAATAAAGACTACTTTTCCCATAACCCTCTTTGCCAGATGATGGAATATTCTCACAAACTTCCCCAAAAGTTCCCTCAGCTCAAACTAAAATGCTAAACAAAGCATCACTGGTCTCACCGTCAGCGTGTCTCTGTGCTCGAGCAGGACGGAGCGCGACACCGACGGGTCGCTGACGCTCACGGTCTTGAGTTTGTTCTCGGCCTGGGCGAGCCACAACAGCAGGGAGTGCAGAGTCTCATGAAACTCCTGAAGAAGAAGAAGAGGTCAGAGGTCAGAGGTGCTGCTGGTGTCTATCATTACGTCATGAACGTGGCAGTGACTGTCTCTATGTCTAACCTGACACTGCATGAGTGCGCAGTGCAGCCTCCTCTCCCAGCTCTCCAGGCCTCCGCAGGCCTGCGTCCAGCTGTGATTGGCCGAGACGAGGGCCTCCTGCAGCTCCCGCAGCTCGGCGCTGTCGCCCCGCAGGAAGTGATGGCTGCTCAGGTTGACAGAGATCATCAGACATTTGTAGCTGTTGAAGGCCTTCTGCATCTCCTGGAGGGAAGAGACGAGCGTCAGTGTGGATGTGATGAAGTGTTTCTCTGTAGTGTAGATCTGTTCTACCCCCAAAGCATTTCTAGAAAACACTGAAGGCCGTCTGCTGTATTTAAAGTCTGTAAAGTCCGTCACGCGGTGATCATTAACATAACATTAGCGTAACCCCGCCCCCTAGCGCAACAGTATAGAAGCCTTAACGGTATAGATTGTGGTTCTGGTGGCTCAAACATATAGGGCTGAACAATACCAATAATACTGCTAGCTGCAGCATCCATATTGTGCTTCTTACAGTCCTAAAATGAGATCACGTGACGCCACGCGGTGCTCATTAACATAAAATTAGCATGTTCTGCCAAGTGGGCATGGCTTTGGCGTGTTCAGTGGACACGCCCCCACAGTCCTGGAGCTGAGAATACTGCTCATTTTTACCTGATTTTGACACCTAATTTCATAAACTTGTCGTTATTTTTGATCATTCAAATTTGGCTGGATGGTTAATAACACTTTCTTCTTTAGTCTGACAAACTCAGAACACAAATTTATTTTGACTTTACACGGACTTTAAGTCCTTCATCTCCTTCTCTCAGAGATGTTGTTGCTGTGTCTCACCTTCAGTTTCCTGATGTTGACCTCTATGTCTCGGATGCTGGTGGACGGTGCAATCCGCTGCAGCCTCTCTAGCTCTGGCAGCACCCTGCCCAACCAGGAAGTAACATCGGAGAGGTCGGAGTTCAGCTTCTGCCACTGCTCCAAATCCTGCTTGATGTCTGTGTCACTGTTAAACTTTTGGGCTTGTAGCAGCTCCCAGCGCTCGATCACACCTGCAGAGACACAGATTATATATGATGAATGGTGTCATTCGTACGTCTGTTCTCACACTATGTAACTTTGGGCCCGGTCGGGAGAAGTACGTAAGCTTTACTTTAAGTCACACACCACCAACTATTTGACTGATTTTGGTGAAACTGGATCATATTTTATGGAGAAAATTTTTCTGCTTTTCCCTCTGATGTCCTCCAGCTGCTCTGCCTCAACTCTCTGTGATTTACAGTTTCCTGATGGACAGTGAAGTAAACTGCTGCCAACTGTAGCTGCTGTTAGCTAATGTTAGCTCAGTTTGTTAGCTGGACTGCTCGGACTGTGAGCTCAGAGCACCGGGGGAGTGTTAGTGTTTGTACCACGGGAGTTTTGGACCACCGGGAAGAAGAAGAGGAGGTTTTCAGGGGAATGCTGAGATGGTGTCGTGCCAGAACCGGAGCTGACTTTTAGTGGTTGGTGAGAGCTTGGTGAAATAAAAGGCTGAAAGACAGACGCCGAGCTGGGCTGACTGCTGTTGGACTAGTAAGTAATATTAGCTGGCTGCTATGTCTTGTGTTGTCCTTGTTGATGTTTGGCTGTTAGCAAAGTTGTCGACTCGCTAGTTTTTGATCATAAGTAATGTAACCAGAACAAATACACGTGTACAGCTGTCCATATTTATGACAGTGACACTGAAACTGGAGGAGACAAATCACAACAAATACAGATTTATATGAGATGTTACTTAAAGTTTTTGCATGTATTTATGATTTAGTGTTCATTCATTTGATGCTAAATGCTAAATGTCCCATTTTAACAAAAAAAGGATTAGCTTATGAGACATTGAGTGAATACTGCAACAAACAAGGCGCTCACAGAGAAGATAAACAGCCTCAGCGTGATGTTTTTACATCAGTGTGACAGAAGTCGACAGTAATTGATCTGACAGCTTCGACAGTTACTTAAAAGGCAAATTAATCGAGCAAAACCAGCGTCCCCAATGTTTCTCTGTTATAAATTATAATGAAATATTTGTCTGGTGGTCGAATAAATCAAGTCATTTGAAGACATCTGGGAACTTTATAGTGACAAACTTAATGATGACAACATGTTAGTTAGATTATAATCGGGTCCTTGAATGCATCATTTCTCTGTTCAGCTCTCACTGACCTGTGCTGGTCTGTTTGTCAGCCGTGCTGCTGGTCAGACCCGGATCCTCTGGCTCCTCCTCGTCGTTCAGGATCAACTTGACCCTCTTTACGCTGTCGATGGTGCCGCTGCACTCTGACATGAGCTTAGCCTGACCACACACACACACACACACACACACACACACACACACTTAACATAAAATGGTCATCTTCAGAGAAAAACGGAGGTAAAGTTGTGGCTGTGTGCGTCCTTACGTAGCCCCGCTGGTGGAAGGGAGTGCTTGTGGCGTGCGTGGGAGACGAGCTCAGACCTCGGATGATTTCTCGCGGGACTCGTTTCCTCTCTGGAGAGCTGGGCTGGTGCCAGCTGGGTGGGTCGGTCATTGACTTCACTGAGAAGAGAGGTTTAAAGTTTTTAAGAGGTTTAAAAATAAAGTAATAATGAAATTCACACAAACCATCTGACATGCATAAATGTCAAAAACATGCAAAAGCACAAATAAAAGTCAAAAACATCCACTGCAACGTCATGCAAGTCTCACGTTCTGTTTGATTTTAAAAGTTGCAGTAAAAATGAGCCAAAACGAAAGTGAACTAGCTGAGGGATGGTAGGGGGTGGAGATGAAGGTGTGCTGGGTACGGCTTGGTGGGTTTGGGGTTGCTAGGTGACGGGATATGACGGGCCTGTGCACACACACACACAGTGAGGCAGTCGCATGCAGGAGGCAGAGTGCCTACCCGAGGACACTTTCACCGCTCTGACAGTCGCTTTAATGAACGACTCTGAGCTCTCTGTGACCTTCACATCTGGAAGAGAGAGCGGAGGTCAAAGGATGAAGAGAGGATCGAGGAAGACTGATTTAAAGCAGTTATTTTTTTTAAGTGACTTCATATTTTCTGTATATTTCATGTCATATTCAGTTGATAACAAGAGAAGAGAACAGCTGATCAACTGAACAATGAAGCCAAACAGTTAAACAATAACTGCAGGAAGTTTGGAGCAGATTATTTCCTGTCAATGTTTCATCACAGATGAGTTTTTTGAGATTTTTCTGAACTTTTTCTGTCTGTTATGTTTGTTTGTTTTTTATTTCAAATAATCGTACAAACGTCATGTTCTTCTTTTTGGACAGATTCACTGTTTTCTCATTCTTTGGTTGTTTTATCTTCGTTCTTTTCCAAAACAGGATGCGGCTGTTGATCAGAGAGGCCCTGTGAATAGAGCTCGTGTTCAGGTCAGACTATATGTGTAGTTTTTATAGGTTTTATCTCATTAATTACAAAGTGACAATATTTGACATTATTGTCATCGTTTTTCAAACATTTAAGATTCAAATCGACTCGCCAACAGGAGCAGGTTGCTCCATCATCCATCAGAAGCTGCGTAGATGGAAGCAAATTCATGATAAAAAAAACAAATGAACTGATAAGGAGTGAGGACATCAGATTATTATTTATCACCTGACAGAGCGCTGAAGAAGGTGGCGTCCTCATCGTCTTCATGCGACGACGATCCCCCGACGTCGACCGTGTGGTCCCACTCCAGCGGGATGGAGTCAACGCTGACGGGGGTCTCCCGTCCCGATTGCTCCAGAGGGGGCGCCAGGAGGTGACACATGGCCTGCCGTCCAGCTGAGACTCCACCTACAGCTGGAACCTCCTCCTCCTCCCTCTCATTCCTTGCCTCCCCCCACGAGGTCCCGTTGGTTAGATCGGGTGAGTCGTCCAGGTCCGTGTCCCGGTCTGACAGTTCACTCTCCTCCTCCAGCACCTGAATAAAAGTCCACGAAGAAGAGGAAGAAATTAAGAACCAAAAACTCTCGAAAATTAGAAATGAGCCAAACGATACATGTAACCATGTTTGATATCATCAACTATACTTTCTAGGCCCTCCACCAAACTACATTTTAATTCACTTAAATATGAGATAATTCAGTTTCTCAAGTGATTTCAAACTGGCAATTCTCTCCGACAAAAAAAAAAGACATTTTCTTTTTTTATCTGGAGAACTTCAGAGAAGCTTTAGTTTTATGAACGAGAACAAGAGTTCGTATAATCAAGCCACCAAGCATCAACCTCCATGGTTCTGAAATTAAGTCAACATAGGAAGTGCTAAAAACTGCAGTTCCTCAAATGTCCACTTGAGGCTGGTTCCAGGAGTGAGTCAGTCTCCAAATAAATAAATAAACATGTTTACAGCCTGGTACAAAAAACAGTTTTGGTCTCTATAGCTAATTTCCCCATTCATGACAACTGTACTGAGGTTGAATTTATATACAACTCACCTGTTCAAATTATATTAAGGCTTAAAGTTATACAGAATTAAGAGTGTGGACAATTTGGCATCACAGGTGGGTAGAGTCACAGGTGACCTCTTTGATTATTTTTGGATTAGCCAGAGGCAGGACGGCCAGTATGGAGACGACCAGAGCCATGAAATAACCAGTTACTTTGTAAAAGTCCAGAGAGTTATGATTGAGTATTTTATTAAAGGGTCTAGATTATGTCTGTAAATACATGCAGGTCTGTTAGGACAGGAAAGTTAGGACCCGACTGCTGGTGGCCATTTTGATGCGATATGTTGAGCTATGCCTGAATAATAACCTGTGAATTACATTGATGTGAAGCTGTTTGCAGCATCTGTTCTGTGTATCGCATGCTGTGTCTGTATTTATTGGTTTTTGGAGAAGCCACTGACAAATAAAATCCGCCTCATTTTGTCTCATTGGTGGGTTCAGTTCACCCGGGCTTCTACGTGGTACTGACCGGGCGTCTGTTGACGAGACGGTGGTGGAAGCGAGCCACTCTGCCGAACACCTCCTGGCAGTACGAGTGCAGCTCCTCCAGCTCGTCCTCAATCAGCACGGCGTCCAGGGGAGCACTCTTCTGGATCAGGTTCTCCCCGAACACAATCAGGGCATCAATCTTGTTGGTGTTCAGAGTGATTTCCTGCTGGAAGCCCTGCAGGGTGAGACATGAGGGGAGGAAAACGGTCATGCCGGAAGACAAGCAAACAAACCAACGTCGGTAACGAAGGTTAGAAACGAGAGCGGTTATACGCAGAGACTTACGTTCAGCTGCCTCATCTTGTCCTCGATGTCGCTCTCGGAGAAGTGCTCCACGTTGGTGAGCTGGAGGTCCATCTCTGTGAGCCAGACCAGGATCCCCTCACGGGTTCCCTCAAAGTCTTCTCTCTGAGAGGTAAAGTGCTGCAGGAGCACAGAGCAAAGGGCGGACATTGTTATCTAACTGCTGTTTACATATTAAAATTTATAATAATATTACATTTTAACTCGAATTTTACTGTACTCTGTACGTATTTACTGTATTTATGGTAATAACATTAATATATATCCTGATATCTGAGTCCTTCCCTTCTTCCCCTCCAATCTGATAATTCATGTCTGTATATTTTCACTGCTACATGAAGCACTCTGACCACGCTCTGCTTGTGAGGTCAACCAGCACCAATCGGCTCTTTGATTACATGAAATCTATAGAAAGCAACATGAACGTCCTCCATCTGCTCAGAGCCACATGCCGCCATGAAAACAGCTTCCTGCCAACGTGACGCCTCGTGCCTCGTCACTGTCTGAGAGGTGACCTAAATCCTGACGGCTTAACGCAGAGAGCAGAGGGGGAGGATAGATACAAGGTGTTGTTTGCTCTCTGACCGTTACCTATTTTCTTTGTGTTTTGATTCAGATGCCACTTTAATCTCTCTCTGTGCAATTAAAATTCTTAATCCATTGACCTCTGACCTCCTGTCTCACCTTGAGTCTGCGGAGAACGGAAGCCACCCTCTTCTGCAGGCCGTCCCACCTCTGGTTCCCCTCGTGGACCATGACTTTCAGCTTGCTGGCTGAGTCGGTTCGGTTCTCCCGGGCCAGGCGGCGATACTGTTTGTTGACCAGCTCCAGCTGAGTAAGACGCTCGTGAACCTGCCGCTGGAACGCCTGAGACGAGAACATACGAGATTTAATTTATCTGTTAAGATGTCCCACCACAAACTAGACAACTTATGTTGTTTGTCTAACCCTAACAGCCCAAGATCTACTTTTAAAATTAGTTTGTTAGTTTGAAGAATAGATGGTGTATATGTGACGTCGCCCACAGGTTTCTGAACAGCTTTGTGAAGCTCAGTGTGGTGGCTCTGTCCAATGCCATGTTGGACAGAGCCATGGAGGTCGCTGCTTAATGGAAACGTGTGTGTGGGGATTTGGAGTTTGCTGGATTTTGTTTGTTTCGAAGTTTTAAAGGTGAAGAAGCAAGGAGTCTTTCACAATTTTTAAGAGATTTAGGATATTTGAGTATAAAATGTGTCACTGAATGTGTATTTAACCTTTTAACTCAATGAGTTGAGTTGAAAAATAAAAAAGTGTTGTGATGGTGCATATTTCATATTTATGGTCATTTCTCTTTAAATGTGTTCTTAAAAGATGACTATAATGACGAAGAAACCCGATAATTTTTGTTTAAACGATTAAACGGTCTTTGGGATGAATGGATGAATAGATGGATGAATGGATGAATAGATGGATGAATAGATGGATGGATGGATGGATGGATGGATGGATGGATGGATGGATGGATGGATAGTGCTCACGTGGCCTCCACCAGCAGCTGCTCTGGAGGATTAACAACCTTTTGCAGTCACTTTATGGATTGGAACCTTCATCTAGCTCCCACAGCTACCATTACACATCGCTGACAGTCTGTATATGGGTCACTGGTCCACCACAGGATGATGTGTGTTTAGTTAACAACACCATCAACACTGGGTCCCTGTTGCCATGGAGAGCACGCTTCGGCCCAGATTACCAGACACTAATCTGTGTTTCTAATCCAGGCTGACACAGAGGTTACCTCTGTGTCACCTGAATCAAACAGTGTTTGAAAAACTGTAAAGGAAAATCTCCACCAACCCGCTGATGATTACCAAAACCAATCACCAACACTGTTTTGGTCAAAATAAGTTCAGAGTTATATGTGAAAATATCAGGTGAAACGCAAAGGTTCATTTTGACCAAATCAAAGTTAGTGATTAATGTAACAGTGGAAAGACAAACCAAGGTTTTTTTTTATTTTACTTTGTTGTGTTACCAGGTTTCGAGGTAAAATCACTGTTTTTATTGGTGGAATCTGGTGGCTTTGTTATCTCTGAAGGAAAAAAAAACAATCTGAGCCAGTGTAATTATCCACAGGGTCTATGTTGCAGCCACTGTGGCTTCTGCTGACTGCAGAGCTCTCGGTCAATATTGGAAAAATTAAAAAAAAATTGTTGCCCCTATTGTCTATTTTCACCAAAAATACCCAGGTTACCCTTTAACTTAGCCTTTTGTCAACAGAAAGACGTTACAAGTCATGGAGAGATTTTCAATAGATTTGCAGTGTAGATTCATTGTACCCAGAGGATGAATCCTAATGTTTCTAGTCATCCATCGATGATTCTACATCTACAGTAACTATTTAGATATTGAACTGTGCAGCATCATCATCAGGACAAACATCAACTCTTTTAGTCTGTATTTTTAGGTCTACGACCTAACCACTCCCTGAAAGAAAGTAACAGGACATATAACTTCCTGTTTCCAGGATTTATTTGCAGACCTCGAATTTCTTGAGCTCCTCTTTGGCGCTGGTGTAGAGGACGTTGGCGGAGTCCGGGTTGGCTGCAGTGAGCTCAGATGTCTTCAGCCAGTCTTCGAAGCGAGAGTAGTCGTCCAGGAACTTACACCAGAGACGCCAGGTCTCCTCAATCCTGAAAACAAGTTTTTGTGTGATGGGGAAAGAGGTTAACAACCTCACCTGACAGAACGCAGATTTTATCGTGACATTTCTGTCTATTTTGTGGTTTTAACACTGTCTGACCACTCACCTCATCCTCCTCTCCATGGACATGGCACAGATGTTCCTCCAGCGTCGGTCCAGGCTGCGGGTGGTCTGCTGGATCGAGTCGTTCTCAGAGTCACTGCCGCAGGCGTCTGCATCGTGGAGCAGGACGTCACAAAGCGTCAGCACCGACGCCACGCTCTCTGTGTGCTGCTCAATGTCCCGCTGCAGATCCTGCAGGTCAGACAGCACAGAAACACCTCTATCACATCTTAAGCGGCCATTTATTGGGCAGTTTGTCTTCTATACAACAACAGTGTTAGTCCTTTTGAGTTCAAAAAAGGTATTCAGTGGCCCAAAAACTATCCTGACATTTCAGACTGTAATAAATGAATGGTGTGAAAACCTATCCAGGTTACCACAGGAGTTTCCAAAACAGCCATTAATTCATCAGAGAAATAACAGCATCGTCAGCAAATGTGTGTCACAGTTATTAACATTTAGCTATTCAATTTTTAATCACATCAACATCCAAATCAACAGTTTTCCCTCAGCAGATGAAGTTCTTTTATTTGTCATTAAATGGCGCAAATTTAGGACTTCTGTCTCGTGAAAACAGTTACATTTATGGCAAAGTCATCGTCCAGGAGTCAGTCAACATCTGGAGAGAGATCATCGCATCTGATGCCATCTGAGACAGGAGATAACGTCTTGTCATGTGACTTCGACTTTAATATTTAGGTCACATGATGACAACTGAAGTTGACCTTCAGTTAAGATAAAACCAAAAACTTCAGAATTTTTCTTTTCTTTAGCTGTAAACCTCAGTCTCTCCTCAAACTCCTCCAGTTTATTTTTCACAGTCTCACAAGGCTGTAATTATCCCAGAGATCAATATGTCATTTTTTACAGTGAGCTTAGGTTTCAAAAATGCTCTCGCTACATTAAACGCCATCACACATAAAGACAACAGGGCTCATTGGATCCATAAGAGTCTCAGCTTTCCAGTCAGACCTAATTTATGACATTCCAACACAGTTTACTGGCCAAAATACTGCATGGGTTTTACCCAAAGTTGCATGGGATTAACATAAAGTACCCACAGAACCCATTTTCACTCAGATATCTTGAGTTGAGAGGTCAAAGGACCCATTTGAAAATGACCTTGACCAAGCGAGCATGACACAGTTGGTATCAAAAAATGCTTTTGGTCTTTTAGTTTCATACGATACTACTGTTGGCTCTTGTTTGTTCAAAGTTACCACTCTCTGGGTTGTCATGGCGACGGCTGAAAGCTTAAAGAGCCCATCCACACAGGAGTCATTTCAGCCGTCCCTCACTCACTAATGGTGAGAGCTGCAGCCTTTTCTGAGGGAGCGTCTCTTTCAGACGACATGGCTGTCTATTTCTTCCTCACTTTTACTTCATTCACTCATGTTTGCTTGTTCTCTCTCTCTCTCTCTCTCTCTCTCTCTCTCTCTCTCTCTCCTCTCTCTCTCTCTCTCTCAAACTGCTTCTTACTTCATGTCTTCTGTCCAAACTCAGACAGGCTGTTAAAAGTCCAATTTGTTTGACAGATTTTAAGTGTTCTCTTTTTTTTTACTTCTGTCACTCCCCTCAGTGAAAAAGTATTTTGAGATAGGACACGATTAGCACGATATTATCAGGTCAGCCGCGTCCATCATTGACATTTTGTGAAATGAATGGCTCACAGAATCCACCATGAAACTATAAAGAAGAATGAGAACTGTCCAAACTCTCCTAGAAGCTGTTGGTATTAGCAGCACCCCACAGTTCAGGACTAAAGAAGTTCACATGAAGCCATTTGACAACTGTCAGTAGCTTTTTTGTCTGCATAAAGCTCTCCTGCCTGACACATTTTTGGCAGCACAGAGTACTTTCAAACTTTAGATGCTGTGCTTTTCAGAACAGCAAAAAACACTATTGGTAACCAGCCTCTGGTCCCCTCAAAGGGAGAGGCATCAAGACATCAAGAAATGTTCCATGTTCATGGTTAAAAGTTTAGTATTCTTAAATAATCCTCTGTCTGTACCACAGTAAGTAAAAAGGTTCCACGACTACTGCTGACAATTACTGATGATACAAACTATCATCAAAGATGTCGAAGCCACAAGAATATAAAATAATCTAAATGGAGTGCTGCAGGAAAGACTCAAGGTCAAGGTCTGTGATTTTATTAACGTGTTCATGGTTAGTTCTGTGAGATAAAATATGTTAAAGTCTGTGTAAAGTCAAAATAAATTTGTGTTCTGAGTTTTTCAGACTAAAGAAGAAAGTGTTATTAACCACCCAGCCAAATTTGAATGATCAAAAATAACGACAAGTTTATGAAATTAGGTGTCAAAATCAGGTAAAAATGAGCAGTATTCTCAGCTCCAGGACTGTGGGGGCGTGTCCACTGAACGCGCTGAAGCCATGCCCACTTGGCGGATCACGCAAATTTTATGTTAATGAGCACCGTGTGACGTCACGTGATCTCGTTTTAGGACTGTAAGAAGCACAATATGGATGCTACAGCTAGCAGTATTATTGGTATTGTTCAGCCCTATATGTTTGAGCCACCAGAACCACAATCTATACCGTTAAGGCTTCTATACTGTTGTGCTAGGGGGGTCACATGACCCCCCTAGGGGGGTTATGCTAATTTTATGCTAATGATCACCACGTGACGTCACGCGGTCTCGTTTTAGGACCGCCCACAAAATCCTGGACTGAAAACTGGTGAAAAACTGTTTGAACCTTTAACTCCACATTTCAGTAATACATCGTTCAAAGTCTTTTCACGTGTTTTCAGCAACTATTTTCCAACATATTTATTGTGTTTTGAAAGAAAACATGGAATTGCCTTTACATGGACTTTAAGTATCCAAACCATTGTTTTTTAGGGTTTTGCGCATCATAAAAAAGGTGGCGGCTACCAAGTGGCTAAATAAGATAATAGAGATCAAACATAAGCATGCAAAACACGAGATTCATCAACTACTAGTCCGTCTTTACAGCCTCATCGTGTTTATACTTGAACTCAACTAACTAAATATACAAGATTTAAATAAAAGTTGGATGTTAAGTGATGGTTTTTACTTCTGTTTATTTTAGTTTTACTTTAGAACAGACTTAAGAATGCTTTTACAGAAGTGCACAAATGCTGTCAAATGTATTTGTGTGTAATGTAGAACAGGGTGCAACCGTCTTAACTTTGTGTTGAAGAAATACTCTTGGTGCAACGGTTTTGCCGATTACTTGTGACACACTATGTACAAAGGTTCACAGGCTGATGTGGTCCAGAAAAGAGTCTGAGAGATATTTTTGTTGATATGTTGCTTGATTCTTGCAAATTCACCCCTTTTCACTTCCACCCTGTGCAGGCACACACATTTTGCTTTTAGTAGGTAGTTATTACACTTCAGAAAAGATCAAATCTCATTCATCTCCTGTCTGAATCTTTCTCTCTCTCTGAACCTTTCCATCCATCCACTTCCTCTCACACCAGAAACTTTTCTCCTTTTGGTAAAGTAGCAGTACAGCGCGCTCCAAATGGACTAACATACTGAAGTCCATTTCCTTTCTTTGGGCCACTGGCTGAGGCCCGGCTCTCAGTGCATTTACCATCTCTCAGCCCAGTGTGGCATCTTCCTCCTTCACAAACACTTCTCTTCCTGTAGCTTGCTGAGATTTTACTTTGCAGCACATATTACTCTACTCTTCTATTATTATGGTGTGGACCACTACAGGGTGGCCGATAACATAAAGGGTTTAAAAGCAGGTGTGCGTCACGGGTGAGTGGTACTTCCTGCCCTAAAATTCCCCTAAAGTGCCCCGTGGCATCTATTCTCAAAGTGAAGTCTGTATTCTGCCTTGTGCCGTCGCAAAACAGCTTTTTAAGCCCTCTTTTGTACCTGCAAAGTGTCTGAGCTCAGGAAACGAAAGTGACCATTTGGGAGTCTGCTGTTATGATTTCATAATTTTACTTTTGTTCCTGAGATCTTTTTTTTTCAGTTTAGTTTGGTGAATAACTCTTAATACAACAAAACTAATCAGCCACTGCGGCGACAACTCCACACCCAGAACACCTGTTCACCATGCACTTATTTAACTTGGGCCGAGTGGACACGACCTCACGTGTTTGACTTTCAGGACTTTTCTGTGAAAATCCAAAGGCAGTGACGCTTATCCTCCCGAGTTCCTTCTCTCTCATAAGTTTAGAAATGTCCACTAATACAGACAAATGATCAGCAACCTCTACAACACACTATCAAACACCAAGGACCGAACTCCAAAGTCAAAGCCAACATTACTGCAAAGCATGTGCAGTTTGACTGAGCAGGAGGCTACGGAACAAGACTCGATCTCGGGCTGGCTTGCAGGCAGGCGGTAAAAACTAAAAAGAGGCTTCACTTTTTCATTGACTAGATACAGTATTTGAGAGGTTTGGAACTTCAAGCGTCTGGGCCCACCTGCTGCTCAGCCAGTTTCCTCTGAATCTCGTCGCTGTGGCAGATGTTGTACACCACCGGTTTGGCCAGCTCCGCTTCGATACGAGACAGCCACGTCCGCAGGTTGCTCATGTTCTTGTCAAGCTGCTGCACTGTCACCAGGGTCTCCTTCAGCTTCCTCACCCTGCAGAGAGAAAAATATCGTGTTACGGAAGGTGTCGCTCGAGTTTCTCTTTTGTTCCGCAGTTCATCTGGTCTTCTCTTACACAGAAGTAGTGGTAAGAAAAGATCCCACACACGAATACAAATACACGATAACAATGTCATGCAAAAATCCTCCTGCGGTGTTACCACTCTGTTATCAAACTATTAAAATGTTTCTACAGCTTAATCTCCTCCGTTTACATCTTTCTATTGAATTCCATTCATCTACTAACGTGTTGTGGTTATCACAGACTGATAGGTCTTCTTCCTCTGAGCCAAAAAACTGTTAAAAACACATCAATGAGCCACAAACACACGCACTCAATATCTAACAAACACCGTCCCTCTGCCAGAAATATTCACAAGAGCATCAAATGTGGATTAATGCACCACTGAAGTAGTTCCTAACAAATGCACTAGTTCTTCTTTCCTCTTCCTTGCTTTGATAAAAACTACACTGAGCAGCTGTTTTAGGAAATTACTTAAACTTTTTATAAAACAAAACTATATATTTATGATCCATTTATCTTCAGTGGGTCATTTTTATCAGTCATTTTGATCCCAGTGACCATTACAGCATGAATTCATACATTCTGTTATATCGGGCTTTCAGACGTCACTCGCGCCATTTTCTGCCCTGTTTTTTTCCACCATATCTATGAGAATTTTTAGCATTAGCTGCGCGAACACACACAATCTAATTTCCTCACTCACAGCACTCTCTGACATCATATCAAAACACACATTGTTTACGATGAATATGAAACAATGCCCCCCAGTGGAAACCAGAAAAACAGCATGTTTTTTCTCCAATAGGACAAACTGAAAGCGGTGGCATCTGGTGGAAGAGAGCAAAACTGCAATGTGAGAATTATGACATGATATGACATGATAAATGTAGGATTTTATGCTGCAATGGCCAAGAGATCAAAAATAGTTGATTTCACTGACATTTTGTTTGTGCTGAGAGGAACCTCTTGCTCTTCAGTTGAATCACACACCGGCCCAAACTCATGCTGTTTGCATTAACACAGGCAGAATGACTATCACAAAAATGTCCCTGATAATGCACAAAGGGTTTAGATCCTGAAATGCTGCTTCACACAGATTGTGGCTGTCCCTACATCCCAAAATCTGAAGATTATCTAGTTAAGGTTCAAAACATCAACAGTGAGCCAGAAGAATGAAACTGTTTAGCAAGACTGCATGAGCACCCAAATGATAACAAAGGTCTTTTAATGATCCAAGACTTAGTTTCTGTCATGGCACCGATGTCAAAATCTGAGTTCAGTGTTAGAATAAACAATTTCCTAACAGGTCACATGCTCTGGACTCAAAGTCTGTGCTCTGACTGTTTCCTTTCACTTTTCAGACACATCAGAGCTGCTGAACGTCTCATGTGAGAGGAAAACCATCAGAACTGAGATGCAGCGTGAACACAACCTTACTTGGCATGGCCGTCCACACAGTGACAATCACACCCGCCACCCTGCTATTGTTAGGCTCTGCACCACAGATCAGCACGGTGGCAGCAGCTCGTCAGCGTCTGGGAAGCGCTGCCATCGTTCTCACGTATGACACAACAGGAGCCATGAGAGCAGAACTGCAGGCTGACCTACATCTGACTGAGAGCCTGGTGTTGTCTGGGAGAGACGCTGCATTCCAGTTCAGCTTGCAGGTCGCTGACCCACATCAGTTCATTGTGCTGCACGAACGCAGAGAGGGTGACACTGCACTGTTGTCATGTGACCGAAATCCACCTCTGAGTATCAGTGTGTGTGTGGAGGGGTGGTTCAGACTGTACTGTACACACACACCCAGAGTTCAGGCTGTGTGGAGGTCTTAAACAAATATGATGTAGCTTTGTGTCACCAGTGATCACACGGTGGAGGGTGGAGGTGCTTTTCTCTAATTAATTACAGCCTGACATCCAAAAGAGAAATCTGGTGTCTCCCCAGAACTTACAGAAATACATCATAATGTCAACATTTCTGAGTACTGATAAAAAACATGAAATTTAAATTTAACTAAAAGATGTACTTATACTGAAGTATATAGTATAAACAATGGAGGCGTATGCGTGACGTCATATGCGGTTTCTGAACAGTCATTTTGAAGCTCAAAATTTGCGGCATTGGCCGCCCTCATGTTGGCTGTCCTGCCTCTTCTAAAAAATCTTAAAAAGACGTGAATCATCAGCGGACCTGAAATTAGCTATAGAGACCAGAACTGTTTTATGTACCAGGCTGTAAACATGTTTATTT
Organism: Miichthys miiuy; assembly: GCA_036365135.1. Lineage (NCBI taxonomy): Eukaryota > Metazoa > Chordata > Actinopteri > Sciaenidae > Miichthys > Miichthys miiuy. The sequence goes on along the minus strand of CM071615.1, from coordinate 3,997,546 downwards.
CTTCTGTGAAGTTGGATATTTTAACATGGGGACTTATGGAGACTATCACTCCTGGAGCCAGCCTCAAGTGGACGCTTGAGAAACTGCAGCTTTTGGCTGTAAGTACATTCGATCCCTCTAATTTCATTGTTTGAAATAAAATAGAAGAGTGTTCTCTTCTTCTGTTTTAAAGAAGAACATGAAATCACATATAATTGGATTGTTTATAGAAGGTGGACAGGAAAGAGGGTTAAATGCAGCAAATGGCTGCAGGTTGGAACTAAACTGTACTGTACTTATGTAGCGCATTTATAGTCTTCTGACCACTCAAAGTGCTTTTACAATACATATCTCATTCACACACCGACGGCGCAGCCTTCAGGAACAATTTGGGGATCAGTAACTTGCCCAAGGACACTTCGACATGCAGACTGGAGGAGCCGGGGATAAAACCGCCGATTATCTGATTAGTGGCCGACCCCCTCTACCTCCGAGCCACAGCCGCCCAACTAAACTGGGATGCTGCAGTAAGGACTGAGCCTCGGTACACAGGGACCATTTTTCTTTAAAAGGTGTTTGCAGCCAATTACTGAATTTATAAAACTGATACTGATTTACTGTCTGATGATGATTTTGAACATAAACTCATAACATGTCCATGCTAGTGTTTAAGACCTAATAGCTCATTACCATGTTAACGTGTAGGTGGGACTAAAATAAAACAACGTAGAAAAGATTAAATCTACCACAAAACATCTTTTTACTAACGCGATCGATGATTAATATGTCGATACCTCTCCCATGCTTAGGATTGACACATGTATTGTACATTTATATATTCTATTTTGTTATATTTTATTTATGTCACTCCAGTTATTACTTATTATTTTATTGTATTTTATTTCTTTAGCTTATTTTTTATCTTCTATGTCTTGCAGCTTGAGCTATGATTGTTGAGCTGACCTGTTTGTTCACCTCCATCACATTTCATTGGACTGTTGACCCCGCGTTAATCTACAGATGACAAAACTGAAACTGTGACTTTAGTATTTAATTTAGTGTTGACTTTCCACAAACCATGAAAGCTTTGTCATTATGTTGGTGTTTATTTGAGGGGAGCATGTCTTCCTTTAGCTCCTCTGAAAATGTAAAACTGAGAAACAGGAGAGAAATATTACATCAGATTAAAATCGACTGCGCCTCACACAAACATCTCCACAGATTTCGTGAGCTGCTCTGTCATTCTGGTGTATTTTATCTCACTGTGACAACAATTTATACGTTATTAGATCCATTCTCATGCAAATTTACACACTCATATCAAATTACCATTAATAACTTAAGTGTGTGTGTGCGTGTGCGTGTGTGTGTGTGTGTGTGTGTGTGTGTGTGTGTGTGTGTGTGTGTGTGTGTGGTTCATGCTAGCTCAGACACTGTTCAAGGTGTCCATGTTAAGGCAGCACGGCTGAATGATGCGAAGCAGCAACAAGCAGCTGCCAGCGAGTGTGTTTCCATCATGCACCAACACTTCCTGTTACTGAAGCATCTGAGTGCGTGTGTGTGCAGGTGTGAGCTCTATCTAGGTTTCATGTCTGTGTGAAACTGTGTGGGGACGTGGCGGTAAAAGAAGGGGCGGACATCCATGACATAAACACATGCTGCTGCGATCATAAACTGACATATATAGACACACACACACACACACACACACACACACACACACACACACACACACCTGCTCTCCACCTTGTTTAAATACCATCACACACACGAGGCGGCTGGAGCTGAATCTGCTCTGAATGGCTCGACATGAATCCGCCTGCCTTACATGCCTGCACCGACAAAGCATGGCCCATCCCCCCTTCGCTCCTGCTTTCCCCGTCTCCTCCACCTCCTCCTCTTTATCACAACAAAAACACCCGATCTTCTCCCCTTTAACCCGTCTGCCTCACGCTGGCCCGGTGTGCCGGGGCGTGATGAGAGCTCGGGGATCAGCGCAAGAGGTACTTACGGGCTGGTGAGGAGGCTACTCCATGGCGGTGGCTCATCCGCTGGCAAGTGCTGCCCCCCACCTCCTCCTCCCCTCCTCCATCCCTCCCGCCCTCCTCTGCAGGCGCCTGTCCCCTCCCTCCTTCATCTCTCCAAACATCTGGATGCAGTAACAGGTTGACTCAAGGAGCTCCTTTGTAAAATTGTAAAAAAATCTTTCATTGTTAATTATTTTTATGATCCACATTTGAAGTCTAAACTGTCAAAAAGAAAACGAGTTTCAGAAAGACATTTTTTTAAACCACAGCACAAAAATGTGAAATGTACAGTAAAAATAGAAACTCACATGTAAGAAGCCAGAAACAGAAAATACTGGAAATTGCTTCATAAAAGACATATTAAACACCAAAGACTGCTTTTCTGGTCACTGATCGACTCTTCATCCTCATCTCTTCACCTCTTCTTTAAAATCTACATTACTTTTGTTTTCAGTTTATCTAAGACTCTGCTGGTATTACTCTTTCAAACTCTATCAAAAAAGCCAACAGGTCGGTTTGAATGGGTGAAGTTCGTGTCGGCTGTTTTGTTTGATGAATTATTTATTACATCTGATCTCTAAGAAGGTGACAATAAAACAAAGCTTCCATTTTTCTGTGAAAAAATATTTCAAATGTAAATTTCAACAAAAAAAAAAATTGTTGTCAGCTTCTTTTTCCACACAGATGGTTCAATTCAGTCCTTGGCCATTCGTGATGCTCGCAGTAATAAAAACGAATCATTAATCTGATATCGATCCAGACACAAATAAACCAGAGAGATCAAACTGACCATTTAAGAATAATCTAAAAAGGCACACAGCCTTTACTTCACTTATCACAAAGCTGTAAAATTAATGCACCAATCACGTTTGAGATACAGAACTGTGTGTCTCTTTAAAACAACCCAGATCAGAACGCTGTAAAACATAAATAAAAAGAAGAATGCAATAATTTGCAACAGCAACATTTTCTAACTTTTCTCTAACGTCTGTTAACTCCTGTTGATGCTACACTGACTTGTAATCAGGTGGATGGTGTCTCTGTCATTCGTACTGGATCATATTTTATGGAGAAAATGTTTTCTGCTTTTCCCTCTGATGTCCTGCGGCTGCTCCGCCTCAACTCTCTGTGATTTACAGAGTTTCCTGATGGACAGTGAAGTAAACTGCTGCCAACTGTAGCTGCTGTTAGCTAATGTTAGCTCAGTTTGTTAGCCAGGCTGCCCGGACTGTGGGAGGCGTTTTGGACCACCGGGAAGAAGAGGAGGTTTTCAGGCTGGGGGCGTGGGTGAATACTGACGGGGAGCAGAGCCGGTGTTGTGCCAGAACTGGAGCTGGAAAAGTGGACTCAGCAGCTTCTATGAACATAATGGTAGAAGCAAAAAGACTGAAGTGGACGTTGACGGAGGAAGCTAAGAAGAGAAAAGGAGAGAGAGAGCGAGCAAGAAGCCGCCGGACAAGAGTAAATGTGGGACTGACTTTTAATGGTTGGTGAGAGCTTGGTGAAATAAAAGGCTGAAAGACAGACGCCGAGCTGGGCTGACTGCTGTTGGACTAGTAAGTAATATTAGCTGGCTGCTACGTCTTGTGTTGTTGACCTTGCTTGATGTTTGGCTGTTAGCAAAGTTGTAATATAAGTCCAAACCAGCTGGAAAAACAGTAACATCACTTTACGGAGGGACGCAAGGACAAAGTAACACAATTCAATTCAATTTTATTTATATAGCGCCATATGTGCCAGAAGCACATTAAAGTTGGTGCAGGTCTTGAGCAGATTACAGGTGCAGCTGCTGTTACCGCTACAGCATACGGCCGGACATTACCGCCGACGGGGGCCAAAGCTCTCGACACAGACGTCTCATCCCAGTGGGGAACCTCAGTCTGGAAAACCTCCATCTGTCACCTTTTTCCATTGTAAATAAACCCGCCTGTGCTAAGAGTGAGTAATGTATCACAGGACTGAATGATGGAGACTGGTTCAACAGGTGGAGGAGAAGGAGAGGGAGGAGGAATGACACACAAACAAACAAAAAGGTTCAGAAATGTAAATCTAAAGTCCTTTTCAACAAATGTGGAGTGACGGCTGTTTGTCCCTCAGTGTGATGTCGTATATTCTTTACGTTTAAATATATTTCTAATTCACTGCCGCACAAACAGAAACATTAACTCCCAGACTCACACAATTGTTCAAACTTAGCAAATCACCGTGGTAACTGAGACAAGCCAGCAACCTGAGAGGTGCACCATCGTCACCATGACGACCAGACCTACAACCACTTGAAAACCGAGCCACGGGGCCATAATTGAGAAGCGCCTTGTTTTCGCGTCAGCATTAAATCAACAAACGACACGACAATAAATAATCTGCTGAAATGAACGACTCTGCAAACTGCGATTTAGAAAGAAGGAGACATAAAAGAAGTAAATCTGCTGCACCAGGTGTGGAGGAGGAGGAGGAGGAGGAGGAGGAGGAGGAGGAGGAGGAGGAGGAGGAGGAGGGGGAATGTTGTTTAAAAGACAAACATCTGCCTCGCGTGCATCTTATTCAGACAATGAGGAGAAAGCATGGTTGCCCCCAGCGGCCCCCGAAGGCTGAGGACCCGTCGCCACAAAGGCTCATGTCAGCAGACGGCAGCTGCTGGGCCCGGTGACGGAGCACCCGGTTTGTTTTGGGGGACAAAGGCGAGCAGCGGGCCAATGTCAACGCATCTAATCCCTTTGCAAAGTCAAACCTCAGCAGACAAAGGCAGAGGGACGCCGTGCAGTCATCGCTGACTCTGAATCAGCTCCTCTTCGACTCCATCCCTGCTTCTAAAAACATGTGACGCCATGCTGCAGGACTCTGGGAATGGACCAACCAATGACGCACTGACGTACTTCATGTCAGTGAAGCAGCCTGGTATCACGTGCATACACACGCCGGTCCGCTGTGGCAGGGTCACGTTTTGCTACGCCTAAACGTGGCAATGCAACTTCGTGATACTTTCAAAATAAAGCTTGCTGAGGTCACTGTTTGCTACCAGGTCAGATTCACTTCAAAATCAATTAAATTAGCCAAAGGAAGCACTACTAATTATGTCCACAGGGGGTGCCAGAATCAACAAAAATATGAAAGTTTCTTGTAGTTGCTTTAACTTCACGTACGCAACTTGAAATAATGGTTTTCACTCTCAGTATCTGTGACACAATATATGAGCCCTGCATCGCTGAGTGTTTGAGCTCAAGATGTTGAAGTGTTCAAGAAACATCTGAACAATACTGTGCAAACGGACAATTAAAAGTTAATGATATCATTTATGCTCCCTCTAGGCTGGGAGCAGGTTGCTGCCCCAAGTGAAGGAGTTCAAGTACCTCTGGGTCCTGTTCATGTGTGTCAAAACGGAGCATGAGATGGAGTGGCGGGTGGGTGCAGCGTCTGGAGCTCGGAGTAGAGCTGCTGCTCCTTCGTGTCGAAAGGAGCCAGCTGAGGCTGTTTGGTGGTTAGTTATCTGTCACTGCTGTCTGACTCTGGCTTATGCCATCCAACACTTGATCGTCTACTAACGAATTCAGTCCTCGCTAAACTTTAAATTATTCTTCAGCGCCCGGATGGATGAAAAACAATCACAGAGGTAGCTGCTAATATTTGAGATGCTAACAGAATTGATTCTGGGGTCATCATGGCAGTGAGACCCTGATCTTTTGATGAATATGACCCCCTTCATGAATACTCATTGTCATGTTTGACCCAGCTTATTCTAACTTATTCGGAAACATTTACTCCAGTTTGTTTGGGCATTCATTTAAAATGAAGACTGCTGTTTGTCATGGCAATATGACTGATCCAACTACAAGAAACGTCTTTGATTATTGGTAAAATGTGTTGATATCTGACTTTTAACAAGCTACAAACAATCATAACAAACCATTTTAATTGTGAACTCATGTCAGTCAGTTCATTCTGTGTGCACTGAACAGCTCTCATGAGAGAATACCGAGAATACCTGCGTTTTATAATTTAGCACTGTAAAAAAAAAAAAAAAAAAAGCTCCATCAGCTCAGATAAAGTAATACGATCTGGATGATGGACTGTAATGTCACCAATTGGTTTTTGAAGGTACCATTTTGAAGCTTATTTTGGTGTCAAATACTACTGGAAAAATAAGTTTGGGCAAAGTGGGGGAAGACTAGGCGGAGCTGAAGGCGGACGAGCATCGACCACTGAAAAGTAGTACGAGACACGTGTCAACCAAGAAGTACCAATAACATTCTTTAAGCTGGAACATCTCCTTCAATACGGCCACCATCACCACACCTCACTGCATTCTTAAGCAATCTTCTTAGGATTCTAATAAAGGTGGTTTGGTGATACAAAGGTTTGATATGTACTATGAACCGGACCTTGGAAAACAAAGTGTAGGTGTGATCAGCACCTTAAGTCTAATCGGCTTCTTAAAGCGCATGTTTCATTGGCTCAGAGAGTTGGGGTGTGTCGCTAACACCTCCTGTGTTAGCGTGCAGAGCCTTGGTGGATTAGGCTTCACGGTGGTGTGAAGTGAAGGCCGGCCCACGATCTGCAAAGCTACATTCAGCCCCATCTCTACTTTTTTTACCCACCACACACAAATTTAACTTGTTGCTTTCATCAGGTAGACGTCATCATTAATCAATTGCTGGCACCTGATATGATCTAACTTCATCCGTGACCTGCACCCCAAACTGCTCTGATGGTTCTGAGGTGTGTCTACAGACGTGACAATGGTGAAAAGGTTCCCTGATCATGTTAAGCCGCTTGTGTGGAGAGACACTCCCCACGGTTATCAGCTTACAGGGTTTTCACCCCCTCGCTGCAGTCTGCAGCAGGAGATCCTCCTGAGCCTCAAATCCCACAATGGGTTTATGATACGATCCATGTTACACATATTCACTGAAGCATCACCACACACTCTGCTGCAGGGCTGTTTTTCCTGGTTTGGCTCCTTAGTGTCAAGAGAAATCTTAATGATATTTTAGACAATCGTGTTGTTCAAACTTTCCTGTTCTTCATGCTGGGATGAACTGGACCGCCCACAGAAACAGGTATTTTTCGAAAATCTAGAATCAACAGTGTGACAACTGCACATTCCACCACAGACACAAGGCTCGTGCCTCAGCAGCAGCTCATTAACAGGCTTAGCCTCGTTATGCTGGTCAGTCCCTGAGGGGACAAGGGGAGGAGGGAGGGCAAATCCACTATTGTATGTCACGCTCCCTCTCCACTCCAGTCCCCCTTCTATTGTTAAAGGCAAAGGGCACATCTCTGCACTAACAATCTGTCAGTCATGATAAAGACCTTCACTCATCCACTGTGAACCACCGGTAACAGTTTACCGGCTAACTGAATGAATGAAAAGGTGCCTGATGAAAACTGATGCATGGAGGCGAATGCACAGCTACAGAAGCAATAATAGAAAACAACTGTGCAATCGGCCACGCTCTTAATTCTGCATAACTTTAAGCCTTAATATAATTTGAACAGGTGAGTTGTATATAAATTCACCCTCAGTACAGTTGTCATGAACGGGGAACTTAGCTATAGAGACCAAAACTGTTTTTGTACCAGGCTGTAAACATGTAACTTAAAGGATTCACAGTAGTTCGCATGTACTGAAGTGTGGTATGAGTATATATATTTGAGTATACAAAACAATATCAACATCAGCAACTGCAAGCTATATTTAGAATATTTACTGTACTTTGCTGTCAGGCAGTCCTTTCTGACAGGAAACTGCAGCCTTATATCGCTCTCTCCGAAGCCACCAGACTCCTTAGACAAAACCTCTGCCTCAATCTGCAGCAACTAACTTCAGTTTGGATCTCAACTAACATGTTAAAGCACCAAAGTCACACAATAACACACAAATCAATCTGACTGAGGCAGCGGTGGACCAGCAACTCCTGTGCTGTGAGGTAAAAACACTGTTTTTGTCAATGTAGTGGTTTTGAAGTGAGTATAGAGCAATATGAACGCTTCAGTAAACGATGGAAAAGAACTGTCTGACGGCAAGGTAGAGTGGTAAAAATATTCTAAATATAGTTCACACTGACTGACAGATACTGATTTTTTTTTTTGGTGGATAAAATCTGTTTAGTTGCTGTCCGTCCACAGTGGAACATTACTTGGCTTCTGAGCTGCTCTGTTTCTACAAACTGACGACAGACAGAGGAGTCACTGCAGTCACTAAACAGTCACCATATGGCAGATCTAAGTCAGTCATTGTCACAGGGGATACGTCACATCTACCCCCCCCTCCACCCAGACTGGTTTAACCCATCTGCCTCCAAGAAAACATTGCAGTTTGTTCTAATTTGCTGTGTGGACGTGAACAAACGGGCAATTATCAGAAGCAGAATGCAGTCATCAGGTTAAACTTGGTGTCGTGTTGTTTGTACCAGTAATTGCTGTGCCCTCCACCACCCTGCATCCACTCGGCTCCACAGCGAGGACACAGATGATAATTACTGTACTGTTGGAGGATGGAGAAGTCAAGTTACTAAGCAGGGCAAAGAAAAAAAAGCCTCCCCCAATGCACCATACTTGTTTCTGAGTTCAGGCTTGTTAGTGCTGAGAACACATAATTATTCACAAAATCAGAGCATTCAAAGTGAAGCAGCAGATTCACCTGACATCACCAGTAAAAAACCAAAGTCACATCGCCACGGGAGAATTAAAAATCTGAAACCTTTGATCATCGAAACTTGTTTGGCTCTCACCTGTCACTGATAAAACAAACAGTGAACGAGAATTCAACAGCCACCGAGGCTGAAGAGACAAACAGGAAGTTAAACTTCACCTCCTGATGGGCGGGTGAAGCAGAAATGTCGAAAAGTTACACCAAGTCACTTTGCACCAAACATGAAGGCAGCCATTTAATTTGCAACTTGTACATCAATGCGAGGCTAAATGGACTGGATAATCACAACCCTCACTGCTGCCTACAGTTACTCTTCATCATGGACCCAAAATATTAGCAGTCATTATGAAATGTGACACATCTGCATACAAACAAAGTTCAAGAGTTGGAACCAATGACAGTATAAAGAATGATGGAGCCTGAGTGACGTCACCCACAGGTTTCCGAAATGCCATTTCAAAGCCAAAAATACGCGGTTCTGGCTGTCGCCATGTTGGATGTACTGCTTCTTCCACATCCAGGCTAATCTAAATATTAGCAAAGCCATAGATCATCGGCAGACCTGAGGCCTGGGTGCTCACATAAGCCATCTATAAGGGCACCCACCTGTCAATCAAAGCGTCCACACTGTTAATTCTGCATAACATTAAGCCTTAATATAATTTGAACAGGTGAGTTGTATATAAATTCACCCTCAGTACAGTTGTCATGAACAGGGAAATTAGCTATAGAGACCAAAACTGTTTTTTGTACCAGGCTGTAAACATGTTTATTTCTGCTGTGAAGTTGGACATTTTAACATGGGGACTTATGGAGACTGACTCACTTCTGGAGCCAGCCTCAAGTGGACGTTTGAGGAACTGCAGTTCTTAGCACTTCCACATTGGCTTCTTTTCCCAGCCACAGAGGTTGCTGCTTGGGTGGAACGCATTGGCCGAAATGCAATCTCAGAGCCCATCAGCTAATATCTGACAATGACTTAGCTGTAGACGTCGTCTCTCAACTCCATTTTCTCGTGTCAAGTTGCCAATCAAACTGTAAACAAAGACGGGAACGAAAGAGGAAGTCCTGGCCCGGATATCTGTCATCTGCCTGCTCCAACAGAAGCCCTGAAACATTAGCTGCTGGAGGAGGCTTACGGGAATCCAAATAAAATAAAACCTCCCAACAGCTTTAATTGCAGTCATTACAACCTTTTCTCAACATGTTTCCTTGGAGGCCCTCCTCATGTTTTACAGTCCTATCCTATTAATCATCATGTGAGTGGAAAACATTAGATGTGGAAAACCTTAAGAACTTTCATCAAACACCAGAACACAATCAAATATATCAATTCAAATCAACTAAACGGGACCGCCTCCATTGTTGTCGACTGTTTATGTTGTTCCTGTAGATATCAGTCACATTGCATAAAGCTGCTTCCTCATGCTCACTAAGCTGATGCATGAACAGTTCAGCAGCTTCCAGCGTGCAGCCACCGCTTCTCTGTGTGCTCCAATGAGATTTGCATTTATGGATTAATAACAATATCAGCCCATCCTGTCGGCTCAGAGCTTTTCCACTTTAATCTGCAGCCGCAGCAGAACAGCAGCTGCGCTCTGCCTGCTCCTGTTCTCCAAAGCCACAGCATGCGGGTTCAACAACAAGTGTTTGGACTTCAAAAAAAGGTAACAGAAAAATGACTCAACAGGTTTTCTGGGAAATGAAGTCTTACATTTGAGAAGCTAAACAGCACTACATATTTTCACCTTACCCTTCATTGTACTGCACCTACAGTCTGAAGCGTTTCCACTGAGCTGAAGCCGCTTGATGAGTACAAGAATGACATTATACTGAGTGCTCTCTCTGAGAAACAGAAACTGGTGAAGGTGTAAAGTACAAGGCTGCTGTTATCACCCCAACGATTACTTATCAACACAGTCACATGAAGAACCGTTATAAAAAAAAAAGAGAGATGAGATTTCCTGTGAAAGGCTGAGGTGATGACATCACAAATGGTCAGTCAGAATATGAGCTACATACTGTAGTGTATTTCCAACAGAAGATGGTTGGAACAAGCCCAGCTTGAGAAAGGAGGACCGGCACGGAAACTAAGCAAACCTAAAAAAATCTTTCTGACAAGAAACTGAAGCCTTCATATTGATCTTTGCTCTCTTCATTTTACCTCGTAGAACACGGGAGTTGCTGGCCTGCCGCTGCCTTGATTGGTCCCACAAGCAAACAAACGTTTTGTGCCTGACTTTGGTGTTTTAGTTAGTTGCTGCAGGTTGAGGCAGCAGTAGAAAAGCGGTGTGCTTCGAGGTAAAGTTACTGTTTTGTCAAAGGAGTCTGGAGGAATTGAAGAGATTGATTTAAGGCCTCATTTCCGTGTTGGAAAAGTGTGTCTGATGTCAAGGTAAAGCGGTGAAAATATTCTAACTAGAATAAGAACTAGACAGTTTTTTTTTTTTTTTTTAGGTGTTGAAAATCAGTTTTGTTGTTGCCCTCGTCCACAGCACAACATTGTTCAACTTCATGCTGGTCCTCTGTCTGCTTGTCCAAAATGGGGGCATGCGACTGCCATCTATAGATAATAATTACCTCATCCAACCTACTTTAATACATCCAAACTAACCTTTGAGCATGCTAATGTTAGCACCCAACAGCTGCCAGGATATTTTACCCTGAAACAAAGTGATGACCCAGCAGACTGAGCCACAGCCCGAGTTGCGCGACTACTGTTGCTAAAATGAAATAAAACCACTTGAGTGTCTCCTCCTCCCGTCCTCTCATCACCACCACCTTACCTGCCCTCTATGTGGTCAAACAGATGCTGCCAGCGGTCGTTGACGTCCTTCAGCTTGTCGTTGACCTCCGTCTCCTTGGTCTTGTTGCTGGCTGTAATGAGCTGCTCTCCGAGCTGCTTCAGGTGAGTTTTGTTCTCGCTGAACAAGTTGATCTCTTCCATGCAATCCTGATGAGAGGAACACACAACAAAGAGGATGGAATGAGTACCTGCAGCATCACATTTCAAAGCACAGTGATTGTGTGTATTACACATTTAACTGCATCTCTACAGGATTCAGTAAAGTGACATAAAAGTCAGACATTAGGGGCGGGTTGGCAGGTTGGCAGTTGATTTATCCGTCACCAGAGAGTAACACAGCTCTTGCCAAGAGTCTGTGTCGGTGCAAGACACTAAATTTAAAGCTCCACTGCCTGAAAGGTTTAAACCCCCCGCCAGGGCAATAAGTTTGAGTTTCTATAACAGCAATCGCCTTTACTACCCCGTCACCCCCACTGCATGCACCGTAACAAATGAAAGAGGCCGCGAGCCCGACACAAAACAAAACCGCGTGGCCCTGCTGGGGCTCAAACAGCTGTCGTCTCTTTAACAATCAGGAGGGAATCACAGTGTTTAGAAAAGCCCAGAGTGTCCGACCACCACACAGCGTGACACAGAGCAGCTCAGACGACTGACACAGCAAAACAAAACAAAAACAAAACAAAACGGCACGACCCTCTGCATGAAATCTAACTGTTTTTAATGGATGTGGGTGAGAAAACTGAAGATTGCTGCTAGAACAAATATCACAACATAACCTGAACACGTTTTTTGGCTCATGCAGCCACTTTTAACCACGTTCTATTAAAATTTTAAAGTTTTTAAGTCGTCCTTCTCACAAAATTAACAGCCGTGTCTCATTCAGCTGTGTGAAGTGACTTTAGCCCAATCCAAATCACGAGAGCCAGTTAAGTATCTCTTGTTATTACAGCCCCCCACCTTCTTGAGTTTCTCCACCATCTCCTCGATGTTGAGGTCGGAGCTGTGTGCCACCTTGTTCTCCATCTGCGTCAGCCACTCACACAGCTCCTTGTTCTTCTCATTGAAGATGATCCAGGCGTTCAGGCGATCGGCGATCTCCTGTTTGCGCAGAGACACCTGACAGGAAGAGGAAGAAATGAAATGACTTTAAGATGCATGTTTTGAATTTCATCTGTGCGAGTGGACAGAGTTGGGAGATGTTGTAAAATCAGTGTAGTTGAAACATCAGCTTTATGAGTATATAAAGTCTTTTCTTTGCTTTATTCTGGCACTACGGGTCATGATGGGCTCACTCATAGTGCTTTTGTCCAATGAAGACTGGAGTTTGCAGTGGGTGTTTCCTCCCATTGAACAGTTTGAATTATAGCTTCGTGCCCCAGACTGAGGAGGATAAAATACTGCACATACTTAATTCCTTTCTTCCTTCCTTCTATCCTACGCCCTGCTCCTTTCTGCTCTGTGCTCCTTTAACAGTTAAACAATCCATGGTTAACTGATCCTGTGCTGATTTTAGATATGCTAAATGCTAGCTTGTAGTCTATAATGAAAAAAGAACCAGATTTTGAAAGTGGTGAATAGATAAAAGCAACATATAGATACATCTCAAGTTAACCAACATTATCAAAATACTAGCTAGCTAATCTACATGCATTGGAAGATAGCTAGTTACATCTGAATGCTAATCTTAGCAAAATGCCAGCTAACTAATTTGTTTTTTTGTCTGCCTGACATTTGTGAGATGACAGACAGACAGACAGACAGACAGACAGACAGACAGACAGACAGACAGTATAGATTAGCTAGCTAGTTTTTTGTTTTTTTTTTTTGCTTCAGCTAACTTTAGATATGACTATATACCATCTTTGGTCAAGTGTTTTAGACACTGTTCACAATATGATGATAAGAACAGGTTGTTTTGCAGCCACGTCAAAATGTCTGCAGTGGGCGTTTCCCCTCATTAAACACAGGGGGCAGCAAAGAGCTCATTACAGCCTGGGACACCAGCTAGAGGTGAAGAAGACGTCACATTTAAAAAAAAAAAAACATACTTTTGAAAAGGTTTCACGCATGATTGGAAAATTATGAACCCACATGTTTCACTTTTAAAACATTTGGACTCTCACAGAGCAGCACAAAGACACTTTAACAGGAGCCTGAGACAAACAAAAACTCAAACACACTCAGACAGTGAAAAGTGAAAGTCGTGTGATCACTACGACTCCCCCTCCCCCCTGAACTCATTTCAATACAAAAGCTCTTGAAACCTCTCAGCTCATTACAACATTTCTCTCCTGTCACCATCTGCCCCCCCCCAGACCCAGACCTGCTGGTCTCTTCACTCACCCTAAAAAGACTGACAAGATTTAATAACTTAACTGCTCATTAGAGGCTTCAGACTTTTAACAGTGATGACAGGAGGACTCTGCGACTGCAGATGAAACGGTCACAAACATGTTGCCATGACGACTGCTCTCTCCTCAACTACAAACTTTGATTCAATAAAGAAAAGTGAGTTTCTGCACTGAGTCCTTCCCCTTGCTCACTTCACGGTTTGAGGAGCTAAATCGCCTCACCTGACCTCCTGCTGCGCACACGCACACACACACTAACAAAACAAAGTGAGTCGCTGTTTGGTCTGAGCTGGTTACACATGTTAGCTCTTCAATGATTAACCTTCCACACACGGCAGTCATGTAATTTGGTTTGTCTGTGGTCGACCCAGAGGAACACTGGAGAACTTTTTCCAACCAACCGCGCAGCTAAAGATTCTAAACATGCTGAGGAAATTTGTTATAAAGACATATGTAGAATAATTCACTTTGATCAAATGGAGCAGTCGTGCAAACAAAGATTTTGTAAACTTCATACAAGCTGATGAAGAATGCTCACAGAACACACTCAAATCGTGGATTTATTTTCAATTTAAAGGGAATATCAAAGGAAACTGCACGCTAAGGTGTTAAACATGGATCCCCAAAGCACTTTATATGAATCTCTGGATCAGTGATATGTTGAAATTATTTTCCTGGGTGATTTCATTCAGGACAAATAACATAACACTTAAAATAGTTTTTGAAAAACATTTTCCAATGAACGTTTTGATTTAAATGAAGTTTTGCAGACAAGTGTTTTATGTTTTAGATATTTAGTTGTGAACATCATCTAACCGTCAGGAGCTTAAAAAGTCTGAATAAAGTCAAATACAGAGCAGAAGAAGTCTGAGAGTCTCATCGCTTCACTGTGAGGAGTTCATCAGAGCCGGCAGACTAACCTTAAGGCACAGCTCCTCCCACTGACAGTGGAGGTGCTCCACCTGCTCCTGCAGCAGCAGGACGTCGTCGGCGATGATGTACTGGGACAGATCCGTCTTCATGGTGCTCAGCTCTGTCAGGCTCTCGGCCCAGTCCTCCAGGGAGTCCTCGTTCTCCTGCATACCATAACACACCGACCGGCCACAACAAACCGTCAGAGACCCCCCAAAGCACAGCTCTCTCTCCCACAGCTACTCCCTAATGTCTCACTCTCTCTCTGTCCGGCCCCTTTCTCTTTCTCTCTCGGCCTCTGTCACTCTTTTCTCTCTCTTTCTCCCCGCCCAGAGAGGATTAAGGGCCACAGGCTGCAGGACAGCCGGGGAGGGGGAGGGAGGGGAGACTGTGGAGGGGGGAGGGGATTGAGGCAGGGGTGGAGGATGAGATGGGCCAGAGAGGATGAGCTGAACCAAACCTGTTTGAAACTTGACTTTGCTCTCCTGGAATCTCAAGAGTTTGTTTCCCTCCAAGACTCACTGAAGGCTGAAGGTCTGTCCTTACGCTGTTTCCTTGTGTCCTTTCATGGTTTCCTCATGTCCTGACACTGCTTCCTCATGTCCTGACACTGTTTCCTCGTGTCCTGACACGTTTCCTCATGGCCTGACACTGTTTCCTCATGGCCTGACACTGTTTCCTCATGGCCTGACACTGTTTCCTTGTGTCCTGACACTGTTCCTCATGTCCTGACACTGTTTCCTCATGGCCTGACACTGTTTCCTCATGGCCTGACACTGTTTCCTCATGGCCTGACACTGTTTCCTCATGGCCTGACACTGTTTCCTCATGGCCTGACACTGTTCCTCGTGTCCTTAAACAGTTTTTTGTGTCCTTACACGGTTTCCTCATGTTCTAAAAAGACGTATTATCTGTGTTCCCTTCGAATGTTAAACTTTTATAAAAAGTGTTGGACTTTCCTCCTGATTGTTAATTCTATGACAAGTGTCGTGAATGAAGGCTGTGATGTAGATTAGACTCGCATCTTTTTAGTCATTGTGGTCATAATTAAAAAGAACGCTTGGTCATAAAAACACTCTGTAAAATGCACAACACTGACGTGAAGGAATAGTTTAACATTCACTTCCTTGCGATACAACTCTCACATGTCTGTTAAATATGAAGCTGCAGTCAGGAGATGGTTAACTTAATGTAAAGACAGACGAATGATGCTAGCCTGGCTCTGTCCAAAAGTAACTAAATTTGCCTGATAAAAAACAAAAATAGAACTCAAGGGAAGGAAATTCTTGTGCATATATAGTAACAGTAACATAAGAATAAAATACAGTATAGAGTATTAAATATAAAGTGTATAAGAAGTAAATGCTAACACCGGTGCCTAACAAAACAACCGTAAAACTGAGAAAGACTCAGTAAAAGATGTAAAGAAAAATAAACTAACACAAAAGTAGTTTTGGTGATACTGAAGAGTGACCTGAACCCTACCAGCACCTCTATAAACAGACTAGTTAACATGTTATGTCTCATTAGTTACCATGCAGGACTATCAGTATGACTTCCTGGTGGAATTTGTAAAGAGTCAACTTTAGTATCGACCTTTTTCACAGCAAGAAAGTAAAAAAACGCTTCATTTCAAATCTGGCAGCAGCCTGCCTCTAATAACAAAAATAATAATTCAATTCAATTAAATGTTATTTATATAGCACCAAGTCATAACAAAAGTCATTTCATGACACTCAGTGGATTCCTTAACTAAAAAAACAGTCCCTTTGTTTTATTATTAACATAAGTCACCTCTAAAAATGGTAAAAACCTGCTGAAAATCAGATCAGAATTCACATTTTCAAATTGCATCTGCTCTGAGGTTTTCTTTGTATTTACTTTTTCTCCTCGTGTTTGTTTTTCTGACATCATCACGTTTGATTTAAACTACAGTGCAGCAGATAACTTTCCACCTTAGATACCTGACTTTTCAAAAACGTTAGGTTGTCGTGTTTATGACTGCTTCAGACCTACGACAAAAACTAAAACAGATCCACCTCGTCTGAGGGCTGACTGATGACACAAAGTCAAAATTTCTTTTTATTTGACCATCAAAGACTTATTCAGTCTTAAGTTAAGCTCCACCCACTGGGGTTAAACTCAGCCAATGAGATTACTGCTGTCTCCTGAGTGGCTCTGTGTCTTCATGGATGTTTTGAATAAATGAAGGTGGACGTATTTCAGTGATATTTGGTGTGTACCTTGTTGAACTTCTCGTCATTCTCCAGCTCATCGTTGCTCTCTGGCATCAACTGGTTTAGTCTGGTCTTCACATCCTTCAGCTGCAGCATGCTGTCTTCTAGTCCGGCCTCACAGCGCTCCCAGTTCTGAGACACAATAAGAAGAAGTCATTAATCACACACATCAATGCAACGGGTTCTTTAAAAAGCTTATTGGCTGAGTCATTACACTCTTTTGTCTGTGACTTCCTAAACGTGTCCACTGTCGTTAATTAGAGCAGAATGGATTAAGTCTGCAGCTCTCAGGTAAACAGAAACCGTCAGAGGAGACAGGGGACAGATGGAGGACTGAGGATTCAGATCTGTTGTCATAGAGGACAGGCATCTGTCCAGGATGAAGAAACAAACACAGCTCTGCCGTCAGATCTGTGTCTGATATCAAGCTGCCACAGAGAAGAGACACTGAGGTGTTACCTGCAACATTTGTGCTCCAGTACAGGTTTACCCAACATGTAGAGCGTCCACTACATAACTAACACCTTCAAGACAATTTGGAAACTCTGGGAACTAATTGTGGTTTCCTTTCAAGGACTTTCCAGGCCCAATTCCCTCAAATTCAAGGGCTCAACACAGCATAGTTTGAGACACAGATCAAGATGAATTACTTTTACAACACTGAGAATTTATGCGTGAAACAATTACACGACTACACATCCTATTTACTGATGTCAAGTAAAAAAAAATATTCATGCACAAAATATATAAATTCAAGCACTTTCAATGACCCGTGTCTACTCCTGTCTATGTGTGGGAACCATGACTGAAGCTCCAGACTCTCAGATTGGAAACTTCTGACAGGAACCAGACAGGATGAGAGAAACCGGGTCACAAATGTAGACCACAATAGAAATATAATAAAGATCTGATAGAAGTGAATCAGCAAAACAAGAGGACCACACCCACAGAGGCTTTGTGTAATTGTCTCAGGGGAGCGACCGCGCAGGACTCTCACTGCCGGACACGGTGACTCGACAGATCAGGTTTCTAAAATCACATTGATTTTTGTATATCCGGTACAATCTGAGCCACCAGTTTCAGTGACCAGAGGGCCGTGGTTTAGTTTCAAGTAACTGAAACCTTCAACACCAAGAAGTCACAATTCACAGAGCAAACACATGAAGGTCATATCTGTTCAGGATTACATTTCTTTTACGTTAAAAAGACGTTCAGGTGGCGCAAACACGAAGCAGATTCCACGAGCTGCTGCTGATATTCTGTACACAATCTTTTCTGAAGACTTTTCTGGAAATAAACAGATGTGTTCTGCTCTCTGTGTGCTCAGCTGACTGGTTACAGACGTTTTATAATTTCTTGAGGAATTTCAGAGATGATTGTTGAAAGTATGTTCATTCTATATGCTGAAAATAAGACAAAGCAAAACATCAGTTAGATTTTTACTGGCCTTTTCAGCAAATTAATCACTGAAAACAACTGGATATTCAATGTCAGCATTTTATGAAAAATGACAATCACACCTGCCTGGATGCCAAAAAATGTCTTGTCTTGTCCAACCAACTGTCAAAAACTCCAAAACAGTCAATTTACAGTGACATGAAGCAGAGAAAAGCAGCTACACATTTGTGAAGAGAAGAAACCAGAGAACATTTTTTCCACTCCTTTTTGCCTTGACAGCAGACTATTCAAATCCACAGAAGATACACACCACTTCAGCGTTTGAGAACATTGGGAGACTGAGCTCAAACTGACTTGCATTGAAATAAACCAACGAGATGTCCCTGAAGGCATCACAGCGAGCCGCAAGACCTCCACAGGGAGAGACTAGAGTACCTTGACGATGGCCTCGGTGAGCTCCATCCTCTGGCCCAGCAGGCTGTGGAGGTTGTCCCACTCCTCCTGCAGGGTTCCCAGATCCGTCTGCAGCTGATTCTGGGTCTCCTCGTCCCCCATGGAGAAAAGCTGCTGGCCGACGTCCAGAGTGTGGATGAAACTGCACTGGTACCTCTGGAACAACAGCTCGGTGTGCTGAGGAGCAAATGAAGGGCAGGAAGGGTTAAAGGTGACTTAAAAAAGGAAAGGAGAGGAGGAAGGGAGGATGATGACCGATGGTGAAGGGTTTAACTTTCTTTAATTGAGGAGCAGCTTTATCTCCAAATAATTAAACTCTCATCTTTTCATGGTGATCAAAGGCTCAGAAAGATCTGAATGGAAAGCGTCTTCCTTGTTTCTTTTGTCTGTTTTCTGATGTAAATGTCATCAGCAGTGGTCGTTTGCGGCTCTTAAATCAGCCCTCATGCAGCCGTTTGTTTCTGCCTGTGGCAAAGACTGATCTTAATCTGACAACAACCGTTTGATAAATCTACTCTAAACACTCCCCACAGCCCCGATACTCCATTTGTAAGGCATACATAAACGTATTATCCAGTCCTGGATGGGTTATGTTTTTAATCTCAGGCTTGTAGCCTTCTCCTGTTTCTCTCTTCTTTTTTTTGCATTGGAACACAAAACTCTGGATAAAATTATTGCCACCTTTTCAAAATCTTCAGAAATAATAGTATTTGAAGCATGTGATGCTCCTATGATTTGTAATTAAACTCATCTGTAGCAATTAACAGGTGCTGGCAATATAGAAATCACTTACAACCAGTAAAAAAAAGGAAAGTTCCTCAACTTTGTGTGGTGTGTCTGTGTGTACCACACTGAGCAAAAGAAGAGCAAAGAGTTGTCTAAGGATTTGAGAATTTTTGGAGAAGGATAGAGAATCTCAAAAGTCCATCTTCAGAGGACTTCATGTTCCTGTATCCACTGAGTGCAACATTGTGAAGACGTTTACAGCACACAGCACTGAAGCTAATCTCTGTGGACGTGGACAAATTGCAATGAAAGGTTGTTTGAATAGTGGATCATGAACCTCAATCAACTTCCAAACAACACTGCATTGCCCATTACAATATGAATAAAAAGGGACACTACTAAAGACTGTGGACAGCTGAGACTTTTTGGTAAAGAACCTCTTTCTTCTGTTTTTATAAAATGAAATGAGGCCTTCAAAGAAAAGAACACGGTCCCTGCAGTCAAATATGGTGGAGGTTCACTGATGTTTGGAGGTTGACTTGCTGCTTCAGGCACTGGACGTCTTGACTGTGTGCATGGCATTATGAAATCTGAAGAACTCTGGGGCGCAATGTAGGGCCCAGTGTCAGAAAGCTGGATCTCCAGAGGACATGGGTCTTAAAGCTGGACAACGCAAACCCAAAGAATACTTCAGAAATGGTTTGATAAAACACCGGAGAGTTCTGAAGTGGCCAGCAATAAGTCCAGCCCATAGAGCACCTGTGGAGGGATCTCAGAACAGCATTTGTGAGAAGGAAGCCATCAAATCTGAAAGATCTGGAGCTGCTTTCAAGAGAGGAGTGGTCCAAAACTTCACTACAGAGGTGGAAGATTTCAGTTATTTTTTCCAAAGTGTGTGCTACCAGATATTAAGTCGAGGGTGCCAATAATTTTGTCTGGTCCATTTTTGGAGTTTTGTGTGGAACATCTTCATTTTTTCTTTGCTTTTTTGTGTTGTTCCAACAAACAAAAGAAACAAACATGAGAATACCAAAGCATTTGGAATTGTTTTGGACTCAGGGGTGCCAATATTTGTGGTATTTTTGGCCATGACTGTACTTCATCTAGTGCAATGAGAGTTTGTCACTAAGTCAGTTTTTAAGTGTCTTTAGTTTCCACTAACTCTCTCAAAGATGTAGAGCATTCCCAGATTTTCCATGTCTGGAATTCCCTGATATTGCAGCCTTGTCGCTCACCTGGAGGTCCTGGAGGGAGCGTCGTAGCTGTTGCAGGCTGCAGCGGGCCGGTCCGGCGGGGGGAAGGAGGGTCTGCGTGTCCGACAGGAACCTCTGTAGCTTCTTCAGGTTGCGGCTGTACAGATGACAGTGTTTCACCAGCCCTTCCACAAGGGAGCGCCGCTGGTCTGCCCGCTGCACTGCCCCCTGCCAGTGCTCCCTGAGCTGGGCGAGCTTCAGGATGAAGTCACTCCTGGATACATTCAAATAGTTTTTTAATGTTCAATGACAGAGACTTTGACGGAATTTTGTAAAGGCCGCTAAGACAATTTATTAGCTCATTAGCTTCAAAGTTGATCAATTCAAAACATGATTTAAAGACATTGTGCATTAAGCTAGCAATTAAACAACAGAGGCTCTTTGTTTTAGGACAGACAAAAGTCTGTTAACATTAAAAGGCTATTTAGGAGCCACAACATGCTAATTTGCTAACGTTAGCATGTTAAAGTGCTAAAAGCCCTGAACTAAAAGAATGTTAATGCTAACTGCTACTATTTAGCATGAAACATAGCACTGTAGCTTTTAAGCTAATGATTTAAACAAGCACGTTAACATGCAACAGCATGTAAAACTTCATTAGCATGAATCATTTGGAACAGAGCGGTAACATGCTAATTGTACACATTAACTTTAACGTGCTAACATTTAGTAACTTTCAAACTGCATTTAGACAGGATCAGCGTGTCACATCGGGGTTTTGTGGTGGTGTGTCTGTTTGTGCTGAATGTAACACTGTGAAACAATTTACCGGCTTTAACGAGGCCAACGCCCCCTCACTCTCATTCACCTTCTATGTCTCACAACCACTACTCTCTCATTCTCAAAACATCGGACACAAAACAAATTAAACTTCTTCGCGTCTCTATTTTGCAGTGTAAATTGTGAGCCAGACTCAGACTTAGAAACTGGCGACATGAAATAAAGAAGGTTATAAAAACAGGTCGCTGCCTTTTTTGGTGGACACCCCTGCAGCTTGCACCGCTGCAGCAAAAATGGACATTCCCACTCAAATTAATAGAAAAACCTGTGTTTTTATTGTAGCGTTGGATCCTGTCTGAATGCAGCATTAGCATGTTTGGTGACTGAAGAAGCTCAGAGCTTTGTGACTGCGTGTAAAGTGAAAGTGTGGCACTGATTCATACCAAATCCAATGTTGCGGTAAAAACGCAGGCTTTTCCATTCATTTGAACGGAGGTACAGGCTGCACGGTTTGCAGAAAGAAAACACAGCGACCTTTGGCCAGGAATAACAGTCTGGTGTTAAATGGTGTTGTTCCAAATAAAAATGAAATGATTTCTGTGGGATAAAAACCTTTCATGCAGCCACAAAGTTTGAAAAAATATCTTTTGTTTGTTTTTAAATGAGCGCAGAAGATCAATGGGGATATGGTCAGACGCAGAGTGAGAACACAATTTTCAGTGTATTAGCATAAAGGCACTTCCCTCTAAGTACAGCTGAGGATTTCAAGAACCCAGTTATTAGTTTTTCTCTGAAACCTCTGGAATCTCAGAAGACAGAGAAAATCTGCACAAAAATCCATCCAGGAGTCAAAATATTTCACTCTGGATTGAACCATTGGGCCAACTTTGGTCCAAAACATAGCCACACTGCTTGCTTGACTAAAAACAGATAAAATGAGGTAAAGCAGCTGCTTCGTACCTGTCCTCCACCTCTCCTTTCTGCAGCAGATGAAGAGCTTCAGTGATGACTGAATGAAGGATCTGGTGACCGATGGACAGCTCTGCCTGAAACCGCTGAAACACCAGAAGTGGCCAGGATTACATTACGTGTGTGTGTGTGTGTGTGTGTGTGTGTGTGTGTGTGTGTGTGTGTGTGTGTGTTCATGGTGTTTTAGTGAAGTCTGTCAATGACAGTGTTAATCACCTTGTGTGTACAGAGCTGCTGTCTGAGGCCGATGTAAGAGCCGGCCACGTCTACAGCCAGGCTGTCCTCCATCCTCTGCAGGAAAGACATCCAGCTCTCACACTTCTGCTCAAAACTCTGCTGCCTGAGCGCCTCCGTCTGCAGCTCACTGCACATCAAAAAACAAACAAAATGACACTGTGAGAGAATTCTTCATCTTAAATCTACGACCTATATTTCATGTAGATTGACTGACTATCGACTTAAACTATGAATTTCTACATGCAGGCGGATAGACAGATTTGGTTTTCTGTCATTGTCCGCTTTAAACTACACAGATTTGAGAGACAACCATTCACACTCACATTCACACCTACGGACAAGTTTTTTGTGCGAGGAAGCCGGAGTACCTCCTCTGTTTGAACGAGGAACCTTCTTTAATTAATAATTTTGGTGCAAAAACAAATAAATCCTCATCCCATAATATCGTTGATCCTGACTGGATGAAAATTTTAAAAGTGTTAGCTAAGTGTAAAAATTTTAAACTGCTTTGTCCCCAGTTTGAATTTGCATCTGGTGATGAAGATCGAGCGATATGAATGAAAGAACCTGATTTCACAGTATTTCTGCCCCATCAACAGCATGTTCTTTAATAAATGTGAAGATATCAGAGCTGAAACAATTAGTCCACTGAAAGAAAAAAGGCTGCAATAATCAATTCTTTTCATTACTGATTAATCTGTCCATTATTTTCTGGATTAATCGGTTCATTGTTTGGTGACGACAAGTGACGTCTCTGA
Source organism: Miichthys miiuy (assembly GCA_036365135.1). Taxonomy (NCBI): domain Eukaryota; kingdom Metazoa; phylum Chordata; class Actinopteri; family Sciaenidae; genus Miichthys; species Miichthys miiuy. Next base: position 3,974,068 of record CM071615.1, on the reverse strand, counting down.
ATGTTTTGTTTTGTCTGACAAACAATCGAAAACCCAAAAATATTCATGTTACAAACGTAGACGGCTAAAAAAAACAAAGCAAATATTCATATTCAGGAAGCTCGAACAAGAGAATTTTGGTATTTCTGATTAAAAATAGCCTCAAAATGATTTATCAATAGTCAGAGGTTGCTGATCAATTTTCTAATTGAAGCTGCAATAATTAGTTGATTAATCTGTGAATCGAAATGTATCAGGTTATTATTTTATAGACTAAACAATTATTCAAATAATTGTAAAAATACATGCATCTATAGTATAATATAGTCATCAACATTTTCATGCAGCAGTTCAGGCAGCTGACAGTATCAATGTAAAGTCTGCCGTGTCTCAGTCCTCTGCTTCATGTCTGCATGTTTTGACATGCAGATCTCAGGTCTGACCTGCAGGCCTCCTCAGCTCTGGCGGAGGCGTCGGCCCAGCGGCGGTTGAGGCGTTGCAGGCGGCGTGCCCAAGCGTCACCCAGCGTCAGGCTGCAGCTCAGCTCGTTCAGCACATCCAGGTCAGCACACAGGCCGCTCAGCTCGAGGAGGCCAGACTGCAAACATATGGTGACACCTCAGATCACAGGGGATCACAACAGTCTGGACTACTGCACACATGACGCCTCACAACCCAAACAGTACACGCTACACGCGTGTTCTTCTGTCCTACTTTAGTCCTCTCATACTTCTTTTTAACTTATTGACTTGTTGCTCTGTAATTTCTCCTCTCAGGTGGAGACAAAGTATCATTTCATCTTTGAGGAGTAAAAATCTTGTTTTCTTTCAGCTTTGAAAGCAATTTCAGATTCAGTCTTGACATTTTTACAGAAATCCTTTGATGAAAGCTGCAGAGGAGGATCAGGTGATACGATCAAAAGCTCCAGAAAAGCTACAAAATGAATGTGGTGATTGTTTGGACACATTTTGAAGAAACTGTTTCACTTAGTTTTTCAATACAAGACAGAATAAAACAATGAAACCAATCGAAATATGAAAAAAATTAAAGAAAAATTGCTTCCAGAAAAATCTTTAAAATAAATATAGTCTGCTTCAAAAAAGAAAACCTTTCCAGCTACAACACATGGAACTTAATAACAATCCCAGAGATATTTATTTCAGTGTAAAAATCTCTGAGATGAGAGAAGAAGCAGCGTCATTGCAGTCATTCATAAACTCTACCTGGTCTGCTGTCCGCTCGTCATCCTGCACACGCTGCTGCCAAAGCTCCACGTTTCTCTCCAGCGACTCCAAGACGTCTCCAAACTCCTGCAGCCGCTCGAGCTCCTCCTACACACAAACATAACACATGTCACATGTCACACGGCCATCTGTGTCTGCATTTATAGGTCAGTGTGACACTGAGGTGGCAGGTAAGGAAACAAATGCACCAGTAACGCAGTGAGAACATGTCTGTCTGAAATCTGAAATCTTATATTTGACTTTTCGCTTAATGGACTATGAAAGAATAATAATAGTGTCAATAAATATCAGTTATGATTTCAATGTTTAAAGAGCAAAAAGATCAGCAGCAGGTCAGAAAATGCTTCAGTTTGTGCAGCTAAGCGTGTTTGCCTCACAGCTCACACTCATTCATTCATGAAGTCGCACCTGCAGCTGACCCAGCTTCCCTGTCAGCGTCCGGCTCAGCTGCTGGACGCTTCGCGACAACAACCTGCTCTCTGATTGGATCAAACAGGCAGCTGAAGGTTCCAGGTGGCCAATCAAGTCCTTGGAGGCCTCCAGCACCCCCTCCAGGTCAGAGTGCAAAGTGTCTGACCTCTCCAGGAGACTCTGAGACGGACAGAGACAAACAAGGACACAGTGAGGAGATGAACAGGGCTGGACTGGATTCTGTAGCATGTAGTGTTTGTGTAGTGAGACTGTTCTGCAACTGGAAGGTCTGGATTCATTTATTCATGTCATCTTTGAAGTATGTCATGTCAGAGAAAGACATTTGTTGGTTTTGGATTTTTAAAAAAATCTTGTTTACTTCCTCACCTGAACATTGTGCATCCTGACAGCGATCTGCTCCATGGTGTTATCGTCTGCAGACGCTCTGCTCAGCGCTGACTCGACGTCTTTCTGCAGCGTCTGCAGCTGCTGGGAGAAAGACGCAGCCAGCCGAGCGTAGACGTCCCAGACCTGCAGGACGCCCCGACTCCTCTGGAGCTGCTGCTCCAACGATCGGGACACCACAGTCCAACTGGAGGACAAGAGGACGATCGCCTGATTGACTGTGTGTTCTTTGTGTGTGTGTGTGTTTGTGTGTGTGTGTGTGTGTGTGTGAGATGGAGTCGGTCTCACCTGTCTCTCTGTCCGTCCAGCTGCTCCTTGAGGAGGACGGCAGCATCAGGACTGATGGCGTCTCTGAGGGAGGAGACGCTTTGACTCAGCTCGTCCCACTCTGCCTCTGAAGCTTCTGTCTCCTCATGAAGAAGCTGCTTCCAACACAACAAACACCGTCAGTCATCAGGTCCGACATGAATCAGCCAGTAATAATAACTCCCTCCACCACAGCACAGCTAGACAGTTCAGCAGCAGCCGTACCTGCAGCTTCTCATGCAGGTCTCTGTGCGCCTGCAGGGAGACCTGAGTGCTGCTGTGATACTCGAGAGTCTGAGACATTCTCGCCGTCTTCAGCATCATCTGATTCAGCCGCCTCTTCACACGGTCCCACAGCTCGTGGACCTGAACCAGCCTCTGTTTCATTGAGTCATTCTAAACACACAGGATGACCCCGAAACAGGGAGACAGACACAAAATACCAGACAAGGATTCAAGTTAAAGTCTCAAACTTTTTGGCAGATAACTAGCTCCCCCTGGAAGTCCAAGCTCCTCACCCAAAGACACCAGAATAAATTCTGCATAAATATGTGTGTTTTCTCTCTCTCTCAGTAAAGGATGTTGCTGGTGGTCATACAGCTACATAGCACATGTTCCTGAGCACTCCACCTCTCCAGGCTCCAGCCCTCCTGTGACCCTGATGAGGACAAGCGGTTACAGATGATGGATGTGTCATTCACCTGCTGTGTGAGAGCTGCGCAGGCCTCGATAGATTTATTTGTCTGCAAGATGAAACCACAGCTGCCGTTTTCTTCTCCGACTTTGTCTCTCAACTCCTGAAGAGCGGCAGACTTCTGCCTGATCTTCTCCTCCAGATCCTGACAGACACAGCAAGGAGATGAAAATCTGATTTAAAAAGATGTGCAGCTTCTTGGCCCGTGTCTTCACAGCTGAAATATAAATCTTTTGCTGCAGGTCCTCTAATTCATACAGATGTTACAGTGCAGATGTGACCTCTGACCTGACAGGCGTTGACGCTCCTTTGTAGCTCCGTCTGGCTGCTGGGCGTCTGAGCTGAGTCCATCCAGAGGTTCTGATCCGCGATCCAGCTGTTGATCTGCTGCAGTCGGGCCTCCCGCTCCGCTCTGCTCCTCAGCTCCTGCTCCACCTCCTGGACCTGAACGCCACAAACAACAACAGCATGTTTATTCTGAAGGATTCAAGAATACTAAAGATCAAAATGATGGTCATGTGTCAAAGTAGCTCTTGTTTAGTGAAAGTGAAAACTGCATTCAGTGGTGCACTAAATAGAAGTGCTATGGCTTCACTATCACTGTAGGTCCATATTCATTTCTATTTATTTATCAATGAATTTATGTATTATGAGTCAAAACACAAATATTATGCGTTCTGCCTAAGTGGCAACCTCTGTGGCTGGGAAAAGAAGCCAATGAGGAAGTGCTAAAAACTGTAATTCCTTGAGCGGCCACTTGAGGCTGGCTGGCAGAAGTGAGTCAAAAGTAAGCTCAAAATCTGTGGCTCTGCCTGCCGCCATGTTGAATGTCCAGTTTTTCAGCAAAGACTTGGATCATCAGCAGACCTGAGGCAGGTCGAATGAAGCCTGGGTGCTCAAACAGGCCATTTGTTATAACACCCACCTGTCAATCAAAGCGCCCACACTGTTAATTCTGCATAACATTAAGTCTTAATATAATTTGAACAGGTGAGTTGTATATAAATTCACCCTCAGTACAGTTGTCATGAACGGGGAAATTAGCTATAGAGACCAAAACTGTTTTTTGTACCAGGCTGTAAACATGTTTATTTCTGCTGTGAAGTTGGACATTTTAACATGGGGACTTATGGAGACTGACTCACTTCTGGAGCCAGCCTCAAGTGGACGTTTGAGGAACTGCAGTTTTTAGCACTTCTGCATTGGCTTCACTTCACAATGTCAAAAAACGACGATCGCTTCGTCTTTGGTGTTTAGTTCGACAGTTACGTATTCTCTTCCTCTTTCAACAGCTGTCGTAACTACAACAACCACGAATGCATTGGTCACCAGTTAACATGGTCACTCATTAAAGCAAAACACTGGTTTGTTTTTTAAATCAACCATAAAGAGTAAGGTTGAAAGCTCCAGAAAACTTTAAGCCAACATGGACGAGGAGTCCTAAAAGTGTTTTTGGATGAAATCACAACAGCTGCTGAGCTCCACAGATCTAAGCAGACTCCATCTACCGAGGAAGACAGTGTGCTGCAGTTGAGAGTTCCAGAAAAGGCTGATAAGTGGACCTTGATTTGAAACTGTTTGATCACAGGCTGATGTTCTGACCTGAGAGCTGAGGGTTTCCTGCAAACTCATCCACTGATGGTTCAGAAGACCCTGTTCGTCCGCAAACTGGTTGTGTTCATAGCGCCTCCCCTGGCCCTCCTCGGTACTGCACGTTTGTAACAGCTGGTTGACGTAGTCCAGGGTGGCCTGATGGGCCAACATCTCTGTCTGACACTCCTGAGGAAGATGTCACGGATGGAGAACAGAGTCAGTCAGGCAGATATAAACAGACACTTCTTTTTCATGCACTCGTCAGATCTGAGTTCTTTTGCACCTTGCAGTATTTCAGGAGCTGACTCAGATCACTGCTGGTCGACGACGTTCGGCTGATTCTGCTGCCATGCTCCCCGAGCTGCGACTCAGTGGCCTCCATCCAGGCCTGCAGCTCCAACAGCGCCCCCTGCTGGGTCAACATCTTCACCCATCGCTGAGGACACATTGTCAAAAAACAGTGGTGACTCTGCTTTGTTCTGTGTTTCAGACCTCTGACCTTCAAGAAACCAGTGAGTGATCACTTTTTGTACAACAGCTGATCCAGAATGTTGCTGCGCCTGCTGGGAAACAGTCTGACAGTGTCTCCACCTACATCTGAAACTTTTAATCATGTTATTATGCAGTTATAACAGATGTTTCGTTTCGTTTCTGGACTTCATGATCTCTCTTCTTGACATTGAATATGTAATTATTTTTATTTGTACTTTTGTGGATGAAAGATGAGATGAGAAACTAAATTTGGACTTGAAAAGGAGGTGAGTGGGAGGGCAAAAAAAAAGCGTGAGGTGAGGAGGAGAAACGAGAGGGACAGAAAATAATAAGAACAGCAGGAAGACGAGGTGAGAGGGGATGAAGAGGAGGGAGGGAAAAGAAAAGAGCTGAGAGGAGGTAGGAGGAGGAAGAAGATGGGAACAGACAGACAGACAGACGGACGGATAGACAGACAGGCAAGAATGGCTTCACACCGATAAGGGTGAGAAGAGTCCTCAGGACAGCACTGTGCTGCACAGTGGGGATGTTTAAAACTAATTGGTGACAGAGCATGAAAAACCACGCTGCAGTCTTCCTAAGCACAGAGACGCGAGTTTAGGTAAAAATTCTGACATTTAGAAAAAAAAAAAAAAAATCAGGACAAACCCTCCAGTCTGTCTGTCACAGTCAGAGCCGAAACTTGGACTGGATGTTTGTGATCGCAGTGCCGCTTTAACATTTAAGCAAGTCTATTTGGGACAGTGTTGCTGGGCGTGGCCTCTCATCGCCTTCACCACGTGCGACTCATCATCCAAATCACCAGTGCAGAATATAACCCCAGTTCACTCAGTCTCCTCTGTGGTAACAACTCTACGGTTAAATCTAGTCCACTTCTCCATTTTGTGTGTTTTTTGTTCACCCTGCTCTCTCTGTGCCTCAGCATCTCTGCCTGCCACGTGCAGATGTGCACTGTTTGGATCTCAGTTCAGTTGGGTTTGCACTTTGGATCCACTTTCATTCTACGTAACGTACTGAGGGACATTTCTGCTTAGCATGCAGAAACATAACATTAACATTTGCTAATAAGCGCTAACACAGAGCGTTGAGGCTGATGGGAATATTTGCATTTGACCTGATAATGGATGAAAGGTTGAGGGATCAAAGTTGTAACAATTCATCCTGAACATGAATATTTATTCCAAAACACATCATCTAGTTACAGTAGAGGTGTAATGTGTAAAAAACAAAGTAGAAGCACTGATTGAACTTCTTCACTGAAGTGAAGAAGAAGAAAGAAGAAAGGTGCAAAAGTATTCAAAGTATTCTGTGCAAAGCTACTGAAACTTTAAATAGTGTCAACTCTGTTTACGTCTGTCATGCGTGATATGAGCAGATACTGATGTTTGTAAGCATGCAGATACATAACAATAATAAGAATTACACTAAAGTAACCAACGTGTTTTAAAAATGTAAGAGCAGAGAGTTCAGACATCTGTGTAAAAATGTAGAAGGTAAATAAAAGGTTGTAAATTAAAGTCAGTACTTGAGTAAAGTACAGACACTACTTAAGTACAGTTGTGAAGTATTTGTACTTCATTACTTTAGTTGTCAACCTCATGATGAAGCTAGAGGAAAGCTTAGGGGAGTCTTTAGGATTCATCATCAGGCCGACGTCTGTAACGTGGCTTAAAACAGTACGATATAGAAAAAGAAAATGTTTGAAAGAAACCACAAAAAAACATCTTCCATGTTTTATATTTAAACTACAGAGGACACGAGCTGTGTTCAGGATCTCCTCACCTCATGCAGAGCATGTTGGACGACGGGAACGTCGGCCAGCAGACCGGACCAGTCCAGCTCGATCTGTCTGAGCTGGGAGTGGACGGAGCAGAGATCCAGGTCTGAAGTCTGAGATGGTGAAGCCTCTTTGTCCGGATCGGAGCCTCTGTCTGCTTCCTTCAGCTGGACCAGCTGAGCTCCAGCACCGAGAACAGCCACCTTCAGTCCAGATTTGACTTCCATGTCTTTGATTAAAGTCTGAAACAGAGCTGCTTTGTTAGAGCCTGTCCACCATCACAAGAATAGAATGAAACAGACTTTAAATCTTTTTTTTCTCTGTGGACAGACATCAGGAATCTTAAATAATACAATACAATAAATAAAGATATAAAGTTTTCATAGGAAAAAGTTAGTAACCATTTGATTAAAAAGGTAAATGGACGAGGGCTCACCACAAACTGCAGGAAGTGTTCACGCCTCTGATTGACATCCATTTCCTCTTTGGCTGTGACAGACAGCTGGTTCCATTTGTCAATCATCTCTCTGGCCCCGCCCATCCAGTCAGTCAGTACAGCAGAGTCACGAAAAAACCTGATTATTGATGGAAAATAGATCCATGAACAAATCTACCAGAAAAGTGTCATTTAAGGCAAATTTGACCATTTTATTATTAAAAATAATGATTTGATTATGTTAATGTTTTTACATTATCACCCACCTCGCTCTAATTTTAAATGCTTCTGTATTCTGAAGTTTTCTCATCTCTCACCTGCTCCTCAGCCTCCTCTTCCTGTCCAGGGTGGTGTGTTCGTGCTCCACCCTCTTGTGCAGGGTTCTCCAGCGTGCCTGCAGCTCGCTGCTGGACACGCCCACTCCTCTGCAGCCCGCCATCTGCAGCCAGAGCCCCGCCTCCAGCATCCGACCGGACCGCGCCTTGTTCCCCTGCAGGACGCCACGCAGCTCCTGTCAGACACACCAAACACACACGTGTAACACACATCACTACACATAAACCTTTCCAGAATGTCAGCTGCATGTACAAATTCATTTCAGACTCTTGATGAAACCTCAGACTATGCTGAACTTTGTATTTTGAACTTAATGCTAACCGTAACATGCCCACGTTAGCTGGCCAATGCTACAACACTACCAGTCAGTGTATTCTGCAAAGTTATGACTAACTCTATTCATCAGTTTTATTAAAGGTCGTCATGTTTGCATTAGCATATTTTAATTGTACCAATTTTGTTCAAGAAAATTCTTATTTAATAATTTAATTCTTATTGCAAAAGCTACAGCTGATGCTAGTGTGTAGCTAGTACTACATGTAGTACTACACACAAATAGGGTTGTGAACGATAAACCGTTTAACAAGTGAGAGATACGGCTGCGTCGGTAGCAGCCTCCTCAATCGATACGAATTAGCCATGAATTCCTAGATGAATGGGTTGTAGAGTCATGGATCGGGTGTCGTGAGACTTGGAATCGGTTGGCGGCTTCACACACTTTTGGGAAAATCCACCGGGCGCGTTGTGTGAGCGTGGCATATTTGGTCCGTCCTGCACGCGACTTCAAACCCACCGGGCCAGACTTTATTTACTCGCTCAGATTTGTCCATTTTCCCGGTGTATGTTCTTCTAAACATGATTCTACGTATGTAAACATGCTGCATAGTTCATTAGTTTCGCTTTTGTCTGTTTTTACGACCGGCAGTTTGCACGGGGTATTTTATTTTGAAAATCCACCGGATTCTCTCCAACAAATGATGTTGATTCAGCCAGATTTTTTTGGTCCATGTCTAAAAATAAAATTTTTTGCCATAAAGCAACAATGCTTGGGGATATGTGGTCTTTTACATATTTGAAAGGAAAATATTGTACTGTACTGTAAGATAGTGACTTTCATAGAATTGGCTTCTTTATTTTATAAAATATCTACAATAAATATTAACCGTAGAATCAAATCAAATCGTTCTTACACTATCGATTTGTATCGAATCGGTCTGTAATAAAATAAAATAAATAAATAAAAGTATATCATTTTTGAATCGTATCATACCTGTGTATCTAGATGCGTATCGAATAGTTTATCACAGAGATGTGCAACCCTAACAGCCAATAAGGCGAACCATCATAAAAAAATTTAAGATTATATACCGTTAGAGGAATTATAAATTCTTTGTTTTAGATTACACAATATATTAGCATAGCAGCTTCAACATTAGCATTAAACTGAAAGTACAGCCAAAGTTGATAAAGTATGTGAATGTTAAGCCACGTGAGTGTGATAAACAGTCTGAGATGTCTTACAATGGCTGCTGTAAGAGCCTCCATCCCTCAATGTCCCTGTCTTCACAGTCCATTTCAGATGAATAACAGACACATTTCCAATCCCACAGCAGAGCAACAGGGAATATGAACCAAAATGAATTCTAGTTGGAGGTCTTCGCTCAGCTAATAACTCACATCAAAGCCGAGGAACATCATGTGCTCCTACAGAAAACAACCCATTCGCTTGTATTTAATTGAGCCAATTAGGTTTTGAGTGCCATGCACAAAGTACGGAGCGTGGAGAGCGCGCTCAGTAGTCTCTAAATGAGCAGAATGGAACACTGCAAAATGCGCTCTCTGTCCTCTGGTCGGCTGCCTCTTGGTAGATCAGTATTACCCCCGACGGTCAGAAAGTCCACAAGTATTAATAAAAAATTACCTGGTAGACGGAGAGCTTCTCCAATATCTGCTCCTCAGAATCACCCCCCTCGTGCATCTTGGGAAATGAAGTGTCAATGCTTTTCAGTAGGGAGTCCGACCAGGCGCTGTCCTCCTCCCACTGTGACCACATCTGAGACGGATGGACGAATGATGACACCATTAAAATCAATTCTGTGATTGTTTCTCATTCCTGACAGTTTTAATTAACGTTTAACATAAGTTCACAATGAATTTGGGTGAACTTTAGGTTCACACAGAGATCAGTGGATTCTATTTTGATGCTGATGATGATCAACAAAGTCATTAGGATTCATCCTCTTGGCACCATGAACATTTTACGCTAATCCATCCCATCAATTAGGCTGACACGTTATTAATAGAAGTGTTTGAAATTAAAAATCTTTAATGCAACAGACTTTACCTCACACAGTGTTTTACTTGTTGCTGCCGTTTAACTCAGACATTTGACACTAAACTCAGTTTCCTGATTATTTATGCACAAATTATGATCTGAAATGTGATTTTATATTTCACTTTTTTAGGATTTAACTTTGTGCCTCAGATGAAAAATGTTTCTTTATTTCAAACTGTGTTCCATGAACTACCTGTAATGTTTCCTGCATCTTGGTCCCTTTTTCCAGCCCATGCTGCTGCAGTCGGGTCACCTCACCCTGCAGGCCTGTCACCACATCCTTCCACCTCTGGAGGGCGCTCTCTGGGACTCTCTGGGTCAGGCACTGCAGGATACTAGAATGATGGCCCAGGAACTGGAAGAACCTCTGATAATAAAAACGGTTCATAGTGTTAAAGATGATATCTTTATTTTTTTAGATAGCAGAGCACTCTGAACTGTGACTGACCGTGTGACTGCTGTGCAGCTTTTGGAGCTGAGCTCTGTCGTGGAGCTCCATGTCAGGCTGCCGTGCGAGGCGCTCGGAGCCCAGAGCGAGCAGCTCCTCCAGGCTGTGGACCAGCCGCTCATACTGCTGCTGCAGCTCTGCACTGCTCCTCAGCTCGTCACAGCGTGAACGAACACCACGCAGAGCGCCATCCAGCTCCACCTGCACATGGAAACATGGAGACGGGTTCAACATAAATACATGTCAGCAGCTGAATGATCACTCATTCACTTAGCTAAGTGTGGCTAAACTTCTAAACACCTGACCCAGGTCTGACGTTTACCAGCTTGCATACCTGCAGCTGTGTGGCCGGGTGGATGAGAGAGGCAGGCAGGTTGTGTGGGTCGGCCTCCTCCAGCAGAGAGCTCACCTGCTCCACCTGCTGCTGCAGAGACTCCTCCACAGCCTGGAACATAAAAACACACGTCCATGATGATGAACGTGTCAAACTTGTCTAAACACATTTACTTTTTTGGCTGCTCCTCAAGCTGTTGAGTCATTTTCATGTCACCGTGCCAACTGGATGAAGTTACATCCACCTCTCCTCCATCCACCATATGACACAGAGATACTAAATACTGGTGCATGAACAGTCGGTATTCATTCACCCTATTTATCGTGTTTTCTGCAGTTTATAATCACAACGAGTTCAGTATTTCTATCCTGGAAGAGCAAAATGTGGCTCACATTCGTAACTTTACTGTAGACAACTTATCTTGATTAAACTACAGACAAGAAGCAGTTACAATCTGTAAACCAGGTAGTCGATATGACCTTTGTGAACTGTAGTAAACACTGCAGACATCATTTTCATTATTGATCTGCCAATTCTTTTACTGATTAACTGTTTATTCATTTATTATGTTTAAGAGATACAGCTTTGAGAAGCTGGAAACTACGGAAGCCCAAAGTGGTCATACATTCATGCGTTTTATTTTCTTCTGTTTTCTTGTGATTACGAGTTCATTTTATTTGTTTTCTCGAGATCTCGAGTTATTTCTGTCTTTATGTTGAAATAACAAAATGTTGTTATCCCGAAATAATAATAATTTTCTTGAGATAACGAAACTTTGCTTTCCTGTGGTAATGACAAAATTAATACGAAATATGGTGAAAACAAAAGGATAGACGAGTACATTAAACCACTGCAATTGCAATATTCTCCTGTTCTTCAGTGAACAATGTTTCCTGCATTGATTTGTTACGCTGGAAACAGAGGAAATAAGATGTACGATGTTTGGCAGTTTTGCTTGAAAAATGACAAAAAAAAAAAAAATGATATGGATCGATTATGGAAATTAAGTTGATGAATTGACTTATCGCTGCAGCTCTAACACCAAACATCAGCAGCAGTTTACTTGAGTCACTCTGGTTCTGAGCAGCTCTTTAAAGTCAAACAGTACCTGTAGTTGTTGGTTCGCAGCTCCACTGAACTCATGGACTGTTTGGTGAACAGTCGTCTGGTTAGAGGTGAAGGCTGCATGCAACTCATTTAGTCGTATCTGTTGGTTGAACAGACAACACTGCTTTTTTTTAACTGCATGCACGCATACAGTACAGGGTTTTATTTTGAAGGGACAAGAAAAGGTTATTTTCATTTACAAACGTTATAAATATGTTAGATAAGGTGAGTATAACATATTCATTATGAAGAGGAGGTGAATTATGACACACAGATCATAATCACAGACACAGTTAAGATAAAATGTGATTAAATATTGACATCTTTAAAATATTTCAGGGTCGATCAGCGTGCTCTTGTTTATGTCTGACCTGCCGCTTTGCATTCTGGTCCTGCAGGTCACTCAGCTGCTTCTCTCTGCTCGTCAGTGCAGCCCGGACCACCAGAAGGACTCGACACACATCATCTACACACTGCTGACCGCGCTGTGACCCCAGGACACGGCTGACCTTTGACCCCTGAGAGGCCAACTCCTCGCCGAGCATAGCCAGCTCTGCTGACAGACTCTGAAAGGAGAATCCAGAGAAGTTCAGTTTACAGCGAGTTTGCATGATCAGTTCAGTGAGCGGCTGAGACGAGTGTAGAGAAAGAAGAAAATCTGCAGAGAAGAGAAAATGTTTTCTGCTTTTCCCTCTGATGTCCTCCGGCTGCTCCGCCTCATCTCTCTGTGATTTACAGAGTTTCCTGATGGATAGTGAAGTAAACTGCTGCCAACTGTAGCTGCTGTTAGCTAATGTTAGCTCAGTTTGTTAGCTGGGCTACCTGGACTGTGAGCTCAGAACATCAGGGCAGTGCTGGTGTTTGTACCACAGGCGTATTGGACCACCGGGAAGAAGAAGAGGAAGTTTTCAGGGTGGTATACTGACAGGGAGGGGAGCCAGTGTTGTGCCAGAACCGGAGCAGAATCTGTCACATTTGGATAGCAGCTTAGCTAATAGGGACTTGGTTTGGGAAGTGGAGGGTTAATAAAATCAATCTGAAATGATCCCTTCGTTCTTCTTTTCTACCCTGAATGAAAACAAAAATATAAAATGAATTTGAGTTTGTTTAGTCTCACCTGCAGCTGCAGCAGCCTCAGCTGCGTGTCTCCTTCGGGTGTCGTTCCAGCAGGCGAGTGCAGCAGGTTGTTGATGGAGGATATGGACAGGGACGTGCCGTGCAGCACATGAAACAAACCCTCGTCCAGCATCTGATGAGAGCTGTCCATGGGGGAGGCCTGGTGATGGAGAGTTCAAAACCATGAGCAAAAATGGACATTTCAGAGAGACAGATTCATACTCGGTATTTTCACAGGTTGGTCATGAAACATGAATCCTGCATCAGTCCATGTCTTTTCTCTTTCATGTTTGTCTCCTGCTCTTCTTCGTGTGATGTCAAAATATTTCCTGTGGTGAGCGACAACGGGTGGTGGCGGGAGTTTCACATCCACTCACTTTAATGTGCGAGAGAAATGTGGTTTGAAATTTGATCTGCAAAGAACAGACCCGGATTGTTTCTCTTGTTTTCTTCTCTGATACGTGATGCTTAATCTTTTCTCTTGATTTAGAAGCTGAGCTTGATTTTCATCTTTACATCACTGACATCACATGACAACAAGACAAATATAAATGAATGAATGAATCACAGGTTATCATTTATCATTTTTGTACTTCTATCATACAGAGTGCTCCAGTGTGATTTAGTGACATCTAATGGTGAACCTGTTCACTGATACATTTTCAACCATCCTATTTAGATCCAGTGTTAAGTTTGTCCTTCCTGGGCTACTGTAGAAACATGGTGGACAGCGTCTGCAGAGATAACAGTCTAAAACATATTTATGCTATATCGTTCCCTCCAAAGCTGCCAGACTTCAGTGACAAAAACAGTCAAATTACCTTGCAGAACACGACAGATATTGATCCACCACTGCCTGCTGCCCACAGTGGCTGACATAGTTTGGATCCGAACTATTGTGTTAAATAAGTCACACAATAACACAAACACAGTAACAGATCGAGGCAGCGATGGACCAGCAACTCCTGTGCTCTGCAGTGTGACATCACCATTTTTGTCAATGACTTTGAAGAGAGCACAGATCGACGATTAGACTAATATTCATTTTCTTCTTGCTGCCCCCTTCACACTAGCACATCACCGCCTAGTACAGGTAACACCCGACTATGGATTAGTACCTCATACAACCCGAACTATCCTTTTAATTTATATCTGATATCATGTGTGTGTCACATGTATATAGGATCATGTATAAGCTTGCTCATATATATATATATATAGAAGACCCATTATTTATTTCATGGCTTGACCCTCAGGTAGGGAACCTCTGGGCTTTAATATAAATCCACACAAAGACGCCTGTGTGCACCTGATCCAGCTCTGTCGCCGTGCGTCCCATCTCTCTCAGGTGACTGATGTGGGTTTGGAGCTCTTTCAGGGTTTGTGTGCCCATCATGCGTCCTGCTGTTCCATCACTGCACCTCATAGATGAGTCTGTCACCTTCAGAGAGAGAGACGCACACATAGGACTTTCATCAGGCCCTGCAGGAGTCCCCCATCACACCAAAGACACAACAAAGTGCCTTCTGCTCAAAGAAGGTGATAATCAAGCGCGGCGAGAACACCGATTTTTCGTTTTGAAAAGTGATAATCAAGCACTTCAGCTCTCACGATGAAGGCCTTACCTCAGAGGGGGGAAGCAGCAAGCTCTCCTCCAAACTCAGCAGCCGACTGTGGAGGCGATCCCACTTCTTCTGAGTAGAGTCCTCCTCCACACCAGCCGCAGCAGGAGGCGACCTGCCGCAAGAGAAAAGGCTGAAAATTAACTCTTCAGTTCACTTCATCTTTCTTTATTCCTCTTGTTTTCACCAAACAGCCCGTGGTTAACAGCAGACTGGAGCCACAGTTTTAATGTGTACATCTCTCTATAAATTGGCAAATTAAAATAAAATCTGACTGATTGGAAGTTAGAAGAAAAAATTGTTAAGCTACTGTGTCAATAAATTGTATTTCCTTTACAAAATTCTTTATGTTGTTTTATTATTTCAGTCAAGTTGATTTGTGTTGAATATTTAAGTTTGATTATTTTTTTAAATGGAGTCAATAAAAACACAAATAAAGATTTGTGAATGTGTAGAGACTGTTACACTAAAAGAAAAGCTAAAAACACATGCCACACACTCTGTAATATCTTTATATTGAAAATATATTAATAGTTGTGATACGGTGCGTTACCATGGTGACAGCTGGTTGTGGTCCTCCGAGTCCTGGCTGTGGAGTCGAGCTCTGCTGCCCTGCCTGGCGATGGCCTGAGTCAGTCCTCTCTGTTCAGTCAGCTCCTGCTCCAACTCCTGCACAACAAACAAAAACAAACACACACGAATAAACAATTAAACAAACAAACACACAAATAAACAATTAAACAAACAAACACACAAATAAACAATTAAACAAACAAACACACAAATAAACAATTAAACAAATAAACACACAAATAAACAAACAACAAACAACAACAATCAATCAAACAAACAACAAGTTGGGGACCAGTGGTCTAATACAGCTTGATAAGGGCTGTTAAGCCTCGAGTGAAGCAGTCTGTACCTTCTGCTGTTGCAGGCTGCTCTGTCTGAGCAGTTTGTTTCTCGGCGAGGAGAAGATCTCCTGAACGCTGCTGCTGCGCTTCAGCTTTGACTCCTGAGGACAAACAGGTGAAGGAGAGACACGGAGGAAAACTAAAAGCTCATAACTGTACTCAACAACTTCATTGTCATTCTCATCATCATCTATTTGATCATCTGTGTTTAAAGTTTGTAACAGTGACTGAATATCGATCAGCACCTTGAAGATGTGTTTTGGTGTTTGAAGCCGTGGACTTAACTTGGACTTAACTGCTCTGGTTAAAACTGGAACAATCATTTAAATCACTAAACGGTGACGGGCAGGCCTCAGCCTCGGCCCTCAGACTTGTGACCCGTGCCTCTGCTCGGCACCTTCAGGTCTGAAACTGAACAGATCTGCTGCCACGCCGAGCAGGATAACACTATCAGCTCTGCAGTCTGCAGCACCAACAGCTTTTAAACTGTAAACTAAAAATTTGAATTTTTCCCTGAATGAATGAATTTATCTAAATTAAAAACACCGTGGACAGGTCACTTCATCACAGGGTCAAATTACACTGAACAAAAATATAAACGCAACACTTTTGTTTTTGCTCCCATTTTTCATTAGCTGAACTCAAAGATCTAAAACATTTTCTATATACACAAAATAACCATTTCTCTCAAATATTGTTCACAATCACACACATCCGTGAAGAGAACACCTCTCCAACGTGCCAGACACCATTGAATGTGAGCATTTGCCCACTCAAGTCAGTTACGACGACGAACCGGAGTCAGGTCGAGACGATGAGGACGACGAGCATGCAGATGAGCTTCCCTGAGATGGTTTCTGACAGTTTGTGCAGAAATTCTTTGGTTATGCAAACCGATTGTTGCAGCAGCTGTCCAAGTGGCTGGTCTCAGACGATCTTGGAGGTGAACATGCTGGATGGGGAGGTCCTGGGCTGGTGTGGTTACACGCGGTCTGTGGTTGTGAGGCCGGTTGGATGTACTGCCAAATTCTCTGAAACGCCTTTGGAGACGGCTTATGGTAGAGAAATGAACATTCAATTCACGGGCAACAGCTCTGGTGGACATTCCTGCTGTCAGCATGCCAATTGCACGCTCCCTCAAAACTTTGACATCTGTGGCATTGTGCTGTGTGATAAAACTGAACATTTCAGAGTGGCCTTTTATTGTGGCCAGCCTAAGGCACACCTGTGCAATATTCATGCTGTCTAATCAGCATCTTGATATGCCACACCTGTGAGGTGGGATGGATTATCTCGGCAAAGGAGAAGTGCTCACTATCACAGATTTACACAGATTTGTGAACAATATTTGAGAGAAATGGTTATTTTGTGTATATAGAAAATGTTTTAGATCTTTGAGTTCAGCTAATGAAAAATGGGAGCAAAAACAAAAGTGTTGCATTTATATTTTTGTTCAGTGTATATTTGTTTATTATAAAATATACTGACTCGACACACGAGCATTGACAGTATTTGCAGACTGGCTGTACCTGCTCCTGTGGCTCTTTGTGTGCCACGCCTTGCTCCTCTCCCTGTCTGTCCTGCAGCAGCTGCTGGAAGCAGACCAGGTTGGCCTTCAGGAGCTCCAGCTTGGAGGAGAGCAGCTCGGCCGCCTCGTGCTGGGACCCCACAGCTCCCAGCTCATCCCGGTGCTGCCGGTCGAGCGCCGACAGGCTGGCGACTTTCTGCTCAATCTCCAGGAACATCTCCTGCACATGAACACACACAGGAAGCTGAGGTGTAAATATCTTTGTGGGAACAGATCTGAGGTCAGCTGTGAATAAAACACTTCATACATGATGTTTGAGGCTGATCTGAGTCAGGGATAAGGCGTCTTCACTAAATTTGAATAGGAGCCAAGATCTCATCAGCTGCTGTTTGTTTGCCCACAAAGCTTCATTCAAATGTGACATGTGACTGCGGGACGTGCTTTAACCTCTGAAACTTTAATGGAAGCTCGAGTTTCACTCTCAGGGTCAGCAGGGAGGGAATCCTGGGAGGAAGTCACCTGCCAAAGCTTTGAATGAGGACATGAAGATGAAGCCTGCGAGGGCTGAAAAGTGTCTACAGTCTGTCACTGTATAACTGAGTATATCTGAAGTACACAAGTACTGTTTTGTTTTTTTGTTTTTTTACTCTGCATGATGAATGGAGTTACTTTGTGAACTCAATTTTGACATTAATCATGAGAAGCACAGGAGAGTTTATGTCCAACGTATGTACAGTTATATGGAATGTATATTTACAGAATAGTCATTTATGCTTTTGGATGAAAATGTATTCATTTTGTGAATAAATGGAAGTTTCTGCAACTACAGTCCCAGCAGTGAAATGTGTTATGACCCACCCTGACATCAAAAACAGTAATTTAATATGTGATGTAACAGAATTTATGAAGCATTTTATGGGTCCAAACATCAGTTTTGTTGTCTCAGTGTTGAGAGACAAACATCAAAGTGTTTTTTTTTTTTTTTTGGTGATGATTTCACCAAAATGTCGCACACTGAACAAAATGTCAGAGGAAAGTGTTTTTTTTCAGAACCAGAAATAAAGTCAGCAGCTGAGCACACGGATGAAAACAAGTCAAGTTTGTACATAGTCAGTAATTGTGTAGTTTGAAAATAAATAAATAAAGATTATCACTGTGAAGTAGCTGCCATTTATCTGCAATATGAGCAAAAATGTATTTTTTTGTTATCACAGCAGCTTCACAGACCTCATGTCACTGAGGAGACAAATTCAAAGAGAATCATTTATAAAAATATGATCAAGTCTGAGTTGTTTGTCTCTATGTGCCCTGTGGTGAGCTGGTGACTTGTCCAGGGCCACTGTGACCCTGATGAGGATAAGCGGTTACAGATGATGGATGGATTGATGGTTAATATCTGGTAACATTTTAATTTATAGAGGTTAGACTAAGTTGCAGAAAGTCACAAATAAGTTGTGAAAATAAAAATTCCATCACAGATATTTTAATTATCATCACTGCTGTTTAAATCATTAAATTGGTGATTTTAAGTTTTGTCCCTGTGAATTGAAAACAAGATTTTTTATTGCAGCTCATAAAAACTTGATGTTACACAGTTATAAATGTTAAAGTAGTGATGGTAGCAATGCCTCCACCGTGCCTGCTGTTTGCTTCTGCAGACGTGTTTGTTTGGAAGTCACGGAGCTCTTCACAAAGTTTACAACTTCAACACTCGAGTCGATCTCTGACATCCTGATCTTTGCCAGTTTTGTCACCATGTCTGCAGCCACACTGCGCCCTCAATGCAGATATCCTCTAATGTTTGTTCAACTGTGTTTTCTGATAAGAACCAAAGAAGAGCCGATGTTTGACACGATTTCACTGAACTAAAAGTTTGTACAAAGAGTCGCTGTCTGATGTTTGAAGTCGAGCTCTGAGTTAATGTTTAACAAGACGATCGTTCTTTCACTTTCTCCAGAAGTCTCTCTGTGAACAGCCAGACTGACAGACTGACAGACGCCACAGGTCAAATCAGAGCAGGTGACGGTTAACAAATCTGCTCACTGAGACTGATCTGAGAACAGAGAACGAGGAAGTAACAGTAAGATGCAGCAGGAGACATGATTCATTCAGGACGGCTGATAGAAGAGACAGATGTTTGAATTAAAAACATGGTATCATTATTAAAGCAAAATACAGACGTTAAATGTCAATATTCAAACATTCTTTAAGAATATTATTCCATGAGATAGAAGCATGCTGTATGTGTTCATGTATTAATGTGAAGCTATGTACAGACAAAGAAAAAGAAAAGGACAGTTAAGAATTAATCTTTAAGATAAACGTTTAATTCAATTTAACTGAATCATACATTCTAATCTTTTCAGTCATGTGACGTCCTAGCTGCTCTTACATGTAGCTGCTGTTAGCTGATGAGAAGTTTTCAGTTGTAGCTTGTAATTTATAACGTTTATTGTTTTACACCAAAGAGTCAATAATTACCTATGACTATTAATTATGATCAGTTAATAAACTTAAAAAAAAACATTTAAAATGTTGCTAAAGAGTGAGATCATTAAATTTGCTTCTTCTGTTTTAAATAATAAATTCATCATTTTGTAGCAAATTTAGATCAGTAAATTTCAATTTTTAGTCCCACCCACAGAGCCGCAGCACGAGCTCTGATTGGTCGTTCATTGAATGACGCTGAGATTTGAAGCAACATCTCATATAAATCAGTATTTATAGTGAATGTAATCCCACTGTGGTAAATATGGACAGCTGCACACGTGTATTTGTTCTGATTACGTTACTTATGATCAAAAACTTTGACAACTTTGCTAACAGCCAAACATCAAGCAAGGTCAACAACACAAGACATATCATGGTGTTCAGGCTGTGTTTACAGCTGGAAGTGACTGCACAGTCTGCATTGTTGTGTTATCAGCACACATGCACACACACACACACAAACAAGAATGTGTTTAACTTTAACCACTTTTCTTTGATGAACTCTGTCAGATGAGTCTTAAGATGTTACATCACACGTGAGACGACAACAAACTGACATGGAGGGAAATTTGAACGCCTGAGACGCCAAAACATCGTCAGTGTGTCAGCGTTTCTGAGTTAGCATGTAGAAATAAGCTGCAAGAATTTGGAGATGAGTCATGAGTCATATTTTGCTCTTGAAGCGACGTTGCACAACTTGAAATGTTTGTAGAGTCACATGACTCGAGCAGTGACGTATGACTGTCTGGCACTCACTGACCCGACAGAAGCAGGATTATGATGTCAGACTGTGATCATGCTGATTTAAAAAAACTAGTTCCTAACTTGACTTTTAATGAGTTATAACTATGTTATAATAATGTTATAATTATGATAGTTTAAAGTTGACATTTGAAATCTTGTTTCAGTCAGTGCACCATCAGATTTATTCAACTTTGTCTCTAAAAAACTGTTCAGATACTTTTCAAATGTTTAGAATCACTCATCTCTTGTTTTGTCATGACGGTGTAACAACATTGAGACAACGTTACGGCTGCATTGAACTGTGTCTTTTTGTTAAGTTGCACTGAGGATTCACTGAGGATCTTTGTTTTGATCATCATGATCATGATTCTTCTGAGAGGTTTCACAGCAGTGAGAGTTTAAAATTCTTTATTTGAACTTATTAAATGAATATTATTTTAGGAGTTAGGCATGACTCATATTTTATGTAACCTGCAGTGCTTCATAATACAGAGATACTATAATAATACTTTGTCCTGATATTTCAGCAAATATCACATTTTATTTTTAAATTCTGAATTTTGTTCTGATGAAAATGTCACAAATAACAATCATGTTTTCTGATGGAAGCTGTGATTTGGTCGAGCTGCCAGATTTGGAGCTTTTGGTTGAGACGACATACATGAAATCTAAAAGTTCAAACATGAACTGAAAGGTCAGTGTGACACTTCTTCCTGTGCTTGAGTGACTGAAGCTGCTTCACACTGAAATACATTTAAAACAACAGCTAAATGTGACCTGGATATCTAAAAATATAAAAGTTATATATATATTTTCAGCCTCGTCTGACCCAGTTTGAACTCAGGGAGTGACCTGTTCACCTGGTGGGTGGAGCTTACCTGGCAGATGAGGAGTTGCTGCTCCACGCCGTCCTGCATGGTCGATGGACTGGCAGCTCCGGAGGCTACCAGGCTCCTCTGGGCTTCCTGTAGCCACAGCTCCAGCCGGCCGACCTTCTCCAGGCAGACATGGAGGACACCTTCACCTGGGTTGGCCCCAGGCTGGGACCCGGCTGACTGAGGCTCCTCGGGGGCCTGGGACACAAACACAACACACCCGGCTGAACCTTTCTGCTCCAGGGTTGCAGGTAGAGAGGGGGAGGAGGAGGGGGGAGGAGCAGGGGGTGAGAGCTGAACTCACGCTGTAGCTTAAAGTTATCTCCACCTGAACAGGTTCTAATATTGATCCAAACAGACAAGCCTCCAGTCTCTCCACCCTGCCTGCTTATCTCTTTCCCTCACTCTTTAGTATCTCTCCTCTTTCTTTCCCTCTCCGCTCCACCCACCTGTGGCCGAAACCACTTCCTGGAGCAGTGGCAGGGCTCCAGTGACAGCGACTCTTTATCACAGGAAGAGTGTGTGTGTGTGTGTGTGAGAGAGAGAGAGAGAGAGAGAGAGAGAGAATGACAGAGAGACAGAGAGAGAAAGAAAAGAGGCCTCGGGCTAACAGGGGTGGAGCTGAGACCGAGGGCCGGCTGAGCTGAGTAAGCAGTAAACACAGAACACAAACACTTCTCTACTTCCTCCTCAAACTGTCTCGAACTGTCACTCATCCGTCCTGTTATTCTCTCAGAACTTCATCTGTAGCTCTCAGTGCTCGTTTGTTTTATCCTCTCCTTCTTTAGACTTTTTCCTTTTTTTAGCATTTTGCACAGTGCAGGTTCAAACTCTTTCATGACTAAGCTCTGTGCACACAGTATCCAAAAAAACTCCTCCTGTGGATTTGATGCAGTCTTAACAGGAGGTGAACACCAAGAGTCAACAAACCTTCTTTGAATGTCAGGATTATTCACAAGGCTTTCATGTCACTTCACTCTAATGTGAATATGAACAGGCCTCTATTTGTTAGGGGAGAGTATTTCTTATCGAAGCTTGTGTCAAAGTAATATTAAGACAACCTTGCACCTTCAAATTACTTGAATTGTTCCTTTAAATGAATACTTTGTGGCTCTGAATTGCAAAATTATGTTCTGAAAATAATTTTGCTCCTCCCTTCTGTGTTATGTAGAAACACTGATAGAAATTCTAATTTCCGACGTAAACAAAGTGTTTAGGTTCTCCAGGGGCTCTAGAATTGTTTCTGGGAAAATCAGCGTTTTGGGTTTTGTTCTAGAAGAAGAGATCTGAGTGCCAAGGGCCTTGAAAATACAGCTGGATTCTAGAGAAGACCATGGAGGTATTTTAAGACGCTCAGCCTTGCTTTCAATTTTGCCCAGTGGCCACTTGTGGTACTGCAGACCCAAAAAACATTTCCCGATAGACTTATTATAAAAGAGAAGTCTGTAAAACTGTCAATGGGACATAAGAAATCCTATGATGAATTTTTGATCTATGGAGGTTTAATATTTGTAAAACCTGTTAAGCAAATAAAAGTGATTCAAGAATATTTCACGTCATCACAATGTAAAGTCTGAGGGTCGAGTGGAAGCTCAGAGAAACTCTACTGTACATGTTCAGTGGAAGTAATCCCTGATGCATGAAAACCTTTAAGTGTGTATGTGCCATGGAGAAGACTTGAAGTTGAATCTAGAATTGAGAAGTCTAACACAGGTTCTAGAAGAAATTGGTACTCTGGATTTGCTCCTAAAAGATGTGACAAGTTCTGAGGATTGGTTGTGGCTGCATGGCTGCTCTACAAGACATACAGAGCTCTAAATCTGAGTGTAGGTTCCAAGGGTTGTTCTACAAGATTCTAGATGAAGCCTTAAAATCTAGACTGCTAGAAGACACAGACAGTCCAAGTCTGAATCGAGGAAAAATGAGAGGTTTCTAGATGACATTGGCTCTGTGTTTGCCTTTAGAAAATGTGACAAGTTCAGAAGAAGTCTGAAGTTTGGTCACAGTGTATAAGAAGGGGTTTTGGAGTTTGGTCTAGAAGAATTAAGTAGATCTCTTCTAATATGATTCTATTCAATTCAAAAACACATAATTAATTAATAATGAGTAATTCTGAGTTTCAAAATACAATTTGAAACAGTTTTAAATAATGCTCCTCTTGATATTTCCTCTGCTCTGTTTGAAAATAAATCCCCCAAATGTAACAAAGACGCCTTAAAGGTAAATGCAAGTGAAACAGCATTCACCAAGGTTGAGTGTGAGTGAACTCAAAAACTGTGCAACCTGCACACCAAACTCGGGGGTTGTGTAAAAGGTCAAACATAAAATCAACCAGTAAATCAACAAGTCAATGGTTATCTTGTAAATGAACATCAGCTTTTTCAACTCAGTCCATCACCAGTGAGTTATTCAAGTGCAACCAGACCCCAACTCGACATCCACTCCTGCACAGTTAGAGGGTTAGGAGGAGGACGGTGCTTTTATTCATGTATCATGCTGGAACCAGGAGTGGTGAGGGTGATTTTATTTTATTTTTTTGCTCACCGGGGCAGCTGCAGGATGCAGGCCCTCGGTGTGATTGTGTTGCTACAGTCTGAATGTGGTGGAGGCCGGAGGCTCTGAGGAGTCTACTGTTATACTGAGCTGAGAGGCTGTGTGTGCAGGTGTGTTTTCTGCTGTTTCTAGAGGACTTTCACAGTTTACCAGAACTTCTCCAGATGTTGGCAGCACCGGTCTTTGAGACATCTCCACTGACCACACACCGCTGTCCACCTCAATGCCCTCTTTGATTTCCTCTTTAGGTGTACATGAATCTTTTGTGTCTCGTGTTTTGTGCAGGTGTGTGTGCGCTCTGTGCATATACTGTGTATATCTTCAGCCCCTCTGGGTCATCATCCCCCCTCCATGCAAGCCCCCTCTGTCCCTTCATGAGCTCCTGACACAGAGAAAGAGAGACGGAGGAGTAGATCACTGACGTGGGTTTATTTGGATTTGTGCTCTTGTTTGGATATGTAGACAGAATGGAAAGACAAAAGTGGAACAAGGTACAAGTACAGCACATGCCATGTAATTTAAGACATCTCAGTACGGCTGCTTTCAGGTGAAAACCATGTATCTCAAAAACTGAAGCTTCTTGCAAGGACAAAGCTTTAAAACATCTTGCATGAGTGAGTACAACATTTTTTTATTATTATTTGAGTACAATCCTTTTAATTAACTAATACTAAATCAAGACTAAATTTGAATTATGCGGTTTTCACCTGCCAACAACAGTGTGTTAATCAGTAATCATGTCAAACCAGTGCATTTTCATGGCCATCAGTTATCTTAGAAAAGGTAAAAAAGCTGCATTGTCGAGAGCGAACGTGAATCTCTCTCCACTCTCTCCCCTGCTGCCAGGCAGTGACTGAGCAATTAAAGTCATAATTACCCAGTTAATCAATCAGCTCTGTATAACACCAATTAATTATCATGTTCAACTTATGGAAATAAGAATTGCAGATGCATATAAGCAAGCAAACAAGAGTTTATTTTGACAGTTATACTCTGCATTTGCCGGCAAAAGAGCTCAGATAGTAAATGAAAGGCCAACAATCAAATCTATTTTAAAACACCATTTCCTATATGATACATTATAAAACATCATTCACAAAATATGGCTATTAGTACACTTTGTTTCTGCCTTTTATAAAAACATATTAACCCATCAGAATTAAGATCCATGCAAAAGCTTATTACAGACTGTTAAAACCGTCCACCCCACATGCTAAATACTATAAGTCTGCTTTTTGGTAAAATAGTAACCATCACCCTGCCAACCACTTCTCACATAGTTGCAAATAATCTGCTGTGTCATCTCACTGGTGACCACATGTCAATGAATGGGCAGAATTACTCTGAGTATGGACGAGCTCAGTAGTCCTTCATGTAAACACACAAATCAACTTGGAAAAAAGTTCATCTTTGGCACACGTCTGATTTAATTATACTATCATATCCTCTATTTGATTAGTCATAATGCAGTAAGAAACACTGATAATAAATTCAAATGTCTGACAAAATGTCAACATCTCTGAACTGCTGGAAGCCAATATCTGGAATTCTCCATGTCATGCCATGTAAATGCAAGGGTTTAAAAGTGAGACTTTCTAGAAGAGCCTGGAGCCTGGCTTAGTACTAGAATCTTTCCAGGGCTCTAGACTCGATTCTAGGAAAATAATAATTCAAGGTTTAGTTCTAGAAGAAGGTTCTACAAAAAGTCAGAAGCAATCTTTTACAAGATTCGAGAGGAAGCTTCGAAAATAAAGCTTTAAGTTCTACAATTGAATCTACAAGAAGTTGGAAGATCTAACAGATTCTAGAAGAAATTGGTGTTCTAGGTTTGGTTCCAGAAGACATAAGGAATTCTGGGGTATGGTTGTAGCTGACTCTACAAGACATATACAGCTCTAGAAGTTGATTTGAGATAAATCCTTTAAATCTAGGCTTGATTCTTGAAGACACAGGAAGGTCCAAGTTGAATCAAGAAAAAAAGCTCTAGAGGAAGCCTTGTTTCTAGATGACATTGTCTCTAGATCCTAGAGCTCTGCATTTGTTTGTTATAGAAGAGAGGAACGCTTTTAAATTCAGTCTTCATTCGAGAGTTAAGGTTGGATCTAGAAGAAGTCGAGAGACCGATGATAGATTGTAAACACTGATGTTCTAGGCTTGGTTCTAGAAGGAATGACAGATCTGACTATGATTCTAGAACACAATGGGAATTCTACGGTGGGTTCTAGAAGACGTTGTGGGCTCTAGGATTAGTTTCAGAATAGATTGGAGTTCTTAGGTCGGCTCTAGAAGAAGTCGGAAGTGCTTAGATCAAGAAGCAGTGAGAAGTTCTAGTCATACAAGTTCTACATCTAGGAGACTACACATTTCTGCTGGGCTCCAGAGTCGGATTTGGAGACTTTTACGGTGGAGGCTTGAGTGTTTACCATGCTCTCAGGCAGTGACTGAGTTGTGACTGTGGCCAGCGGTTTTGATAAAGCTTCTGATGAACTTGCTTCTGTGGTGTCAGTGGGGCCCTCAACATCCTGAAGAAACATGAGCAGGGTTAGAAGATCAGTCAGGTCAGTCAGTTAAATACAATGATCATTTAGTTCACAGGGTTACCACAAGAGATAAGGAATCACATTCTTACTGATACAGCAATGTTATGGATTTATATTACAGTCTCTAATGTTATTGAGATCTCTTTTTTTGTAATCTTGTACAACCTGCTGTATTGTAAAACAAATTCAATGGCTCATATCAGCAATTTTAAAAATTTATTCTGCGTTTTTAATTGTTTTTGGTCAACAATGGAGCTTTTTTGAATAAAACATATCAGGTTTTGGATATACCGACTACTTGTAAGGATCAATTCATTGTTGCTTTTGGTCATTTGATTAGATTTGATAAAACCTTTTAACAACAGGAGTCAATGATGATGTTGTTTGACAGTGCAGATAGTTGACTTACCGGCCTATCTTCTCCAGTCTGTTCAGTGCTTTGTTCAGTGGCAGCTTCAGTCTCTTCTGAGACAACCAGAGGTTCCTAACACCAACAATGATACAAGTTCAAACAATCTATATACACAATCAAACCAAAATGTTAAACGGTTGCAAGAGAGAACATTTTTGGTAACCTTTTATGAGTTAACTGAATTCAGTCATCTATGGTGCTATTACACTAATTACAAACACTGTTCAACACTGCCCTCTAGAGGAAGAACAAAATACAAGAAGGTTGAAGTAGAGTGCATGGGTTTGGAAACTGCAGTGACTGAAGGGATGTTTTAAGGATCAGAGAAGGGTTAGAAGCAACAAGCAGTTGAGGTGGTAGTAGAGGCGGGGAACTCACTGCCAGCAGTGATGTGGAGAACAGAGTGACCCAGGTCAAAAAAGATCTGATCTTAGTCAAATAGTTTGATCATTTAATTGGAACTAGATCATCAGGATTTACTCCACTGGGATTAGTCATATAGTCTCAGGTATCAATATAAAATAATCTCACATTGTAAGTAGCTGACCTTGGGTCACAAGGAACTCCGAAACAGAGGTTACTGAAAGGATTGTAGAATACAGAAAGAAAATGGATGAAAGTTTTTTTCCACAGCAGCTCACGATTTTTTTTTACCTCTGGAGAAGCGGCAAGGAAAGTATCCCAGAGCCACCATAAAACACCTCCTCCACCTGCTTCCACTCTCTGCTCCTCACTCCTCCCTTTTTTCTCCATGGCTTCTTCAGCCTGGAGCACGCCTCCATGCTCCCGCTGCTGACACGGAAACACCATGTGCAGAGTCACATGTGGGGATGGTCAAAAGTGCTTCTGGGACACCGAGCTGCAAGCTGTTGCTGCTAATACTAATGTCATTTATTACTTTTATATGTGGCCACTATAGGTCCGTAGACACTCTGTCTAATTGTGGATTTCAGGTGGTTTAGCCACACCCGTTACAAAATGGTGCATAAAATCCAGCAGATAGCCATAAAATTTCCTTTAGAATAGGTAGTAAAAAGCTTGCTAACTTTAAACAGTGCACTGTCATACGATGCCACCTTTACCACCTTTAGACCTTCTTGATCTGTTCAGGTCAATTTTAGGTGCTATTACTGTGAAGTGGAAGCTCATAGGAGCACAACAGCTCAGCCATGAAATGATGGCCCACACAAACGTACAAAGCGGGACCAACAAGTGCTGCATCACTTCCTGCAGAGTTCTAAACAGCTTCTGGACATGAGTACACAAACAGGAACTCCATGAAATGGGTGACCAAGCAAGTCTCACCCAAATGTTGACTGCCAAGTTGCGCCTCAACTGGAAGCAGTGTTCTTTGGAGCAATTAATCACGCCTCACCGTCACTGTTTGGCAGTTTACTGGATGCCACGAGAACGCTAGCAACCACAATGAATGGTGCCTGCTGTAAAGTTTACTGGTTTAGGAGCGTTTTCAGGGCTTGGGTTAGGCACCTTGGTTCCAGTGAAGGATCTAGTTAATTCTACAGCACTGGTTCTTAAACTGTGGTACAACTACCACTGGTCCTATACAAGCTACCTTAAGTGGTATGCAGAGGAATCTTTAAAATATTTTATTTTAATTTAATAAATTAATAAATTAATTAATGGAATGCAATTTAAAATAATAAAAATAATTTCCTGTAATATTTGTTCCAATATCAGCTCCATAGTCATGCAGGTAGTGCATAGCGGGCTTACAGCCATGATTAGTTGCAAGCTAAAATGTGGCAGGAAAGTGTGAATCAGAAATACCCCTTTTCCACCCCAGTGGCTCTGGTATTGGAACCAGTTCCATTCAGGGTTTAAACAAGAGTCAACCATAAATAATCTTCTTATTTGGAATAAACCTGCCTCCTGTGTAAAACATCCATGCTCAACAGGGCCAGCCTTTGCTGCTGTGTTTTAACTTCAGTTATGCTGATGATATATGCCAGGGGTGTCAAACTGTTCCACAAAGGGCCGGTGTGGCTGCAGGTTTTCTTTCCAACCAAGCAGCAGCAGCAGCAGCACACCAGACTCGACTCATTTAATCAACTGATCTCAGTCTTCGGGGAGTTGATTGGTCAAACTGTGTGCTCTTGGTTGGTTGGAACAAAAACCTGCAGCCACACCGGCCCTTTGTGGAACAGTTTGACACCCCTGATATATGCGGTATAAAATGTTTGAGAAACATTTTTCTACAGGATACAAGACATTTTAGCCAACTGGGCGCTTCCAACTTTGGGGTAACAGGGAAAGGCCCTTGCACAATGCAAGGTCTATAAAGACATGGTTGGCCTACACAGAGTCCTGACCTCAACCCCATTTAACACCTTTGGACAAATTCCTGCAGACAGTCCAAAGCCATCCAAGAAGAGTGGAGACTGTCATAACAGCAAAAGGGGGTCCAACTCATGGTGCCCATGGTTTTACAATTGGATGTCCAACAAGCTCATATAGGTGAGATGTTCAGGTGTCACTGACTTTGGGCCGTACAGTGTATGTTTTAACCTTTATAATCTCTGAAAGAGATGGTATGTGAGGTGTTTGGCGTTTGTTCATTACATGGATATTCAAAAACTTGATTTAAACGAAATTTGGTAAGGATTTCTTAACAATGCAAATAAATATATTGGAATGGTTTCTCATGAATTGCTGCATTGTGACTGGGTGCCCAGAGAGTGTTATAGTTTATTTAGCTATGATGCTTATAGTAAATTAACATTAAAACTCAACACCATTCTTTGTGTTAGAAATATTACATCAGCATGACAGCAGCTGGTGAGGTGAACATGAGGACCAGTTTTTGGTAAATGTCTTCCTGCCAATGAGTCCGCAGCAAACTACAAACTTCATCTCGATGTCCCACAATCTGCACTTTTAACATTGTGTACTGAATTCATAATAACTTATAATAGAAAAAATTAGTAGTTTTAAGCATGCAGGGACAACAAATAAACACAACATTTGCAATATGTTAAATAACTTTGTTAAAAACACATGGAGGAACGGGTGAGGAGACACGTCACTCCACACCTCTTACAATAAGTGTCACCTTTCAAGGCGACAGGCAGTGAATACTTTATATTCAAAACTTTTATTATCCAGTGATGTACTTTCATGTGAATGAAACACACTTTGTTGGTACGCCACTGAAGATCGTACACATGTAAAGATGTTCACTAGTTTGGTTGTTTCTTTCAGTGTTCAAAAATAGGATGTGTCTCTGGCTTCCTTACCTGAGTGCTTTCAGGTGTCCAGGACTTTCTCTGTTCAGGTGAGGACTGCTCCACATTCAGCAGTGTGGCTCCGGATAGCCTCAGAACGTCAGCTTCGACATGGGCAATCCTGATTTGGCCCTGCTCCTCTTCCTTCTAAGAGACAGCACAAAGCAGTTGTTAAACTGATTATTTCTGGGGACTTTAAGGCTTTGATAAGACTAACAAGTCAAAAAGTTTAATTCATTTTAATATAATGCTGTGAACCAAACTCACCTCGGCCTCCACCGAAGTGGATTTCAGGAACTGAGGTTGAGAGGTCATCTGATGGGCCGTCACAGCTTTAATTTGGACTGGAGTGGGAGGCTGCTGGATGAACAGAGCAGGGACCTTCTACAAAAGAGTAAAGCAGAAGGTTCAGTGAATGTAAACTTCTAGTTTAAGTACCTGTCCACCTGACTGATTGATTGATTGATTGATTGACTGACTAACCTTCTCCAGTTCCAGCAGCAGGGTCTGGAGCTGGTCCACTACAGTAAAGACAGTCAGAGCCTCTTCAGACTTGTCTGGAAGACAAAGGTCTGATTTACACTTCTGGATTTCTGCAATAGTCCTCCTCATAGACTGGATCCTCTGCTCCACAGCCTGCACACATAAGAAAGGCATTCAGAAAAACAGATGTTTCTTTTTTCGTCCTAAAACAAACACATAAGACAATGACACCAAGTTGATATCCAATCAAAACCACTGATGAAAAAGATGTTTCTTTCATCACATCTCCACATCTCACCTTGAGGCTTTCTTCTCTGGGGCTGGGGAAAGTTTCTGGAGATGATAGTAAGGTCTTGATTTCAGCCACATCAATCTCCATCTTCTTGACTTCACTTTCAATGGCTTCCACCTCCTGGACAGCACAAGATCAATCAATATTTACAAGACACAAACAGAATGCTACATGAGCAGAGCCACAAGCTAACAGGAATAAAATAAATACAGGTTTACAGATTGAAGACTCACAGCTGCAGCGTGCTCCAGTTGAGACAGAGGAGCAATGAAGCTGTCCTGAACGTTGGCCACTTGGTGATCAGCTTCGATCAGTTGTTCCTGGAGAGTTGTGATATCGCAAACCTGTGACATTTCCTTCAGGACCGAGCTGAAGCCCTGTAGAGTGGTTCGGATTTGTGCTGAGTCGTCCAACACCGTCTGCAACACAAGATGAACATCAATTTTTATTTGATTTGAATTTTTGAGTGTTTGATTTTTTTCCAACCAAACTGAACGGAGTAATGCATTATAGTGAAATGTTGCATAAAGAGAGGGTAGTGTCGAAAGGACAGACTACAAGGTTCAGTGAACCAACCTGCAGAGCCTGAACATTGGTGCTCAGACTTTTAGCGGTGTTGTAGGTGCAGGGGGCAGCGAGCCACGACTGAGCCTCGGCCATCCAACTCTTAGAGCTCTTGATCATCTCCTGATGCTCCTGAAGCCAACTATGAATCTGAGCAGAAACACAAACAATATTTAAATTAAAAGCTTGATCAAGAAAACAAACCGACTGTGTGACTCAAACTACTACAAGCTCTGACACCCGATTAAATGGTTAAGAACATGGTAACACATCCGCCTACAGAGTGTTTATAGTGTTTGTAACATTTCAGCAGTCTGTTTCATGTAGAAGTTTGATGTTTCCAGCATGTAACATGTAAGAGCTACAGGAGTCTCGAAAGATCAAAAAAAGATTTTAAAAAGATTTAAAAATTTTTCTAAACATGAGCAAAGTTTAAGTAACAGAGTTTACTCTTTCACAAGAAGTAAACCCGAGTTGACTCCAGAATCGAACTGACGACAAAGCAGCTCGCCCAGCTTTCCTCTCTCTATGCCCAAATAACGGCGTCAACACTTTTTACTTCCGTTACTCCACATTTGGTTTTTCTGATTTTTTGCATTTCCTGTGGCCATATAAGCACATACCGTTATCAGGCCATGAGGCCTGATTCATGACTCTTCATAAGCCTGCGGCCCCTCAGGGCCTCGATTCAAGACCACTTCTCTTTTACTTTAAAGCCTGATGCTGTTACTTTGGCTCAGAGGATCTTTTGAGGATTTTCACTCCTCCAACACCATTATTTCTGAGGAGTTCTACATTTATTGTTCCCAAGTTACATGCTAGTAAATGTTTTCACAACCAGTACTGATTATATGTGATAATATAATTATTCAAACTAAGACTAACTATTAAATGTTAAGACAATGGGGTATATAAGTTTATTTTTTAATATATTTTATAGCAAACTGTATATTTTGAAAACAGAGTGTGGGGAATTTTCCATAACATAGGCAGACTATCCAAATAAAGTGTTTCCAAGGACATTAGCAAAAGGTGGATGACAGAAATCAGACGTCTTCGCAGAGACAATAATTAGGGAGTTAAATCTGGAATAACAGCTCATGAATTTCACAACATGGTGATATTTACTGTACATGTGGGGTAACACATTTTGTAAGGAGGGATTCATTGAATGTTTCCTAATGGCACTGTTAAACGGCCTGCTAACGGGTGTTCACGAACAAATATGAGTAACACATAACAAGAGATGTTTATCAGTCATGACTGAAAGCAAACAGTATAAGCATTAATTAAACATATTTCTGGACTGCTTGGTTTAAAAATTATGAGAGCAACAAACAAAACACATCATTAGACACAAGTTGCTGTTTGACACCAAACAAACATGGAGACAGCAAGCTTGTAATTATGACTCATGAATCATAAACAGGAGAATCAGACAGGTTAAACACTAATGCTTTCAGATGTGAAAAGGAGGGGTGAAGGGAAGTGAAGTCATTCTGACCTTGCTGATGAGTGTCGTCCTCTGCTCCGCCTGTTTGGCTAGCTGGGAGTGGAGCTGCTGGACCTCCACAAGTCTCTCAGTGAGGTGCAGCGCCTCCTCTGGATTCTCCAAGTCCTGCATGTCCACCTCCAACGCCGCCAGACACGAGTGCCAAACGTCCAGCTCATCCCACACACGCTGTGCACGCACACACGCACACACACGCACACACACACAATCACATGTAATGAGGTTCAGGTTTCATGTGTAAGCATATCAGTTATTATAGTTTTGTATGATTCATAATTTGATTTTAGAGATGTTTGCTCATCTCTGTTTAGTTTTTATTCTTTAGAAATAATTAGTTTAAGCTTAGTTTGTATTAGTTTTAGTTCTTTTTATTATAATATGGGAGGTAATTGTCAGATTTAATAATTTACAATACAAACACAACGCTTTACGAAGGCAGTTGTTGACAAATTTGACCAAACTGACTAAAACTAAACCTAAAGATGTTTCCTGTATATTTTATTTTAGTTATTTTGTAATAAACAACAATAACTATGGTGCACAGAAGCCGAAACAACCAGTGATCCATTCTAAAACTGCAAATAACAGTACGGATGGTATTGTGAGTGAATATTGATATTAATATTAGATTTTACACGACATGACAAACTGAAATCTTTATTTGCTTTATAAAAATATCAGATATCATCAGGACAGAAATCACTTCTACTGTACATATTACATCATTATATCATGTTATGACTCATTTTATTGTCTCACCTCGACGTCACGACTCACCTTCTGAGTGATCTTAGCTTGAGTCACATTGGGGCTTATCTTCTCAAGTCTTTTCTGAACTGACCTCAGGCCAGCCTGGATCTCAGACAACTTTGCCCCCAGCCTGTGGACGGGACCGCTCCTCTCCAACGCCTCCCCCATCTGATGGAGGAATCAGGTACAAACATTGTAACGCGTGCATAGAGAGGGAAACGTCTTCAGTTTGTCTGATTATCAATCCTTTTCTTCTTGGCTGTGTTATTAAATTAATTTGTTAATGATGCATTTACTGTCTATTTGTGTAATTATCTTTAACTTCTAGTTTCCATCTTAATTATTATTCTCCTTTCTGAGCCATACACAGATGATTATCCCATTTCATTATCGGTTCAAGCAACCAAAAGCAGAATCAGAAATTTGCAATTCCAATCTGTAACACCTCTGCTTGTGTCAGACTTCTTCCAAACAAACTTCCCTGAAGGGCCAATTAATTCTTCAGTTTTACATCAGCTCAGATCAAACGTGTCACGTACCTTCACTTCCACGTGCTGCAACGACTGCTTCACCTCCTGCCTTTGGCCTTCGATCTCGACTGGTACCAGAGTGTACATGTCGGTGTACTTCATCTTCAGGGTCTCCATGATGCGCTGAAGCAAAGCCTTCTGGGTACACAGCTGGCTGTGAACCTCCTAAAATCAGAGAGAGAGAGAGAGAGAGATTGTTTGACTGAAGTTGACATGGAAAAACAAGACAGGAAGCAGTCAGTGACAACAACATTAACAGCAGCACAGGTTCTCTCAGGAAGGCTGTAATTCTTCCATAAGTGTGTCATTTTTCAGTCTAACAGCAGATTTCTTGCAGTGTTTCGGAACAAAAGGATGCAGACATCGATCTCATCTACATCTCTCCCCGAAGAGTGAGCTCTCAGTGCTTTGTTTAGCAGTCAGCTCTCTCTCTCTCTTTCTGTCTGTCTGTCCTGCTTTCATCAAACAGAGTCTAACCTCTTCAAAGTCCTTCAATAAAAGAAGTGAGCTCTTTCAACCTCAACGAGATTCAACTAAAATAAAAACACATTAAATAAGAACACGTGTTAAAATGTGAGAGATAATACAGAGGAGACTACCTGGGTCTGAATATGTCCGATGCTCTGCTGAAGAGGGAGGTGCATCTTGTTATCACTACGGGAAACTGTGTGTGTGTGTGTGTGTGTATGTGTGTGTGGAGACGGTTTCTTTGCAGTGGGACATGGTGAGTGTATGTGTGTGTGTGTGTGTGTGTGTGGGGGGGGTGATTCTCTTATTTCTATCTTTGTGAGGACCAATTTACGTTTGAGGAGGTGGAGGAAATGTGTGGAAAATGAGGACATTTCAAGCAGGTCTGTACATTTTTGGAAAGTGACGTCGATTTAGACATTTTTAGAAAAGATGAGACACAGTTTGAAGGTCTGAACATTTCAATGAAGTGGAAATGTGTCAAAACATATACAGTAATAATAAAAATAATAAACTATTAAAGGTCCGGTGTGTCAGATTTATAAGGCTCTGTTTACAGAATATAATCTTCATAACTCTGTTTTCATTGGTGTCAAACCTAAAAATCAGACTTGTTATGGTTCTGTTACCTCAAAATGAGACTTTTATATCTACAGATGCCACAGAGGAACTGTGGCATCTGTAAACTTTAAGGGTTATTCCAGGGTTAGGGTTAGGTTACAATTAGGTTTACACTGAATTTAGGGCTTAGGGTATGTATTATGTCCTCACAAGTACAGAGGTAGATAAGTGTGTGTGTGTGTATGTGTGTGTGTGTGTGGAATGACTTGGCTACAAAGGCCACCTGGAAGATCCACTTACAACACAGAACAAAAGGTGTCTGGTACAAGAGGAGGGGTGAGGGGAGTGGGAGTGATGGGGGTAATCGAGGGGGGGTGTTCAGGTCTTTCATCAACACAGACCCTCTGCAATGGGAAGGGACATGTGTGTGTGTGTGTGTGTGCGTGCGTGCGTGCGTTTGTGTATGTGTCTGTGAGGAGAGAAAGCTGGAGTGGATGAGGAGATGTTGGCCTCTGCTCAGGTTTCAGGACAAAGGGCAGAGTGATTCTGCGGGTTGGTGGGTTCACACAAGTGAACTCCGGGCCTGAGGCCAAGCTAACGGTTAAATTCAGACGTTTCATATTTACCACACAGTCCACAGCCTCCGTCTGTCTGTGTTTATTCATAACAAGAGACAAAATATTGAGAGCAAAACCTGCAAAAACGTGTCATTTATTAATGATATTTGTGAGCTGACTATCAAGACTGAGACAAACAAATGTACGCGATGTTGGTTACACTGTTTGTCCTGCATTGTTTTCTGTGTGCTGTTGTTGTCTTTGGGCTGAGGACATCTAGCTGAGCATTAAGACAACCGTGCTTCATGGGCTGTTTATAAAAATAGAAATGAGCTACAACGCTGGCTGCTGATAACATTTGGAAAGTCTAGAAGAGCTGCACGATTTCGTTATTTTATCTGAATTCAAATTAATGGAGGGCTAAATGGGAAAATATTTAGCGGCACAGCACAACTGACAAGCATGTTTGCTCTATGGGACACACAATGAGGAAGTACATGTGGAAGATCAGAGAAGATCAAGA
This sequence comes from Miichthys miiuy, assembly GCA_036365135.1. Lineage (NCBI taxonomy): Eukaryota > Metazoa > Chordata > Actinopteri > Sciaenidae > Miichthys > Miichthys miiuy. The sequence continues at coordinate 3,937,894 of CM071615.1, read as the reverse complement.
AGATTATTCGGTTTCCAGGGACACTGAGCAGCTTCTATAAGAATGAGCGGAGACCCAAACAGAGACCTGCCTCCAAAGCTGTTCTTCTTAACTTTAACACCTAAAACTCTTTTTTAGGATTCAAAGCAAAGAAAACCAACAGGAGTTAGTGATGTAAGCCTGATGAACATTAGTTTTGAGGTCCCACCTGAAGCTCCTGTGTGCTGCTGCTCTGCTCCATCTCTGACAGAAGGCCATCTGCAGCCTCCAGCCAAACCCGGATGCCCTGAAGCTCTTCGCGGACCTTTTCTCTCTCCTCCAGCTCCATCCTTGCTGCCTCCAAACCCTCCCTGCTCCTCTGCTTCACACTGTGAAAACACACAAACAGATACGTCCAACAGCTGAACAACTTTAGAGCATCTGACCTTAAATGAAATCCGTGAAGTTAGAGTTTGTTGGAGAACAACGTCCACCATTAAAGTTCGAGCACAGAGCCTCATGGCAGGTGAAGTCACTGTAAATGTGTTTAAATACTGTACTAGCTTGGAGGCAATGCAGTTTATCTAGGCGTAGCAAGGCTTATAGGTAATTGAGTTCCACATGACAGCAGCCTAACACTTGCTTTGGAAATCATCTCAATTTGTCCTGTATGCAAAGCTAGGTGTGTGGTGGCTAGGTGTATCTGATTGGTCCTAACTGAGGAGGTGTGGCCACCGCTGTCACCGCTTCCGGGAGGCTTGGAGAAGCCTGATTGGAACAGCACCCGGTCTGACCCACCAATACCCAGTCTCAAATTTGATCTACCTTATTTAAGCTAGAACCTTCTGACAGCTGGCTAAGTAAGCGTCTAACCTGCTGTATTGGGCCTGCATCGCCTGCAGCCGCTGACAGAGCGGAGTGGGAGGAGCCTCCTCCAGGTGGGCGGGGACACCCAGCAGCGTGGCAGTGCGCAGCTCCAGTGCGGACAGCGCTCGGTGTTCGCAGTCCAGTCTGTCCTGGTACTGTTCCCAGGACTGCAGCAGGTCCTGAAGCTCCTCGGTGGAGGCCTTAACCCCGGCGTTGTCTGGAAACTCCGCCTCCACCTGCTCCAGAACAACGGACGCCTTCTCCACCTGAAAGGAGGGACGGCACAGAGTATGATCTTAATAATACTTCAGAGTAGGGGTGTTGGTTAGCTCGGTCGGTAGAGCATCCGCCCCATGTACAAATCAGACCTGTGGCTCTTTCCCGCATGTCATTCCCCATTTCTCTCATTTCCTGTCACTCTTCAAGCTGTCACTGTCAAATAATGCTCAAATAGGCCAAAAAAAATCTTAAAAAAATAAAATAAATAAATAATACTTAGTACATAGTAATGTAAGTAAACAAATAAAAATGTAGCGTTGTTTGCACAATAGGCTTTATTTGATCTCACTAAATATTCATGAAATCAGCAGCTGTTTAATCTGCAGTTTCACTCACACTGTTGGTGATCTCGCTCCATTCTTCGATCCTCTGTTTACTACGAGCTGTCAGCTCATGTGTGCAGCGAAGCAGTCTTGACACCCGTTTCCAGAGGGCAGTCACGGTGGCCACCCTGCTTCTACAACAGCTCTGCTCTGGGCACCACTCCTTCAGCTCCTCCAGACGCCCCCACAGGGACTCCAGCTCCTCGGACAGAGCCTGATGAGAGGATGAGAGGCATGTCGATCAGATGAAAATCAGAAAGCCATTTAGCTTTTAGCTGTCTTTACTGCTCTCACTTTCTAACAGAACTTTACTTTAAAATGTGACAAAATGGTGAAAAATATGTGTCCCCCTCGAGGTGGACATGTCTCATACGTACTCGGAACCTGGTTTCCTGGTCAGTGCAGTCAGCGAGGCAGATGACCTTTTGACGGATGACCTCTGAGAGACTGTACTCTGCGCTCTTCACACTCTGCATGATTTCCTCTTGACACTTTGTGTATTTTCTGTGATTTTCTGCACACCTGAAACAAAACAAAAAATTAATCTGTTAATATTGAATAAGAAGAAGCTGTTGCTTCTACTCAGACAGAGACATTTGAATGCACAGAATGACAACGTAGTTTAAGGCTTGTTGAATTATTATATATATTTTTGACTCCTGAATCTATTTACTCAAGCATGTTAAAAAGATGTCTTTGAATTAATGTGATATGCAATGAATGAAGGTAAATATTTGTATTATGAATTCTCTGCTTGTATTTAACACTGTCATATAGATACATATAGATATACATATATAGATATATCTCTTTTCAATTCTTCTACAATTGGCAGATGAGCTGACAGACAAATGAATTTCCCCTTGGGCATTAATAAAGTAATTCATATTCGTATTCATATATGTGTAGACAGATATATACATATAGATAAATATCAGACTTTCTTCTGTGAGCGTTTTACCTGTTGAGACACTCCAGTCGAATATGGCCCTTTGCCTGGAGAGTGGACATCCTCACCAGGAGCTGGCTCAGAATATTCTCCTGGAGCTGCTCAACCTTCTGGGGACACAGGTAAGGATGCAGGGTGACCTGGTTCTGGAGCTGCTCCACATGTGTCTGGAACTGCTCCTGCAGTTTGGTCAAAGCCTGCTGGGTCTCCTGCAGTCTATCAGAGCAGAGTCCAGCAGAGCCCTGCGGTGGCAGCAGACAGACCTCGATGTCCCTCAGGAACTGTACTGCTTGTCTAACAGCACATGTGTAGCTTCTTAAAGACTCTCTGGCCTGGGTGATGTCCCCCTACAACACAATAAACACGATTTATTAACTTAGCGTTCCAGTCTTGGCTCTCCATTTTATAGATGTTTTCATGTCACCATGTATCACTACTGATGGTCCAAACTTTCTGCAGTAAGATCTTAGCTTTGTCAACACCTGAATGTGGTCTGGCTTGGATTCTACTTTAGTGTTTGCTGAGTTTGTTTTAACCTGCCAGTAAAGGGTGGTAACTTTATCATGACGTTTAAATAATGTTGTTGGACACAGAATCATATCGTCAATTAACTTTCAAATGCGTCTCTATGATTGTTTGATTGATTTGAAAAGACAAACCCATAAAAAGCATTTGAAAAACAAACAATGATCAATGCAACTTGCCATATGTGAGTCACATTCACTGAGGACTGCCTTCTTCAAGTCCATCAGATTTTGTAATTCACTTCCTTGCCTCCTTCCCTTCTTTTGCTTTAGAACCTCAAGTGCTCTCATTCTTGACTCTACAGTCCTTTTCAAAGACACGATTCTCCGGTATTTGCTCTTAATCACTGTTTCATTTGGCTCCAGCGTTGGGATTTTCTGGAGCTCCTGCTGGGTCTTCCAGAGGAAAGCCTGAGTGGCTTTCTTCTCTGAGTCAAAGTCCAGTTTATAAGGCCTTTTGGTCTCGATGATGCTGAGGTTGTTGTAGAGTGTCATCTCCAAGGTTTCGATGCTCTCCTTGTTTTGTTTCAGTCTCTGTCGCTCTGTGGTCAGTTGTGAGGGGTAAAGGTCAGCAGCAATCATCTGGAGTTTAGAGTGAGCCTCCTCAGACAAATACTTTATGAGAGGAATCTGGACAAGCAGGGTCTGACAGAGTTTGTACTTCTCCTCTGGCTCTTTGCTGTCTCCTTTGGTCTGGCGGCCCTGCTCCTCGACGTCCTCCCTGAGGTCCTCTACACACTGCCTCATGTACAGGTACCTCTCATGCTCTATGGATTTCATTTCCATGATGGCCATTTTTCTGTGAATTTCAGCAATTATTGAGTACAGTTCCCTTGTCTTGTCTTGGGGAATCCATGGCTGCAGAAGGTCAACCTGGGACTTGTGCTCCAAAATCATGTGTTTGTAAGGCTCCAAAGCTTGCAGGGACTCCCTTGTGATGGGGTACCTGTGTCTACTCAGATCTGCCAACATCTGCCTGATGTTTTTTTCAACAGTGACCAGCTCCTTGTTGCTTGAATCTAAACTCTGGATGAGTTCATCCAGCTCATTTTTGTTGGCCTTCTCATAGCTGCTGATGGCTCGGATGGCCTCCTGGAGACTGGTAAGCTTGTTAGAAAGCTGACAGTTCTCTGTGATGCTGAGTTCAGAGGCAATGTCTTTACTCTTCATTAAAAGAGCCTCACACACAGCAGCCTGTTTCTCAGCCTCAACCAAAGTCTCTTGGACCTGACGAACTCTGCGATCAAATTCAATAGGGGTCCTGAGCTCATCATCTGAACTCCTGGAGGCCTCTCTATGCAGATGAGCCACAACCCAGGAGTCAAGGTCAGCAATCTGCTCCGACAGCTTTTCTCTGGTCTGCAGTCCTGACTCTATCTCTCTCACAGCCATGGCTAGTTTGTCAGTGGTCGACTTTGAGAGTTGCTCAAGGGATTCCAGAGTTGAGCGTACCATGGGCACCTCCTCAGCCTGGTCTAGCTGTGGAAGGAGCTCTGTCATCTCCTCTACCAGTGACTCCAGTTGGCCCTGTTTGGCCATGACCTCAGACTGCAGTTTCTTCAGATCTCTGAGCTGCCGGTGCACGTCCTCAGGGAGGAGAGCCACCCTCTTCCTCCTGCCCTCAATGTCACTCTCTGTCTGCTTTGCCCAGGCAAGGCCATCCCTCATCACCACAATGATTTTCTCCATGATGGCGTTGCTGCTGGTCTGAGTTTGGGATGACACCAACTCTTCTGTGTGGCAAAGTTCATCTTTAACCCCCTGAAGACCCTGCTGTATCTCCTTTGTTTCCTTCTCCCACCGTGAGCTGAGGAGTACTACCTTTGACAGCTGCTGCAAATGAAGGTATTTTTGTTGGGCAGCTTTAACCTCAGCATTTGCCTCCATCAACTCCTGTGCCTTCTTGCAGTTCCACTGAGCAGCTAAAGCAGACTTGGTTTCAAGGTCTTTGCTGATTGTCTTCAAATGTTCCTGAAGACTTGATAACACGGACAGGAGGCTGCTGGTCTCATGAGCGTTGATATTTGTATGAAACAAGGTCCTCTCCACAGCTTTTTCCAGGCCTCTCCACGTCTCTTGTAGGTTCCTCTGCTCAGCCTGTGCAGTTGTTCGCTCAGACCGGCTGAGATGGGGGCACAACTTGGTATGGGTCATGAGCATCTCCCCCAGGACGGTCCTGTTGTCCTCTATACTTCTCTGTAAGGAGCTCAGTCTCTCTGTCTCCTTGGTGCTGCTCTCCTCTGGGGACCTGGAATGGAACAGGAGATTATATTACATTCAATGTAAATAAATAAAAAAGATTGCTTTAGAAAGATTTAAAGCTCCTGGTCTCTGCCCCCCTTTGGCCTGGACCGAGTCTTCCCTTCTTTGTTTGGTTTTAAGTTTCAGTTTGTCTGGGCTTGTATGTTGTGAGTTTGTGATGTGATTTTATGTTGTATAATAGCATATTACATTAACTACAACCTTCAATTAAGAAATTAAATAAGAAATTAAAAGGAAACCAAAGATTCACAGACTAGAAAGACTCACTTTCTAACAGCGTCCAGTTCTGCTGTCAGTCCCTCCAGTGTGGTCTTGGCTGCTTGGGTCTGTCTGCAGTAATCAGTCACCACCTGCAGCTGGGACTCTTTACTCTGGATGACAGCAGCTGCATCCTGAGCAGCAGTACACCATTGGTCCTCCACAAGCTCCAGAGCGTCCTGGTTCTCAGCATCAGCACCTCTCAACTGAAAGAGCCATGCCACCTGTGCCTGGGCAAACTCTCTGCACTCCTGTACTCAGCAAGCCAAAGTAAACACACATTATTTAATGCCTATATTCTCAATGCAGATTTCATGATTAAGAATATCTGATTATTACTAACACAAGTAAAATGCTAAGAGTGGTTGATGTCAAAAGTTACAAGGGCCTGCTGCAGAATTATTTTGTACTGCCAGTGTGTACTTATTTTTAATATCCACCTTTGGAACAAACTGATACTTATTAGAGAGGCACAATTCTAGAGGCAATTTGGCATTCTTATCTAGGTTATGCCAACCCACCAGTAAAAATCAAGCCTCTGCCAGAAATTATCTTTTTATTTCTCTAGTGAGTAATGTACTCTGTCATTTTGAAGCGCACCTGAGCCTCCTCCAGCTGCTGGGCCATGACTGTTGGGTTGAGCTCTGCTGGGTGGTTCTTGCAGCTCAGGACTTTAGACACCAGCCTGCTTAGACGATTTTTCAGATCGCTGGTGGATGTCATCAGAGACTCTGGAGCATCCTCCAGTGGTTTACCCTTAAGACACAGAAACACATCAGAGCCTGGAGTCTCGAAATGTCCAGTTGAGGCCCAAAATGGGTGGTTAATGACCAAATTAAAAAAAGGAATCTTGCTTTTGTTATTTTAATTCTATGTAATTAGTCCCTCTAAAATTAGAAATACTAATAAATGTATGTAATAAATGTATTTATTAAATTAATTTTAAAAAATGCTGCCATTTTTGGTAATTCACTGTAGACAGAGCAACAGAAATGATATAAAAGATAAAAAATTACATCAGCCACAAGCCAGATTCAAACCTATTCTCACACAATATTCTTTGAACTTAAAGCCCCTGTGTATTTGTAATTTTAGTGCTGTATCACTAATCCTGATACCTCAATGAGTTTACTGTTGGGTCCGGTTCCTGCGAGCAGCTGTACTTCTGTGAAGAGGTTCCCCATGGCAGATTCTTCTGGTACCTCCAGGACAAATTTCTCAGTCGTCATAACACTTGCTTCTGCTTTAGTTTTGTTTTCCTGAGAGGGCACTCCTTCCGCCATGGTTACCTCACCACAGACAATGTCAGTTGAAGATTTCTGAACTGTCTGCATTGATGTTGGTGATATCACGCCAGCCTTGTCCATCTCCTTCCATTGTGAAGACATAAAATCAGTATTATGTCTTTGGAGGACAAATTCTGCCTGAAACTGTATACAGTTTTGGTTGAGCTGAGAAAAGAAGCCTGTTGCTCTTTGTGAAATAAAGACTATGCCATACTGACATATTTTCCCTGGAAGTGTAGTAAGCCTTACTCTCTTGCAAGACAAGCGATAACATGCATGAACAAGTTCATATTTCTACCCCAAAGCAATGGCATGTTTGGTAGCACAAGTGAAAAGGCTCAGGCTTATATTCTTTGTTTTGCATGTAATGCTAATAAAACATAGCTGTCCGTGTCCCCTGTGCAGCTCTAAATATAAATATCTAAAGAAATTCTAAAAGATTTAAGGTAGTATTTAGCCATGATACAGTAGGAGCTGAATGTTTTACATGACATTACAAGAGGATTTACATGTAAGTAAGGAAGCCCTGAGAGGCAAGTCAGAAAAAATATTCTAATGACTCATTTTCTAAATCTTATGTAAATTATTAGTTTAGTTTTAGAAGTTTTAATTTGTGATTTGTGTTTTGGCAGGTAATTTTTAGTAGTTAAGTGTTTATTGTTGTAAAACTGATTTTAGTCACAACAGGCTGATGTGCGCCACTGCCCCATGTTCTAAATAGGACTAAAAACATTCATGATTTCTTCCAGGTGAGTTTTAATTTCTCTATACACTCTAAACATTTATATTAGTTCAGAGTTAGAAAATGGAACACCAGCTCCAACAGATTTTTTTCCTTGTTTGCCTCTCCAGCCTTCATATGCATGACTTCCCTGGCGCAAAAAATGTATCCTCTTATTCACTGGATATTGTTTCTCTCTACTCAACTTGTCTTTGTATGTAATGCTATCTTCTATTATAATTACAAAGGTATTCTTCATTGTTACAGTGACATTTCTTCAAGGGAAAAAAATGTCACTGGAGAGAAGAATAGCTTTCCATTTGTTTGATAGCGTGTTTTCTTACTTTCTTTTTTTTTCTCTTTAGATATATTTTTTTGGCCTTTTCAAGCTTTATTTTCAATAGAGACAGCTGAAGAGTGACAGGAATGTGGGGAGAGAGAGACGGGGAATGACATGCGGGAAAGAGCCACAGGTTGGATTCGAACCCTGGGCTGCCGCAGCAAGGACTGAGCATTTGTTCATTGGGCGGTTGTTTTACCAACTGAGCTAAATGACACCCCTTTCTTACTTTCTTTTAAACAAAGATTACATTACTGCTAGAACTTAAAATGAAATATATCAGGTGTTTTCATGGGACAGTGGTTATTTAAAACATATGTTGTCAATTATATATATATATATATATATATATATATATATATAAAATTGTCTTACCTGTGGTGAATCCATACTTCGAAGCCTCATTTCACCAGTGGTGGTGGTTGTGGCCATTGGGAGTGGAACATTTTGTATTTCTACCTTGACCATGTTTTCACTTTCCTCTTCCTGAGTTGTTTTCTTCTTCGCCTCATTCTGGTCTTCTTTCTTATTTTCCTTTGCATCTATTTTGTGTCTCTCCGTTTGGGCTTTCAGGACCACACCAGGTTCAGACAGGGATTCAGTAAAGCTTTCTTGCACTTCTTTGCTGGTCATTCTAACTGCAGGCTTGTCAGACTGATTATCAGTCATAGTTACATCCTTGCTTTCTTTAACTGACTCATACTGGATACTTGATTCCATGACAGTTTTGCATTCATGTACATTTACGTGGATTTCTCCTTTTTTAACAGACTTTTCATCCAGGCTCTTGGGTACATTGGGCATACCATGCGCTGACACTTCAGGATGCTCTTCTTGGTCCCCATGGTCCTTAACCTCAGAAGGTCTATTCTGTGTGGTTTTCAAAAGCTCTACCTTAGTTTCAGTTTGGCTTGGTTTTACTATGTCTTGGTCATATATGTTTATTTCTATAAATTCTGTCTCTGTCACGTGTGGTTGTAAAGACTCAGAAGCGGGAAGGTCAATTTTAGGAACACTGTCTTCAGCACTGCTTTCTTTCACCTTTAATGCAGTCATTTCAACTGCATCTTTCTCTGGTGTAACATCGGCAGTAGTAATATCTTCATTTTCTGACATTCTTTCACTCTGGATACTTGTTTGAACAATATCGATCCCTTTTGCTCTTGTTACAGATGTGTTTTCCTGCTCTGGACTGGTCTGTATATCTAGTTGTAGAACACGCACTTCAGGTCCCAAGAGGATTTCCTTAACAGAACTTTCATCTAGGCACTTGGGTGTATCATGCACATCATGTGTCAACACATCCTGGACATCATAATCCTTGACATCCTTGGGTCTTCCCTGTGTTGTTCTCAAGAGCTCCAACTGTTGACCTGATTTTCCTGTGTCATGCTCAGATGAGCTTATTTGTAGCAATTGTGTCTCCGATTCACTTTCCTGCACTGCTGCAAAAACAGTGGTGGGTTGGGAAAAGTCACCTTTAGCCACATTGTCATCACATTTACTAATGCTTTTTGGCACTTCTACCCTATCTCCTCTAACTATCTTAGCTGCAGCCTTCTCTGGCTGAATATCAGTGCTAATCATATCCTTGCTTTGTGGTTCTGTCTTACATTGTGTCTGACCAGTCTGTGTATTCACATGCACTTCAGCCTCTTTGTGGATTTCTTCCACTCTAATCAGCTTCTCTTCCAGGCTTTTAGGTGCATCATGAAGGTAAAGTGTTGATACTTTGTGGACACCTTGTTTCATGTCCTCTCTGGGTTGTTCCTGTGAGAGTTTCAGCTGACTCAAAGTATCATTTGGTTTCATTAGGTCTTGCTCAGATAAGATTGTTTTTGAAAACTCTATCTCTGAATTATGAGGGTGTGTTGATGAAAAAAGGGCAGAGGGAGGTTGAGTAGAGTCAATTTCAATCACAGTTTCTGCCTCTGGTCGATGTGGCTTTATCTCATATGTCTGGGTGACTCCTATCTCAGGCAGATCAAGGACCAGATATCTCTTCTGAATCTCAACTGTATTTTTCATCATGTTGTCGATGTACTCTGCCACATGGGGTGTGTCAGTAGACATGGTGGAGGCAGGTGGTTCTGTTTGAGGCACTTCAGGAGTTAAAGACGACTTCTGACTGCTAGGATCCTCTTTAGTTGATGTCAGCTTTGTGGGAACAAGTTCTGTTGAACGTTGAACACCTGTTGGCTGTCTGTGCGTAGGTGAAAGCATACCTTCTGCCATAACAACACTCATTTCATATGTTGCTGGGACCACCTCTGAAGTTGACGTTGCCTTCTCACTGTCAGGGTCTTGCTTGGTCTTTGTCTGCTCTTTGGCAATAAGTTCTGTCAAAGGTTCAGCATCAGTTGACTTTCTTGGGGTTGGTGAAAGCATACCCTTTTCAACAACAACACTCATTTCATATGTTGCTGGGACCACCTCTGAAGTTAAAGACGGCTTCTCACTGTCAGGCTTTTCCTTGGTCTTTGTCTGCTCTTTGGTAACAAGTTCTGTCAAAGGTTCAACACCAGTTGACTTTCTTGGAGTTGGTGAAAGACTACCTTTTTCCACAACAACACTCATTTCATATGTTGCTGGGACCCCCTCTGGAGTTGAAGAGGGCTTATGACTGTCAAGCTCATCCTTTGACTTTGCCAGCTCTTTGCTAACAACTTCTGTGGAAGGTTCAACACCTGCTGATATTCTTCGGGTTGGTGGAAGCATACCCTTTTCTACAATAACACTCATTTCATATGTTGCTGGGACCACCTCTGAAGTTGAAGACGGCTTCTCACTCTCAGGCTTTTCCTTGGTCTTTGTCTGCTCTTTGGTAACAAGTTCTTTTGAAGGTTCAACACCAGTTGACTTTCTTGGAGTTGGTGAAAGAACACCTTTTTCCACAACAACACTCATTTCATATGTTGTTGGGACCACCTCTGAAGTTGAGGATGGCTTGCTACTGTCAGATTTTTCCTTGGTCTTTGTCAGCTCTTTGGTAACAAGTTCTTTCGATGGTTCAACATCAGTTGACTTCATTGGCGATGGTGAAAGCATACCCTTTTCTACAACAATACTCATTGCATATGTTGCTGGGACCACCCCTGAAGTTGAAGACGGCTTCTCACTGTAAGGCACTTCCTTCGAATTTGTCAGGTCTTTGGTAAGAAGTTCTACCGAAGGTTCAACAACAGTTAACTTTCCTGAGGTTGGTGAAAGACTACCTTTTTCCACAACAACGCTCATTTCATACGTTGCTGGGATCACCTCTGAGGTTGAAGATGGCTTCTTACTGTCAGATGCTTCCTTCATCTTTGTCACCTCACCAGTTGACTTTTTTGGAGTTGGTGAAAGTATACCTTTTTCCACAACAACACTCATTTCATATGCTGCTGGGATCACCTCTGAAGTTGACACTGCCTTCTTAATGTCAGGGTCTTCCTTGGTCTTTGTCTGCTCTTTGGCAACAAGTTCTGTCGAAGGTTGAACACTCTCTGACTTTCTTGAGGTTGGTGAAAGCATACCCTTTTCGACAACAACGCTCATTTCATACATTGCTGGGATCACCTTTGGAGTTGAAGATGGCTTCGTACTGTCAGGCGCTTCCTTAGTGTTTGTCACCTCACCAGCTGACTTTCTTGCGGTTGGTGAAAGCATACCGTTTTCTACAACAACACTCATTTCATATGTTGCTGGGACCACCTCTGAAGTTGAAGACAGCTTCTCACTGTCAAGCGTTTCCTTGGTCTTTGTCAGGTCTTTGGTAACAAGTTCTTTCGAAGGTTCAACACCAGTGGACTTTCTTGGAGTTGGTGAAAGTATACCTTTTTCCACAACAACACTCATTTCATATGTTGCTGGGACCCCCTCTGGAGTTGAAGAGGGCTTATGACTGTCAAGCCCATCCGTTGACTTTGCCAGCTCTTTGGTAACAACTTCTGTGGAAGGTTCAACACCTGCTGATATTCTTCGGGTTGGTGGAAGCATACCCTTTTCCACAACAACACTCATTTCATATGTTGCTGGGACCACCTCTGAAGTTGAAGACGGCTTCTCACTGTCAGGCTTTTCCTTGGTCTTTGTCTGCTCCTTGGTAACAAGTTCTTTTGAAGGTTCAACACCAGTTGACTTTCTTGGAGTTGGTGAAAGAACACCTTTTTCCACAACAACACTCATTTCATATGTTGCTGGGACCACCTCTGAAGTTGAAGACGGCTTCTCACTGTCAGGCGTTTCCTTGGTCTTTGTCAGGTCTTTGGTAACAAGTTCTTTTGAAGGTTCAACACCAGTTGACTTTCTTGGAGTTGGTGAAAGTATACCTTTTTCCACAACAACACTCATTTCATGTGTTGCTGGGATCACCTCTGAAGTTGACATTGCCTTCTTAATGTCAGGGTCTTCCTTGGTCTTTGTCTGCTCTTTGGCAACAAGTTCTGTCGAAGGTTGAACACTCTCTGACTTTCTTGAGGTTGGTGAAAGACTACCTTTTTCCCCAGCATCACTCATTTCATACATTGCTGGGACCACCTCTGAAGTTGAAGATGGCTTCTCACTGTCAGGCTTTTCCTTGGTCTTTGTCAGGTCTTTGGTAACAAGTTCTGTCAAAGGTTCAGCACCGGTTGACTTTCTTACGGTTGGTGAAAGCATACCCTTTTCGACAACAACGCTCATTTCATACATTGCTGGGATCACCTTTGAAGTTGAAGATGGCTTCTTACTGTCAGGCGCTTCCTTAGTGTTTGTCACCTCACCAGCTGACTTTCTTGCGGTTGGTGAAAGCATACCGTTTTCTACAACAACACTCATTTCATATGTTGCTGGGACCACCTCTGAAGTTGAAGATGGCTTCTCACTGTCAGGCTTTTCCTTGGTCTTTGTCTGCTCTTTGGTAACAAGTTCTGTCAAAGGTTCAACACCAGTTGACTTTCTTGGAGTTGGTGAAACTATACCTTTTTCCACAACAACACTCATTTCATATGTTGCTGCGACCCCCTCTGGAGTTGAAGAGGGCTTATGACTGTCAAGCTCATCCTTTGACTTTGCCAGCTGTTTGCTAACAACTTCTGTGGAAGGATCAACACTCTCTGACTTTCTTGGGGTTGGTGAAAGAACACTTTTTTCCAGAACAACACTCATTTCATACGTTGCTGGGACCACCTCTGAAGTTGAAGATGGCTTCTCACTGTCAGGCTTTTCCTTGGTCTTTGTCTGCTCTTTGGTAACAAGTTCTGTCAAAGGTTCAACACCAGCTGATATTCTTCGGGTTGGTGGAAGCATACCCTTTTCTACAACAATACTCATTTCATATGTTGCTGGGACCACCTCTGAAGTTGAAGACAGCTTCTCACTGTCAGGCGTTTCCTTGGTCTTTGTCAGGTCTTTGGTAACAAGTTCTTTCGAAGGTTCAACACCAGTACACTTTCTTGGAGTTGGTGAAAGTATACCTTTTTCCACAACAACACTCATTTCATATGTTGATGGGACCCCCTCTGGAGTTGACGAGGGCTTATGACTGTCAAGCCCATCCTTTGACTTTGCCAGCTCTTTGCTAACAACTTCTGTGGAAGGTTCAACACCTGCTGATATTCTTCGGGTTGGTGGAAGCATACCCTTTTCTACAACAACACTCATTTCATATGTTGCTGGGACCACCTCTGGAGTTGAAGACGGCTTCTCACTGTCAGGCTTTTCCTTGGTCCTTGTCTGCTCCTTGGTAACAAGTTCTTTTGAAGGTTCAACACCAGTTGACTTTCTTGGAGTTGGTGAAAGAACACCTTTTTCCACAACAACACTCATTTCATATGTTGCTGGGACCACCTCTGAAGTTGAAGACAGCTTCTCACTGTCAGGCGTTTCCTTGGTCTTTGTCAGCTCCTTGATAACAAGTTCTTTCGAAGGTTCAACACCAGTTGACTTTCTTGGAGTTGGTGAAAGTATAACTTTTTCCACAACAACACTCATTTCATATGTTGCTGGGACCACCCCTGAAGTTGAAGACGGCTTCTCACTGTAAGGTACTTCCTTCGTCTTTGTCAGGTCTTTAGTAGGAAGTTCTGCCGAAGGTTCAACAACAGTTAACTTTCCTGAGGTTGGTGAAAGACTACCTTTTTCCACAACAACGCTCATTTCATATGTTGCTGGGATCGCCTCTGAGGTTGAAGATGGCTTCTTACTGTCAGATGCTTCCTTCATCTTTGTCACCTCACCAGTTGACTTTCTTGGAGTTGGTGAAAGTATACCTTTTTCCACAACAACACTCATTTCATATGTTGCTGGGATCACCTCTGAAGTTGACATTGCCTTCTTAATGTCAGGGTCTTCCTTGGTCTTTGTCTGCTCTTTGGCAACAAGTTCTGGTGAAGGTTGAACACTCTCTGACTTTCTTGAGGTTGGTGAAAGACTACCTTTTTCCACAACAACACTCATTTCATATGTTGTTGGGACCACCTCTGAAGTTGAGGATGGCTTGCTACTGTCAGATTTTTCCTTGGTCTTTGTCAGCTCTTTGGTAAGAAGTTCTTTCGAAGGTTCAACATCAGTTGACTTCATTGGCGATGGTGAAAGCATACCCTTTTCTACAACAATACTCATTTCATATGTTGCTGGGACCACCCCTGAAGTTGAAGACGGCTTCTCACTGTAAGGCACTTCCTTCGTCTTTGTCAGATCTTTGGTAGGAAGTTCTACCGAAGGTTCAACAACAGTTAACTTTCCTGAGGTTGGTGAAAGACTACCTTTTTCCACAACAACGCTCATTTCATACGTTGCTGGGATCACCTCTGAGGTTGAAGATGGCTTCTTACTGTTAGATGCTTCCTTCATCTTTGTCACCTCACCAGTTGACTTTCTTGGAGTTGGTGAAAGTATACCTTTTTCCACAACAACACTCATTTCATATGTTGCTGGGACCCCCTCTGGAGTTGGAGAGGGCTTATGACTGTCAAGCTCATCCTTTGACTTTGCCAGCTGTTTGCTAACAACTTCTGTGGAAGGATCAACACTCTCTGACTTTCTTGGGGTTGGTGAAAGAACACCTTTTTCCACAACAACACTCATTTCATATGTTGCTGGGACCACCTTTGAAGTTGAAGACGGCTTCTCACTGTCAGGCTTTTCCTTGGTCTTTGTCTGCTCTTTGGTAACAAGTTCTGTCAAAGGTTCAACACCAGCTGATATTCTTCGGTTGGTGGAAGCATACCCTTTTCTACAACAACACTCATTTCATATGTTGCTGGGACCACCTCTGAAGCTGAAGACGGCTTCTCACTGTCAGGTTTGGTCTTCGTCAGGTCTTTGGTAACAAGTTCTTTCAAGGTTCAACACCAGTTGACTTTCTTGGAGTTGGTGAAAGTATACCTTTTCTACAACAACACTCATTTCATATGTTGCTGGGACCCCTCTGGAGTTGAAGAGGGCTTATGACTGTCAAGCTCATCCTTTGACTTTGCCAGCTCTTTGCTAACAACTTCTGTGGAAGGTTCAACACCAGCTGACTTTCTTGGGGTTGGTGGAAGCATACCCTTTTCTACAACAACACTCATTTCATATGTTGCTGGGACCACCTCTGAAGTTGAAGACGGCTTCACTGTCAGGCTTTTCCTTGGTCTTTGTCTGCTCTTTGGTGACAAGTTCTTTTGAAGGTTCAACACCAGTTGACTTCATTGGCGATGGTGAAAGCATACCCTTTTCTACAACAACACTCATTTCATATGTTGCTGGGACCACCCTGAAGTTGAAGACGGCTTCTCACTGTAAGGCACTTCCTTTGTCTTTGTCAGGTCTTTGGTAGGAATTTCAGCCGAAGGTTCAACAACAGTTAACTTTCCTGAGGTTGGTGAAAGACTACCTTTTTCCAAAACAACACTCATTTCATACGTTGCTGGGACCACCTCTGAGGTTGAAGATGGCTTCTTACTGTCAGATGCTTCCTTCATCTTTGTCACCTCACCAGTTGACTTTCTTGGAGTTGGTGAAAGTATACCTTTTTCCACAACAACACTCATTTCATATGTTGCTGGGACCCCCTCTGGAGTTGGAGAGGGCTTATGACTGTCAAGCTCATCCTTTGACTTTGCCAGCTGTTTGCTAACAACTTCTGTGGAAGGATCAACACTCTCTGACTTTCTTGGGGTTGGTGAAAGAACACCTTTTTCCACAACAACACTCATTTCATATGTTGCTGGGACCACCTTTGAAGTTGAAGACGGCTTCTCACTGTCAGGCTTTTCCTTGGTCTTTGTCTGCTCTTTGGTAACAAGTTCTGTCAAAGGTTCAACACCAGCTGATATTCTTCGGGTTGGTGGAAGCATACCCTTTTCTACAACAACACTCATTTCATATGTTGCTGGGACCACCTCTGAAGCTGAAGACGGCTTCTCACTGTCAGGCGTTTCTTTGGTCTTCGTCAGGTCTTTGGTAACAAGTTCTTTCGAAGGTTCAACACCAGTTGACTTTCTTGGAGTTGGTGAAAGTATACCTTTTTCTACAACAACACTCATTTCATATGTTGCTGGGACCCCCTCTGGAGTTGAAGAGGGCTTATGACTGTCAAGCTCATCCTTTGACTTTGCCAGCTCTTTGCTAACAACTTCTGTGGAAGGTTCAACACCAGCTGACTTTCTTGGGGTTGGTGGAAGCATACCCTTTTCTACAACAACACTCATTTCATATGTTGCTGGGACCACCTCTGAAGTTGAAGACGGCTTCTCACTGTCAGGCTTTTCCTTGGTCTTTGTCTGCTCTTTGGTGACAAGTTCTTTTGAAGGTTCAACACCAGTTGACTTCATTGGCGATGGTGAAAGCATACCCTTTTCTACAACAACACTCATTTCATATGTTGCTGGGACCACCCCTGAAGTTGAAGACGGCTTCTCACTGTAAGGCACTTCCTTTGTCTTTGTCAGGTCTTTGGTAGGAATTTCAGCCGAAGGTTCAACAACAGTTAACTTTCCTGAGGTTGGTGAAAGACTACCTTTTTCCAAAACAACACTCATTTCATACGTTGCTGGGACCACCTCTGAGGTTGAAGATGGCTTCTTACTGTCAGATGCTTCCTTCATCTTTGTCACCTCACCAGTTGACTTTCTTGGAGTTGGTGAAAGTATACCTTTTTCCACAACAACACTCATTTCATATGTTGCTGGGACCCCCTCTGGAGTTGGAGAGGGCTTATGACTGTCAAGCTCATCCTTTGACTTTGCCAGCTGTTTGCTAACAACTTCTGTGGAAGGATCAACACTCTCTGACTTTCTTGGGGTTGGTGAAAGAACACCTTTTTCCACAACAACACTCATTTCATATGTTGCTGGGACCACCTCTGAAGTTGAAGATGGCTTCTCACTGTCAGGCTTTTCCTTGGTCTTTGTCTGCTCTTTGGTAACAAGTTCTGTCAAAGGTTCAACACCAGCTGATATTCTTCGGGTTGGTGGAAGCATACCCTTTTCTACAACAACACTCATTTCATATGTTGCTGGGACCACCTCTGAAGCTGAAGACGGCTTCTCACTGTCAGGCGTTTCTTTGGTCTTCGTCAGGTCTTTGGTAACAAGTTCTTTCGAAGGTTCAACACCAGTTGACTTTCTTGGAGTTGGTGAAAGTATACCTTTTTCTACAACAACACTCATTTCATATGTTGCTGGGACCCCCTCTGGAGTTGAAGAGGGCTTATGACTGTCAAGCTCATCCTTTGACTTTGCCAGCTCTTTGCTAACAACTTCTGTGGAAGGTTCAACACCAGCTGACTTTCTTGGGGTTGGTGGAAGCATACCCTTTCTACAACAACACTCATTTCATATGTTGCTGGGACCACCTCTGAAGTTGAAGACGGCTTCTCACTGTCAGGCTTTTCCTTGGTCTTTGTCTGCTCTTTGGTGACAAGTTCTTTTGAAGGTTCAACACCAGTTGACTTCATTGGCGATGGTGAAAGCATACCCTTTTCTACAACAACACTCATTTCATATGTTGCTGGGACCACCCCTGAAGTTGAAGACGGCTTCTCACTGTAAGGCACTTCCTTTGCCTTTGTCAGGTCTTTGGTAGGAATTTCAGCCGAAGGTTCAACAACAGTTAACTTTCCTGAGGTTGGTGAAAGACTACCTTTTTCCAAAACAACACTCATTTCATACGTTGCTGGGACCACCTCTGAGGTTGAAGATGGCTTCTTACTGTCAGATGCTTCCTTCATCTTTGTCACCTCACCAGTTGACTTTCTTGGAGTTGGTGAAAGTATACCTTTTTCCACAACAACACTCATTTCATATGTTGCTGGGATCACCTCTGAAGTTGACATTGCCTTCTTAATGTCAGGGTCTTCCTTGGTCTTTGTCTGCTCTTTGGAAACAAGTTCTGTCCAAGGTTGAACACTCTCTGACTTTCTTGAGGTTGGTGTAAGACTACCTTTTTCCACAACAACACTCATTTCATATGTTGCTGGGACCACCCCTAAAGTTGAAGATGGCTTGCTACTGTCAGACACTTCCTTCATCTTTGTCACCTCACCAGTTGACTTTCTTGGAGTTGGTGAAAGCATGCCTTTTTCCACAACAACACTCATTTCATAAGATGCTGGGACCACCTCTGAAGCTGAAGATGGCTTGTCACTGTCAGGCTTTTCCTCAGCCTTTGAGGTGACCTCTTTGGTGGCAAGTTCCTTTGAAAAAGCACCAGTTGACTCTTTTCGGGTTGGTGAGAGCATACTTTTTTCCGCAACAACACTTATTTCATATGTTGCTGGTACCACCTCTGAAGTTGTAGATGCTTTATTACTGTCAGGCTCTCCCTTGGCCTGTGTCACTTCAGTGGCAACCCCTTCTGTTGAAGGATCATCATGCTTTGACTTTGTTTGCAATGGAGTCATTTTTTCAATATCAGTGTTTTCAGTTCTTTTAGTGGCCACTTTTAGAGTTGAAGATAATTTTTGACTGCCTGGGGGTTTCAGATCCTTGGACTGTGTTTTGGTTGGTGAAAGGTTGACTTTTTCCTCTATAGTAATTTCACTTGTTTCTGCGACCACCGGAGGTGAAGATGGCATCTGACTGCCAGGCTCTCCTTTGGTGTGTGTCAACTTTGTGGTAGCAAGATTTAGGGAATGTTTCACACCCTTTGACCTTCTTTTGGTTGGTGAAAGCTTTCTTTTTTCTACTTCAGTAATTTCAGGAGATGAAGTAATCTCTGGAGAAGAAGATGGCTTGATACTGCCAGTCTCCTCCCTCGTCTTTGTCAGCTCTGTGGTAACAAGTCCTTTTAAAGGTTCAACACCCTTTGACTTTCTTTTGGGTGGCGAAGGCTTACCTTTTTCCACAACAGTAATTTCAGTTGTTGCTGTGACCATTTCTGGAGTAGAAGCTGGCTTATGACTGCCAGGAATTTCTTTGACCTGTGTCAGCTCTGTGGTAACAAGTTCTGATAAAGGTTCAACACCCTTTGTCTGTCTTTGGGCTGGTGAAAGCACACCTTTTTCTACATCAGTTGATCTAACATTGGTAACTGCCTTGGAAGTCATGGAAAAGTCACCACTCTTTGACTTTTTTTGGGTTGGTACAAGTTTTGTTTCTTCAGTGACAATAGTTTTATTTTGCTCATTGGAACTCAAAGAAGATTTTTGTCCTTCAGGCTCAGCCATTGTCTGAGGTGCATCAGTGTCAGCAAGTTTAAGATCAAGTCCTGTACTCTTTGATTTTCTTTTTGGTGGTAGAAACTTACTTTGTTCCACAACAGAAGTTTGACTTTGCCCTTGAATAAACCCTGTGGTTGCAGAGTCATTTTCAGGTTTTTGTTTTGTTTCCTCTGGTGCAACACAAGTAATTATACCAAGGTGAGATTTTGACTCTGGAACTGTGGAAACCTTGACTTCATTTGTTACAGGGACAGTAGTGAATGGCTCTGATACATCTAGAATAATGGTTGCTATATTCTTTGTTTCTTCAATAACAACAGTTTCAGTTTGCACGCTAGAGCTCACTGAAGGCTTCTGACTTCCAGACTCTTGCTTTGTCACTGTAACCTCCTTGTTAGCATGTTCTGGGGGGAGCTTTGGGCCCTTTGATCTTCTTTTGGTTGGAGAAAGCTGTTTTTCTTTTACAACAACTGTTTCTGTGACCACCTGTGGAGTTGAAGTAGACTTCAGGACATCAGGTTCTTTCTTATTATCTTCAGGTTCCACTTGCTGCAATGTTGTGCTAAGTTCAGCACTTTTTGACTTTCTTCTGGTTGGTATGATCTTTGTTTCCTCCATCACAACACTTTCACTTTGCTCCCTCAAACTCAAAGCAGACCTTTGACTTTCAGGTTCTTCCGTCTGTGCTGCCTTCTGATCAGCCTGTTTCATGGGAAGTTTTGGACTCTTTGATTTTCGCTTGGGGGGTAAAAGCTTACTTGGTTCCAAAACATCAAGTTTAGTTGACTCTGGAACAAACTCTGCAGCTGAAGACTTCTCAGAATCTTTCACCAAATCTGATTCTTCAACAGTCATCTCTGGAACAGTGGAAATATCAAGACTATTTGACTTCCTCCTGGTTCGTATGACCTTAGTTTCATCCTCCACAACAGGAGCTTTAGTTTGCTCCTTAGAACCTAATTGGCATTCAGGCTTCCTTGTGGTGTGTGTTTTCTCCTTGTTAGAAAGTTCTGGGGAAAGTTTTGTTCTCTTCGACTTTCTTTTGGTTGGTGAGAGGTTACTTTCTCCCAAAACAGCAGTTTCAACTGGTTGTGTGGTCAACTGTGTAGTTTCATTCTCAGCATCACCCTTAATCTGTGCAGGTTTTGCTACAGAAACCTTTGAGGACACATTTGGACTTTTTGACTCTTTAGTGGTAGGTTCAAGCTTGGCTTGCTCAACAACCATGGTTTCAGCTTGTTCTGTCATAATAGAAGATTTCAAGGACCCCTGCGCTTTCTTGTTAAGTTCACCTGCAACATCAGTTGTTACAGGGCCAGCTGTGAATGGTTCTGATACATCTAGAACAATGGTAGCTATATTTTTTATTTCTTCCACAACAGTAGTTCCCATCTGATTTCTGGGTGAGCCTTGAGTAATAGTTTTCACCATAATAGGCTCAGTATCAGTGGCTGAAGCCTTGGACTTTCTTCTGGATGGTACAGGTGTAGTCTTCTCACTAACACCAGGTGCAGACTGCTCAGTGATCTTTTGGATCAGATCAGGTTCATCGACAGCATGTTTGATTTGTTCAGCTCCAACAGGCTCAGCAGTGATATCTTGCTTTGTATTTTTAAACTGTTCTTCTGATGTTTTACTCTGAGATTTCTTTCCTGTTGGTTCGATTCTGGTTTGCTCCACGACATTGATTTTTGTGTTTTGCATGGCTGCTGTCACAGTAGGTTTTGCTGTTTTAGCCTCAGTTTGCAGATCAGCTGAAACAGACATTTCATCATCAATAGATGTAGATTTTTCTGTTAAGGGAATGTTTTTCTGTTCTTTAACTTGATGTTTTTTCTCGGATGAGCGCTTGTTTTTTCGTGGTGGTGCCACTGCTGATGTCTTTGTGTCCTCCCGATTACCATGGAGGACATCATGCGGCTTTACTTTACTCCTTTCATCAAGTTCCTTGAATTCATTTAAAAACAGAATTAATTATTAAATTTAACCGTTTCTAAAATGTAACATGCAATATTTAATAAATTATATCAAATACATACATCTATTTGACATGAATTAAATACCTTTAAGCTTTGGCTGAGAGAAGCCTTGTGTGTGTCCGCTTCTCTGAGTGTCTCTGAACCCTCTCTCTCCAGTTTCTCAAACAAGACCGGCATCAAACAGTCTGATAGAAACTGCCGGTGAGACAGCGCCTCCCGCAGGCCGACCTGCAACTTTTCACCTTCCTCTAATGTCACCTAACACCCGAAGGAAAACATTTTTTAAACTGTTTGCCGTGGCGAAAAATCTTTGTGTGTGAAATGTCATGTCTAAGTTGATCACACATTACCAAGTCAAAGTGAAATGTTAGACTTTACAAATCCCTCTCACTATTCTTTAATGAAACACTACAGATTTATGTTTTTCTCTTTAATGCATATAATGCAAAATAATGTAACCTGATTAACCTGATTATAGCTAAGTGTGACATAAATTTCGGACAGGGAAGAATGAATGTTTTGACATATCTTGACATGGTTTGATGCCCCTGCATCATGAATCAATCACTTACAGTGGAAGATGAGATGTACTAGGAAGCACACAGATGTATTTAACTGCACAAATGTTTGCTGTAATAAAGTACTTAACATTGCCTAAGAAAAACCATAAAAGCCTTAAAAGACAGAAACCTGCACAGAAGAACTGGACTCTGACGGTTTGCTGTGGTTCCATTCCTGCAGGGTGTGAAGAGAGTCCATCAGACAGCGAGCTGTGTTTGTTGAGCAGGTACTCTGACGCTCACTCAGCCTGGTTTTTAGACTGTAGAGATAATTGAATCACATTTATTGTAAACACATCATTTTGCATGTTATCTGCAGGTAGTATACTAGACAAGATACAAATGAAAACAGGCACTTTTTTTTTAACATAAAACAACGTGCAAAAGAAGCGAGTACAAGAAGAGATTAAAAACAACACATATGTCCACATCTTACATGTTTTAGTGCTTAGTTCAAGAAACCAATTATCTTTGTATGTTTCAAACAGGGTACAGACCATGAGAACTCTGTGTTTCCATTGATCAAGAGCAGAATAAACCACTGAGGCATGTTTCTGGTATGTAAAAATTATTGAAAGCTAAATTGAAATAAATGGATGCCAGCTGAGTAGAATCTGTTCCAAGTTGGCTATATAAAGTTTAAAAAGGCCCATTGGTGAAGTGGACAGATGCTACTGCATGTCATGTGTTTGGTTTCTATGTTTATACCAATAAGTCATGACCTTTATCTCATCATCCATATTCCACATCCATTTGTGTTGTTTATCTATTTGTGACAGCTTTCATAGAACAGAGAGGAAATGAGTTGTAAGACGTTACCTGTCATGTTGCTGCTGTAAGGACTCGACCACTGTGATAATTTCTGTTGGCAGCTCGTCTGTGGCAGGTGTAGCCTTTACCTCCTGGTAAAGATCATGAACTTTGACACCCAAATCTTCGAGTGACTTCTCACAGTTCTAACAGGAGAACAACATCAACATCACGTATGTGAGCTACCAACTCTGATATTCACTTGCTGTACATTCTTGGATAAATAATAATAACCTGAAGGCTGTGCCAGTGCTGTTGGAGCTGGGCGATGTTGTTCGGTGGTTCACTATAACTGAGCGCCTGGTCCAGAGAGCGGAGCTCCCACTGCAGGGCTGCACCTCTCTCCTTCAGCCCCTGGGCCCTCCTGGCCAGCTGACTGTCCAGCTCCGCTAAGCGCGTCTCGCAGGCCCCCAGGCGCTCCTTCACCTCCTGCTCCGAGGTGGTGCAGAGATCGTGGAGATGGCTGATCTCCAGGGTCAGAGCGTCCCGACCACCGGGGGTACAAAGGCTCAGCAAACTGTCCCGAGCAGAGTCCAGCTCTTTCATCTCCCTCTGCTCCCTGTCCACTGTCTGGAGTAAAGCCTGGCATCGGGAGGGAGAAAGAGGAGAACAACAGAGGTAGAATTCAGAAAGAACAGTTTGTAAAGAGCTTTTGACTCTCAAATAACAATATATTAAATATTCAAAATGTCAAAGATTTGGGGGAAAATATGATCCACAAATAAAAACTACAAACATCATTTAATAAGGCAGTTTTCATTTTTCAGACTGCCAAATGAAAAATCGGTTGTTATGACTACATTAGGCCTCACAGCTTTTAAAGTACAACTTTGCAAACACTGTCCAAACATGAATCTTCATGTCTTCGATGTCTTAGGAATGTATTCATTTTATTACGAGTAAAGGGATTTCTTCAGTTTGGTGCGATACAACATGAATATTTTCACGTGCCACTGCTTTCTGTCAGAAATCCTGTTGTGTGTTTGTGTTTTATTATCTGACCTTCAGAGTGTTGACAGCGCTGTGTAGACCCTGTCTGTCTGCTGGAGGGGCTCCCAGGCCTTTGACATGCTCCCTCAGCCAGTCCTGGGCTGCTTCGTGTTGCTCCACCAGCTGGGTGCACTGCCTCTCCGTCACTACGCCCTGCTCCAGGTTAGTCACTGCATCCTGGAAACAGAAGCAGTTGTATTTTATAGCAACTTTGCATTTGTTTAAACTCTTGCTAATATCTTAATAGTTATAAATACAAAAGTACCAACAATAAAAACTGAAAACAGACAAACAGTTTTATGACAAATGTAGATGCCTAGAATTTAAAATTCATTTAAAAAAATGAACAGAAAAGGGAGATTTTATTAGCATTACAGTGTTTTTTGTCACTACAGAGTGCTGGACTCACAGTCAGCTCCTTCAGCAGAGCAGGAATGGACGCCTCTTTGGCTGCCCAGGAGGGATCTGACCAGCTCTGATCCTGTGTGATCTCAAACAGCTCTGCAGTCTTGAGAACAGTGAAACACAGGTTTAAAGCTCATGTTCTCAATTCGATAACATCACATTTATTTTATCATCACATTCTTTTAGACACAACATCCATAATATTCCATAAACATTCGCTGTTCTGCGAGGTCTTCACCTGTGTGCGGACGTCTGAGAGGACAGGAGCCAAAGCTGTGGTCTGGTCCAGCAGAGTCCGGGCCTGTTCTACCGTCTGCCTGCGCTCTCCCAGGCCTGGCCAGGGGAAGACACGTGGCAGGCTGGAGATCTGCTTCTGGAGGTCAGACAGACGGGCCTCAGCTTGGCCTCGTTGACACTGGCAGGACACCAGGTGCTTCACAAGACCCTTCAGCTGTCTGATGGGTGACAGGAGATGAAAGGTTCATAATTAATTCAGTCTGAATTCAACCTTCAAATTCAAGTGATCTCAGACGCAGAACATGTCATGAGATTTCAAGAACATCTGAAGGTTGAAAAAATTAACAAAACCAGTTGATTTTATCTCACAAACACTTCATACTAGACGGAAACCAAATAAAACTGCTTCTGTCAAAATAAACCCTCATTTCACTCCATACGATAACAGAAAATATTCACAAAACAGGCTGCAATGGCGGCAACATAAATCTCCAATCTCACTTGTCACCAGACTCCGTTGACAAAAACTGTAATTCTACCTCGCAGATTGTTGTAAAATCCAACACTCAGACAGACGTTTGGAGCCACAGGGGTCTGAACCTGGACAACAAGCTCCAGCTGACCTGTAGCTGAGCTCACACTGAGACATTTATGTCCTGTACCTCTGTGTGTCCTCAGCGTCCCGCAGGACTTTCCTCCACTGCTGCTCGGTGTCTTTGACCGTCTGCTGAACCTCCAGCTTCTTGTCTCCCTCCAGGTCTTTCTGCTCACACAGACTCTGAGCTCGGGTCTTCAGCCCCATCACTTGAGCCTCGCCATTGGACTTGGAACTCAAGATGGCCTAAACACACAGTCATACACAATCTGTCATGTGTGCACTGACCAAATATGTAATTCAACAGTTAATTAAATTATTACAATTTAGTCTAGTTACACAGAATGAAGCATATTACATATTCAATAATCCCATTTTATGTTTTACCTTGGCTGTGTTCAGCCTGTCCTCTATCTGAGCCTGGCTGCCCTGAGTGCCGCTCCCTTTGGACTCTGCCTGTTGCTGCAGTTCTTTAACCCAGGTCATGGTGATGCCTGCTTGGGTGCGGAAGGCCTCGTGCTCCCTGGAGAGCGAGTACTGGACCTCGGCTTTCTTCAGAATGTTCTCAGCGGACTGAAGGACTGTGCTCCACTGCTCCTCTGAATCTTTCACCGTCTGCTGAGCCTCTCTCTTCACGTTCTCGTCCAGGTCCTCCTGATCAGACAGACTCTGACTCTGTCTCCTCAGTTCTGTCAGTTTGGAGTCTCCCTCGGGCTTACAGCTCAGGATAGTCTGAGGGTAAAATCAAAGTTTGATGTTTGAGTGACACTTTTGAAACTGAGATTACAAAGTGTGCGTGACAGACAGGTCAAAAAGGAAACACTCAAATCAATGCTGTTATTTCAGTTTTAAGTTAAACGTTTAGACAAAGATCCTGCATGCTTTTTAGCTACGTCACAACTTTTATGTTACCACGGATGCAGATTTTTTCTTGCTCAAACTGACCTGTGCAGTGTTTATTGTCTTTTCTGGCTCTGTCTGAAGATCCAGAGAGACGAGGTTCTGCTGCTTGTCTTCCAGCCACGTTCTGGTGTTTTCTCTCAGGGCGTTATAATCCCTCAGCTCGACCTCCAAGGCGCACTGCTTCTCGGCCTGATCCAGGGCTTGTTTAGCGTTTTGCACGACTCTCGTCCACTGCTCCTCTGCGCCTCTCACTTTTTGTTGAAGCTCTTGTTTTTTGTGCTCCTCCAGGTCCTGACTGCACAAACTCTGGCCTCGTCTCCTGAGCTCCTGGAGCTTGGAGTCTCCTTCAGCCTTGGAGCTCATAATGGCCTGTGGGACACAGAGATGATACTTCATAGTTAATACTTTTATTATTTGACTGATGCCATGAAGGTGAATCAAATGTGACCAAAAACAAAACTCTGAGCAAAAAAGCCTTCAAGGATGTCACAGCAGCTCACCTGAGCTGAGTGCAGTCTGTCCTCAGCTCTGGTTTGGCTGTTCAGTGAGTCCACTCGTCGTTGGAGGTCTGTAAACCAGCTGCCAGTGTCCTGCTGATGTGTATCAAACTCTCTCAGCTGAAAAGGAAAAGATGCTCACATAATGAGGTTCAAAATAGATCCATGAGACAGGATTCTGTCGTTGTTTTGACACTAATTGCAGGAACACAACAGTCAGGAGGTAGGCTGGTGCAGAACTGGAGACTACTTTGTAGTCAGCATTAGCAATTTGATTTAATGTGGCCTGCTACAGGTAGCCAGTGGAGCTTGACGAGCAGCGGGGTAATGTGACCTTTTGGGTTTCCCTGTGCAGGCTGGGAGGCCCGTCAGGAGGCCCTCACAGTAATCAAGTGGTGAGATGACCACAGCCTGTATCAGGAGCTGGGCAGCATGTTGAGTCAGGTAAGGCCTGATTCTTCTTGCTGGCTTTTTATAGCATCAAACAAATAATTAAGTCCAAATTAATCAGAACAATGAACAGCTGAATGAACGTCAGCGTGATAAGGATGACCTAAAATGACAGAAACATATTTGACATGTGCTTGAAACTTTTCAGATTGTCCTATCTGCTAACATGGAGGGGGTGGAGTTTATGACCTATACTGCAGCCAGCCACCAGGGGGCGATCTAGATGTTTGGGCTTTACATTTGAGGAGCTGTTACGTTGTCGATCTCTATATACAATCAATGGACAAGAATGAACCTTTTTTAACAAACAGCATGATCTGTACAGTCTCAGAGTGTTTAGTGCATGTTTAAATAGTTCGATCATTAAAAAAAGAAAGTACCAAAACTAAGGAAAAAGATTTCTAGGATGTTTTTATTCTGTTGCACGTGTAATTATGAGAATAACTTTGAACTAAATCAACAGAGTTTCTTTAATCATTACTTTATCTGCTGACTTTCAACGGTAGAACATGATCTTACACTATCAAAGCTCTCAGTGTGAGTCACTGTGGATGACATTGAGTTCTCTTACCTCCATCCTTCTCCTCTCAGCCCCCTCGCTGATCACAGTTCCTGCAGCAGCTTCCACCTGCTTGGCCGCCTGCAGGACCATCCTCCACTGCTCCTCTGTCTCTCTGACCGTCTGCTGAACGTGGACTTTGCTGCCCTTGTCTGCGTCTAGGTGGTCACACAGAGTCTGGCCTCGCCTCCTCAGGTTGTTTACCTTACAGTCACCGTCAGGTTTGGAGCTTAAGATGGTCTGCAGACAAAGTTTGAGGGTTTAAGGATGGGGCTGAGGAAAGGTCACAGTGTTAACTAAATACTGGCACTAAAACTCAGGTGGGCTTGGAGCAGTTGCAATTCAACACAAACTTCATTTCAAGACACGATGAATCCCTAAAATTTCTACAATAGTCTTAAACTGACTCATCAGAAAACATTGCTGCGACAGTACAACAAACTGACCTGAGCCATGTCACTTCTCTCCTCAGGCGTCATGTGAATGCCCACAGACTGCAGTTTCTGTTGCTGGTCTCTGATCCAGGACTGGGTGTTTTTACTCTGAGTGTCGAAGTCGTCTGAAAGAGCTCGGATTTCGGCCTGTGTGGCCGCCTGCAGAACTGATCTCCACTGCTGCTCTGTGCCTCTCACCAACTGCTGAACCTCGGCCTTCCTGCTCTCCTCCAGATGCTCACACAGACTTTCACTTCGTCTCTTCAGGTCGAGCATCTTGGACTCTCCCTGAGGTCTGGAGCTCAGAACAGCCTGAAGATGCAGAATTTGTGGTGTGGAGATCAGAAGTTACACTGGAGTTTATCAAATATGATGTTGGTGCAAAAAAATAACAAATCACTGTCTAAAACAAGAGAATTTAAAATGTTGCTGATTTTCATGTTGAACCTGTCACTGAACTCACCTGTGTGGCCTGTAACCTTTCTTCAACCTGCTCACGACTGCCATGCGACAACAGCTTCTGTTTCTGCTCTTTGATCCAGGACTGGGTGCTCTCGCTCTGGGTTTTGAAATCATCATAGTCCCTTCCGATGGCGGCATCAGTCTCTGCCTTGTTGAGAGCCTCCTCGGCAGCCTGCAGGACTTTCTTCCACTGCTCCTCTGTGTGTCTGACTGAATCCTGAAGCTCTAGTCTCCTGCTCTCATCCAGGCTCTGGTTGTCACACAGACTCTGACACTGTTTCTTCAGATTCCTGAGCTTTGAATCTCCATCAGGTTTGGAGCTCAGAGTAGCCTGAAGAGAACAAATTTTCAATTATCACTTTGTCTCTACCCTCAAAAAAGCATTAAGAAGATATTCTACAACCATTTTAAACTCACTCGTGCAACCTGACACTTTTCTTCGGCTTGCATGCATCCACCAAGCGACTGCAAGTTCTGCTCCTGCTCTCTAATCCAGGACTGAACATTCTCATTCTGGGTTCTGAAAGCGTCTAAGTCTTTGTCCAACAGCGCCTGTGCTTTCGCCTTGTTGAGAGCCTGTTCGGCTGTCTGCACAGCTGTCCTCCACTGCTCCTCTGTTTCTCTGACTGACCGCTGAATCTCTTTTTTCCTAGCCTCCTGCAGGTCCTCCTGTTCACACAGAATTTCGCTTTGTCTTCTCAGGTTGTTCACTTTAGCGTCTCCCTCAGGTCTGGAGCTCAGAAAGGCCTGGAGACGTTTGGAGAAGGAAAATACATTTCAGTGACATTAGCACCGTAGCTATAGGACGTACGATCAGTCACTCTGTCTGTTGCACCTTCATAAGTCCCGCCCAGTTTTGCTCTGTGGTCCAATCACGGTTTAGCAAGCCTCAGTTAACTTTCGCCTTTCCTGTACTTAGATATGCTATGCATTAGCTCGCCTATGTTGATCATGCAACCAAATTTTGAAGATAGCTAAAAGATAAAAGTGACATATATGTATAGTCATATTTTAGTTAGCTAATGATAGCAAAATGCTAACTAGCAAACTAACAGATACATTTGCAAACTAGTTAGCTAATGTTTTGATAACATCAGCTATCACATATAACTAGCTAGCTAAGAATTAATGTAGACTATCCAACTAGCTAGCTCGCGTTTTGCTCTGTAGCAAAATGATAGCTAACACGTAGCTAGCACGTAGCATATCGCATAGGAAAGTAGAAAGTTGATCAAGGTTTGGACCGATTTTCGCTCAGCTGTGATTGGACCACAGTGGAAAAGGGGGCAGGACTTGAGAAAGGTGAGTTGAACCATCTCAAAAACATTTTTCTTATGGAATTTAGTGTGGTTATTCATTGTCCAGACAGGATGAATCCCAATGACTCTGTCCAGCCACAACTGTACTTTGAGATTAAGGGTAACAAAATATGTCAATATGCTAAAATATGACCTGAGGAAGATAACTTTTTTATCTTAAGTCTTGACTTGTCTTTATTCCACATTCATGCCCTGGTTCGTGCAAATGAACTTGTGAAGTACTTCATTGTAATTTCATCTGTCATCATCTTTGGTTGCAGATTTTTCTTGTTCAGTTAAGAAGAGAAGAAGAAGAAAGAATGGTGGAATAAAAGAGAAAGAGAAACTGGGTATTCCCCACCAGAGGTGTAGAAGAAAGAAATAGCTTTGGTCAGATTGAGTTTCAAACTTCCTTTCACTGACCTGTGCTTTGTGCTTCATCTCCTCTGTCTTGGTGTCTGTGCTATGGGAGGTGAGGGGTTGCAGAAGTGTAGTGATCCAGGTCCTGGTGCTCTCAGCCTGAGTATTTAACTTGTCAAATTCCCCCTCCAGGGCGCTCTGGGCGTCTGCCTGCTTCTGCAGCCTGGCTTCCAGGTTTCTGTAGCGTTGTATCAGGTTATCACCGTCTTTCAGGAGGTTTTCAGCTCTGACGCCTTGTCTGCGCACTGATGCTAATACCTCACTGAGGGTGTCAACTCTACCGCTGTCACATGAAAGGCAAGGCAAATTTATTTGTACAGCACCTTTCAACAGCAAGGTAATACAAAGCACTTTACAGAAGACATGAAGGCATCAAGATAAATGAGAACCACAGGACGATATAAAGAGACACTGGAAAGTGGGACAGAAGTATACAAGACAAGTGGAAAAAACTAAAACATGTTAGAACATTCACAACATGTAGTGAATCTGTAATTTTAGGTTTCATGTAGTCATCAGCATCAGAAATTACTAGCCTACGAACGTTAAAATCTTTCCAGTTCTGCTTGTATGAAAGTTGAAGATCACCTCTCATCCTGAAGATCTTTGAGAAGTAGTTTGACTCTGTCCGACTCCACAGACTGTTTTTCTTTGGTTTGCAGCCAATCACGGAAGCTGTCGTGCTGCTTCTGCAGGCTAAAAGACAAAGGACACGAGTCAAAAAATGTTTTATTCACAATGTTTACAATGTTTCCATCCAAACATAACCGGATTTCATGCAAATCAGCAAAAGCAAATGTGAATAAACGTGTTTTCATCCACTAAGGTTATGTGAATATTTAGAGTCGGTCCACGAGAGAAGCAGCAGGTGGTACCAAATTCTCCAATCAGAAGAAGATGATTGATGAAGATGAAGAAGCTCAAGGTGTGAAGAACAAACAGGAAACAGGAAGTAAATCAGACATTTGTGTTTGTTTCATGTATTAATGTGATGAAGGTTACATCAGCTCTGTGTGGGGCCATGAGAGCCATGATGAAACAGCTGATCAGTCGTGACTTCAATCTTCACTACGTCACAAGAAAAACACCTTAAAACCTTTTTTTTGTGTGAAATTGCGGACATTTTTTTTTTCAAATTTTGTTGTGATGTTGTTGTTTGATGTGACGCTTCACGATGTATCAAATACATTGATGGAATCATGGTAGCAGTTTGTAAGACTCCGGATCAAAAAAGGCATTTCAAACTTTTCTAACAGCGTGAATGTAATTACCTGTTCAGGTCACTGAGGAGCGACTCCATCTGTTTCTGCCTGTTGTGGCAGTGGGTTTTGAACGTGTCCACCTCCTCCTGCTGCTCCTTCAGCCAGTCATTGAACTCAGAGAGCTGCTGGGTTGGAACCTGCTGGCCTCCTCTCTCCAGCTGATCTTTCAGCTGGTCCAGACGTCTCTCTGCATCCTTGGACTTTAAGAAACTCTGATGGACATGACAGAAACTTTGAGGACTCATCCATCATCCAGAAACCTGCAGTATCTATCAACTTATACAACCACTTACGATGAGTCTCTGCAGAGATGTTTCCACGTCTGTCCTGCTCTCAGGGTTCTCAAAGCACTCATTGACGGACAGCTGCAAGTCCTGGAACCATCCCCCGAACGACTGCCTTTCATCTGGAGATAGTGACATTGAAATACTGCCATTGTAAAAAGAAAGACACAACTCATTTTCCACAAGATACCATCAACTGAAACGAAAGACAAACTCAACACAAACCTTTGATAACCTTAAGCAGGCCTTTGTCCCTCTCCTCTCTCTTCAGGTAGATCATGTCCTTGGTGCGGGAGATGGCCTCCCTCAGTCTGCTGCAGTCTACAGACAGCGCCTCCAGCACCTGAGGGCTGGCCACGCTGGAAATCAAACCCACCTCCTTCAACACGGACTCAGCCTGCTCCTCCTGAGCCTCCAGGTTGTCACACAGATCCTGAGGAGATCAAACAGTGAAAATGGTGGTTATTGTTGTAAACAGTATAATCGAAGGCATTTCAAATTAAACTGTAAAAAAAATGTGATTTCTAGATAACGGGCTGAAATGGAAAGAATCCCATTTAAAGGTCTACTTAAAATAAAGCATGAAGCCAGAGTGAGTTTGAACACACAGCAGCTGTGTACCTGAATCTGGGCTTCGATCTTTGGTTGCGAAGCATCGACCTTGCTGAGAGAACACTGGATGCTCTCTACAGCTGACTGGCACTCCTCTATCTTCTCAGCCAGGTGAGTCTTCACAGCTACCAGCTCCTCAAAGACGTCGGTGCAGTCGGTGAACAGCTCCTTCACCTGCTGCATCCTCTTCCTCAGCTGGGTCTCCATCACCTGTTTGAAACATTGTAAAGAGGATTTGTACATGTGTGGGTGAAAGACACACACATGGGTACAAACTGGGAATCAGATCAGTGTTTCAACTCACCTGCAGCTCCAGCGGTGCCTCCTGACCCTGCAGCATCTCCTGGATCTCTAGAGACTTCTTATGGAAATGCTCAATGTTCTCCTCATTGGCATGGATCTCATCCTACGAAGCAATGAAAAGTTTACATACATAGAGGAGATGTGCGGTGACTGAACACGTGACCTTTTTGGGCCGTTGCTGTGAAGCAGTAAGACAGTCTTACCCTCATGTCAAGTACTTGTTGCTCGTTGTGGAAGGGATGGCTCTCTGCAAACATGGCCAGTTTGGACCCTGCCCAGCTGTCCACCTCTCCCCCGACCATCAGCTGCTTCTCCCACAGCTCCAGCCCCACCCGAAGGTTATCCATGTAGGCATCTGTCTTTTCTGTCACCTGCAAGGTCACAAAGAGTTTTTCAATATTCTGTCAAATTAAGAGTGTTCAAATCAGAATTTCCAAACTAATTTTAACTCCAGCTTTTCTCATAAACTAACATCTGTTAAATCCTGTCGATGCTACACTGACTTGTAATCAGGTGAATGGTGTCTCTGTCATTCGTACGTCTGTTCTCACACTATGTAACTTTGGGCTCCGGTCGGGAGAAGTACGTAACGCTTTACGGCACTAAGTCACACACCACCAACTATTTGACTGATTTTGGTGAAACTGGATCATATTTTATGGAGAAAATGTTGCTGCGCCTCAACTCTCTGTGATTTACAGAGTTTCCTGATGGACAGTGAAGTAAACTGCTGCCAACTGTAGCTGCTGTTAGTTAATGTTAGCTCAGTTTGTTAGCCAGGCTGCCCAGACTGTGAACTCAGAGCACTGGAGGAGTGTTAGTGTTTGTACCACAAGAATTTTGGACCACCGGGAAGTCATTGTTGTACCAGAAGTAGACCGGAGTGAGCTGTTGGACTAGTAAGTAATATTAGCTGGCTGCTATGTCTCGTGTTGCTTGATGTTTGGCTGTTAGCAAAGTTGTCGAGTCGCTAGTCTTTATGTTGGGAACGCATCTGTAGAAACTTACATCCAGCCAGTTGTCCATGAGTGTGTCGGCCTCTGCTTCAAAGGAAGTCTCGCTGCAGTCTGGGAACTTTTTCAGTTGGGACTGCAGCTGTCTGCAAACTCCCCTTATCTCTTCCATTTGCTCTCCAAGACCAGCAAGCTCCTCCTTAATATCACAGACCTGGACACACAAACATGTGAACACACAGTGAGTGTCTTGGAATGTGTTTCTCTTGCAAGTAAACCGGACTGTTCGTAGCATCGTGGAAGTCTAACCTTGGCTATACTTCTCTGCAGGTTGTCTTTGCCCATGTATGAAGCCTGATCACCGATTGCCTGCTCCGCTCTCTGCATGGTGTTGCTCAGGTGACCACGGCAGCTCTGAAACTTCTTTAGAAGCTCCAGCAGGATGTTGCACTGCTTCTTCCTGCCAGAATAAGAAAATAACAGAGCGGATACATATGCTGCTTTTTTCCAACGGAAGCTATGAGCAGCTGTCAACATTCAAATTAGCATCTAGCATCTACAAGCTAACCCTTTTTATCAAGACATCCATAGAAACTACAGTGACTAGTCGATTGATTGGTTTAGATTGAATTCGTTTAGTTGCTTCTCCTGCCTGACATACCTGTCAGAAAAAGCTCTCTGAGTCTCCCTCCACTCAGTCTCCACCTCCTCAAAGAGGTTTTCTCCTCCACCCTGTTTCTCTTGAAGTTCACGGAGGTTCTGGAGCTCTGCATGCTGGACCTGCAGTGGACCTTCCAAATCTGACAGGGCACGAAGTCTGGAAGGTACGAGATGATTGTTAAGACATGATTTCATGAAATCTGGCTTTTAAATCTATTAATACATCTAGGATCCATATTCTAAGAAATATCTTGTGTGTGCATGCAGAATACTAAATATGGCTCACGGTCACACAATACACTTGAATGAAAAGGATATCAATAAAAAAACAGCAAAAGACACACACACCTGTGTTGTACAGCAGGCATGGTAGGCTCCTTCAGGCCTTGCATTTTGATCGTATCCTTTAGCTTCCTCAGCTCCCCCAGCAGCGTCCTTTTCCTCAGGCCCAGGGATTTGCTCTGTGTCTCCTTCTGGAGGCCCTTCTGCTGGCTGGCCAGGCCGCTGTCAGCCTCCTCCAGCCTTCTTAGCAGGGCGGTCACCATGTCCAGGCAGGAGGCCGGGACCCCGTCCCTGGTGACCGTCAGCCTGGCTCCCTGCAGGAGCAGATCCAGCTGAGGCGCCTTTTCTTTTAGGCTGTCGATGCTCTGCCTGATCAGTGCCAGCTTGGAGCGACAGTCCTGCAGTACCTGAGCATCACTGCAGGGGGCGCCCTGGACTCCAGAGATGTCTTCGTCCACGGTACGCAGTGACATGAGGAAGCGGTCGAGGGCTCGGGCGGCTGCCTCACTCTTCCGGACCTGCTGCCGGAGCTGATCCAGGCTGTTTCTGTGAGTCTCGACCTCACGAGACAGAGGAAAGCAGTCTCTGGGGTCCAGATCACTCGATTCAGGGTCCAGACGGGACACCTGGTCCAGCTCGCTCTGGATGTTGTCATCCAGTTCCTGACGCAAAAGGACAAAGAATAGAGGCGTAAGGCATCAATGTGCTTTCAGTCATTCACACTCTGTTAAAATCGTTATTTCTGATATCTATCAATGAAAAAGCACAAAGGTACTAATGGCTGACAGAAGACCTTAATGTCTTTCAGGATGTTGGTATTGGCCAATGTGAAGGCGGTGACGTCTTTGGGCTGCCTCAGGTAGCGGTCCAGGCGGTCGGTGAAATCCACCATGTGGTTCTCGGTGGAGTCGATCTGTCTGAGGGCGGCACCCAGCGAGCTGCCTCTCTTCTGAAGGTTGGACTGTTGGCTGCGCCACTGCTCCTGCAGCTCCGCCTTCTCCTGCTCCAGACCAGCGTTCACTGAAAACTGTGAAGACTGGGAGCACTGGTTTGCGTACTCGGACCACAGAGACTCTGTCTCCTGCCTCAAGAACTGAGAAAAAAGGAGTTCAATTCAAGATTACCTTGGGGATTGATTCACTTCATAAATTTAGTAATTAGTCCAGATTATCTTGTACCTGTATTTCTTGGAGCCGTGTATGCAGGCCTTTCAGAGAGACGGAGTCAGACGGAACATCCTTGATGCTTTGTTCATTTTTAGCCAGTTGGGCTTGCAGAGTCCTCTTACAGTTCTCATATCTGCAGATTTTAGAAGTTAAAACAAACAAAGACAAAGTTAAACACTGAATGTAATGACCTCCAAACAGTTTTGTTTAATACTCTGCATGTCACGTTAGCTGCTCTGAATTCAGTCTACCTTTCTAAAGCCTCCTTTTTCGAGACCTCTTCCTCTACAGATGTCTGCTTTTCACCCTCCATCCTCTCCAGACACACTGTCCTCATTGTCACCTGAAACATCTAAAAAGAGTAAAAGCATGTTATTTGTACTTTCTGCCATCTGCAGAAGATAGTTTATCCTCACAGGTATCAACTTGAAAATGTGACGTGGAAGAAAAAAGTTTAAAGGAGCTCTTATTGTTGAGTTTAATCTAATGTACACTTTATCTAAGTGTGAGTTGTACCTCAGCTGAGACCTGAGGTTTGTCACTTGTTGGTCTTGTAGGTTCCTTTTGCGTGGTAACATCCTCACTGAAGGCAACAGGAATCCTGGGAAACCAAAGATGGGGATAAAAACATGTGATTTCCTTTAACTTAATATCTTGACTTCTGCACAAGATAGCATCCATTCCAAGTGAAGTGGGTTGAGATACTGTAATTCAGTGACACAGGTAGGTAGATTGAGGACAGGATACAGTAAAAGAAAAACAAATGGCTGCTAAGATCACCTTGAATCAGGGATCTGTGCTTCTTGGTCTCCGCTGAACTGCCGCTGGATGGCAGCCAGCCTGTTCTCACACTCTCTCAGCTGAGTCTGGGCCAGGCGGTGGGCATCCTCAGGGCTCAGAGTGTCACAAAGCTCTTTCAAGGCCTCGAGATGCTGCCCCGCCTGAGCAAAACTGCCATCCTCTGAGATACAAGCCTGGTGAATGTTGACAGAGCAGAAACAGTATGTAAACAGGTATGTTAATAACTTGATTTGAAGCCAGATGACTAATACTCCCAATTCAAACCTACTGAATCATTTTGTTCAGCTGTTTGTTTTTAAGACTTCAGACAAATCTGCACAGACTTTCAATGTTTTTTTTTCCACCTTAATACTAAAGAATATCATTTATGTCTCAAGTTTGATTTTGACAGCTTGACACACACAACATATAAGCCAACATACACATGAGAGCACTGCACAAAAACTAGAATGGGAACAGGATTCTGGCCCAGCAAGTTACAATAAAATCAAGATCCCGAATACTATTATATGGTACTGCAAATACAGCCCAACAAAAATAGCACCCTCCAGATTGAAGAATCACAATTACCAAGTCCCACTGACCCAGTCTCCTTTGAGGCATACAAAGAAGAAGGAGGAAAGAAAGGTTAGATAAGCGGAGCAGGTAAATTGGCAGTATACCCATCCACCAAAGCACACCTGCCAAGAGTTTAGCTACCTGAGATCGGTTTTCTAATTGTGACCTTAAGAGCATCTCACACTGCAGGGCAGCTGTGTTAAAGTCTTTCCTTGTTACTTCAAAACGTAATTGCTGCAAAAAACCTGAGATCTCAGCTCTGACAGCCTGGGAAAAAATGACAAATCCAAGAAAACCACATGACATGTTAGAACATATGAATGTCTCATATGTATGCAAATGAACTATTTGCTGACATTCGTACCTTAAAACAAGCTGACAAAGGCAGAAAATGTTGAAACTGTTTTAGTACATTTATGGTTGACATGCATAAGCACTTATCTGAAACCTCGAACATGATTAGGCTTCATTAAAACTAACAAATGCTTGGTGTTATATTAACACAAGTGAGTTTGTGTCCCACCTCCCACTGTCTCCTGACAGACTGTGTGTAGAACTCCATTTCTCTGAGCTGTGAGGGGGTACAAAAGGCCTCCATGCCCTTAGCTGCTCTCAAGAACTCCTCCAGCATCTCTGGGTCCAGGGTCCTCAGAGTCTCCTGATGGGGAAGGCATATATATGATTAGAGACTAGATTCTTGAAAATCAGTTTATTTCAGTTACAAACTTCATTTAAAACTGTAAGAGGAAAAACAAGAAGTAGTCAAACGTCGTTAACGTAATTGTTAATCAACTGGCAATGTAAGCGTCAGTGATTACATGTACCTCTTTCACCGATGCTTGCTCTGTCGATATACGCTTGTCTTCAAAGATGTTAATGGATTCCATGATGTGCTCCTGCAGACAGTGCTTGGCATCCTCAAAGCCATTTCTGGCCAAAGCCTGAGCTTTGGCATAAGCCTCTGTGTAGGCCTGGGGAGGCACCTGTGCTAGGGCCGGAGGAGTAATGCACAGATCTGGTGACTCAGCCTGGGACTCAGGCAGCACATTGATCTGGGAGACAAGAACAGTTTGTGGTTGTTGGGGTTTGGGTTCTGGAGAAGACTTGGTTTGAGGTTTGGACTGTGGAAGTGTTGGAAGTGGTTGGGTCTGAGGTCTGGCTTGTGGGGGTGATTGTGCCTTGGATTGTGGTGCAGTTTGGGCCTTGAGTAGTGGCGGTGACTGAGCCTGAAGTTGGGGCTGTGGTGGCAATTGTGCCTGAGGTTTCAGCTGTGGCATTGATTGGGCCTTGGATTGGATTGGTGACTGAACCTTGGGTTGCGTTGGTGATTGAGATTCAGGTGGTGGTGCTGTTTGAGCCTTGGGCAGTGGTGGTGACTGAGCCTGAAGTTGGGATTGTGATGGCAACTGGGCATGTGGTTTGGGTTGTGGCTGTGACTGAACCTTGGGTTGAGTTGGTGATTGAGATTCAGGTAGTGGTGCGGTTTGGACCTGCAATTTAGGTTGTGGTTGTGATTCGGTCTTGACTGGTGGCTGAGCCATAGGTGGTGGTAGCATCTTGGACTCAGGTGCGGGTTGTGGGACTGATTTAGCCTTGGGTTGGATTGGTGGCTGAACCATAGGTTGAGTTGGTGATTGAAACTCTGGTTGTTGTGCTAATTGGGCTGGGGGTTTTGGTTGTGGGGGTGATTCCCTTTTTGGGTGAATTGGTGACTGAATATTTGATTCTGATTGGAGCTGGGCCTGATGTTTGGGTTGTGGAAAAGACTGCTGGAATTTAAGATTGAGCTGAGGCTGCTGAGTCTGGGCCTGTGATTTTATTTGTATAGATGGCTGTGTCTGGATATG
The DNA here is from genome assembly GCA_036365135.1 of Miichthys miiuy. Lineage (NCBI taxonomy): Eukaryota > Metazoa > Chordata > Actinopteri > Sciaenidae > Miichthys > Miichthys miiuy. The sequence goes on along the minus strand of CM071615.1, from coordinate 3,899,195 downwards.
AGTTTGGGACTGGGCTTGCATCTGCGGCTGGCGCTGAGGCTGTGGAGGAAGGTGAGGATGGGCTTGTTGTGGTGGTTGCGATTGAGGAGGTATTTGAGCTTGCATATGAGGGTGATGTTGAGTTTGATACTGATGCTGAACCTGTGAATATTGCTGAGATTGAGGCTGGGGATAAGGCTGAGGATGAAGTTGAGGTGGTGCCTGAACCCAAGTCTGTTGCTGAACTTGGCCTTGTTGTGCCTGCATGTGAAACGTATCATAAGATCTCATCTGAGGTTGTTGTTGTTGTTGCATGGAACTCTGGGGTTGTGTTTGAGCCCAGGGTTGGGTTTGTGTCTGTGGCTGCATCTGAGACTCAGGATATGATGGCCCCACGTGAGGATAACCAGGGTGCCCTATCTGAGGTCCTAACTGGGGCATGGCTTGGGGCCACTGTGGAAGACTCTGAACTGTTGGTAAAGCCTGACACTGTGGAACTTGACCTATTTGCTGAGTGTATGGTTGGGGAATTGGATGCCTCTGCTGTGTAATAGCATGGCTTTGTGACTCTGGTTTCAGTGTCCACTGCTGGGATGGCGACTGACCCTGGGAGTAACCTTGAGGGTAACATGGAGGTTGCACTGTTGCCTGTGGATTTGAGATAGACATTGGGGATGAGGCTCTAACTTGAGTCCAAGTTTGGATTTGGCCTGGGGATATATGGCCTGGGTGCTGGACCGCTGGCTGAGCATGTGGGTGATACTGAGTCATAGGCTGAGAATGACCCTGAGGCTGGACTACAAGTTGAACTTGAGTTTGTTGAGTTGAAGGATGGGCGTGCCTTGGCTGAGAGATTGGCTGCACATGGGTTTGACCCTGGCCCATGGACTGGGCATGGATTTGAGACTGGGCTATCGACTGAGGATGCACTTGAGACTGATTTTTTGGCTGAGCATGAACTTGAGACTGAGCGTTTGGCTGAGGATGACTTTGAACCTGGACCATTGACTGAGCATGGGTTTGAGACTGGGTCATGGACTGGGTATGCATTTGAGCCTGGGCCATTGACTGTGCATGCATCTGAGACTGGGCCTTTGGCTGAGGATGGGTTTGAGGCTGGACCTTCGACTGAGGATGAGTTTGAGGATGGCCCTGTGGCTGAGCATGTGTTTGAACCTGGACTATGGACTGAGGATAGGCTTGAGCCTGGGGCATTGACTGAGCATCTGTTTGGATCTGGGGTTGTGTTGGTGGCTTAGGGGAGGGGGGTCTAACAGGGGCCCATGAATGTGGATGACTACGAAGCTGAATGTGAGATGGCACAGGAGGCTGAATTTGGCCCTGTAGTGGAGCCTGCATAGGTGAAGAAGGTCTGACTTGAGTCCATGCCTGCATTTGAGCTACAGCTGGGCCATGGGGTAGACCCTGTGACTGGGACACAGCTGGGACACTTGTTTGGGGCTGAGTCTGAAGCTGGGGTTGAAGCTGTACTTGTGTCTGTTGCTGGGTCAATGACTGTGTCTTCATGGGGCCATGGGGCTGTGGAAGAACCTGTGCCTGTGACTGACCATGGCTCACTTTGGCTTGGGACATGGCCTTCAGTGGTTGCTGACTGTCTGTGGTACTGTGGGACACACTTGTGGACTGCACTTGTACTGCTGCCTGAGATTTAGAATGAACTGTAGTTTGGGGTTGTGACTGATATTGGGTTTTTGTTTGTGGGTGAGGCTGAGCCGTGGTTACAGTCTGGGGTTTGGCCTTTGTGTCTGAATCAGGTTCTGCCTGTCTTACAATAGGCGGCGGTTGTTGTGGTTGTTTTTGTTGTTCTGGCTGCAGCAATTGTTCCTGTTGTTTTTGATGTTTTTCTAGGTGCTGTAGTTGCTGCTGATGCTTCTCTTTTTCTTGCTGCTGCTGGTCTCGTTGTTGAAGTTGCTGCATTGGTTTTTGTTGCTCTTTTTTCTGTTGTGGTTTAGTAACCTTTGCATGTGCTTCTGGCTGTGAGCTAGCAGTTACTGTCTGCTGTACAACAACCTGAACTGATCTCACTGTTTCTCTGGAATCCTGTTCCAGATTTTGACCTGGAGTTTTTTGCTCTGCTGAGGCTGGCTTCTGAAGCCAGGGCCGGTTCTTCATGGCCTGAGCCTTTTTACTTTTAAGCTCCTGGGGGCTCAGAGGTGGTATCCTTACAGGTGGTTGTTGAGTTGAAGTCTGCTCATGGTGCTCTGCTGACTGTCTGACTTGTTGTTCAACCTGTATATCGGTTACTACGTGCTGCTGATCTTGATATTGATGTATTTCTGTCTGCAGATGCTGCTCCACCCATTGTTGTTCCTGTTTCTGCTGCTGCTGTTGTTGTGGTTGTGTTGGCGCTCGTTGTTGCACTTCGCGTTGTTCTTGTTGTAGCTTTTTTTCCGTCTGTCCCTTAAGTTGTGTATACGCATCAGTCTCTGACCAGGCTTGAGCCTGGCCTTCTGGAGGAGACTTTCTCCTGGTCTGCATCACAGCTTCTGCGTAGGTATATGGCATCGTAGGAGAAATCATCTTTTCTTCTCTGTATTCCTGCACCACTATCTTTGGCACAAAGGTATGTGTAACTGACTTTGTCTCAGACTGCCTGGTGTCTGACTCTCTCAGACGTTGAGGCTGTCCTTTAGCCTGGATAAAGATCTTTGATGGAGGAGACCCTTCTGGGGGGCTTCTGCTCCTGTCTCTTCTGGCTCCCAGGCTGCTCAGCATGCCTACAGCTTCCTGGAATTGGAATCACACACATTAGAAAAACTAACATAGTAATTATATGATATTAATATTTTCTACTGACTTCAGTCAATTTACAAAAAGGCAACTGGCCTGTGACTGAGCAACAGCGGCTCGGACTCGGTCCTGCATGGCTGAGGCGTGGAGGTACTGGAGTGGAGAGTTCTTCAGATTCGTCATCACCATCATCTGTAGGTCCTGCTCCTCTGTGACCACCTGACCCTCCAGCTGTAAACCACGTGATATCAGGACCTGGGGGAATACCAATGGTGTTGACAGCCATCAGCATTTCTTCAGAGTTTTTTATGAAAGGACAATAAGCTTGACACTGGAGCATTAACTGTTTCAGAGTCACCAAAACTTGGATTAACAGTCACAGCAGAACAATCTTTCTTTACTTGTTCTGCGGATCATCTTACCCTGGCTCGTGGGTCTTGGCCCCGCTGTTGTCGTTCTGCAGCCCTCAGCAGCTGGTAGAGCTCGCTGGCCTCAGTCTCCCAGTGAAGGAGTTCAGCCAGACGACTGTCCAGACCGGACACACTGTGCTGGAGTTCTGCACAAACCTGTTCTGCCTCAAGCAAGGTCTGCATCACCTGGTCACATTATGGAAATGGAACAGATAAGCTTACAGTACATACCCTCACAAATGGCTGTTTAGTTATAAATTGTGATAAATAACAAAAGTATTAAATTCTTATGAACACAGTTGTATGGAGGATGTATAAAAAGGAATCAGTCATACTTCTGGTATAGCAAGCTTCATTTTTTGTAACTGATCCGCTGGGTATTCTGGTGAGGGAGCCAGAGCCTCCAGATCCACTTCTTTTATTTTCCTGATTATGAACTGAAGAGAAGAAACAATCAGTCAATTCTGGAGAGACGTATCATTTCAAGTAAAACTGTGCATGAAAAGTTTATGAAATGAACACTTTGATTACTGAAATCAGGTCTTCTGGAATAGTTGTTGTTGCTAATCTTGTGATAAATCTTTTTGATGAAATGTTTTACATTGTATAATTGATTTCAGAGCTGCATGAAAAGTCAGACACCAGACTTTCATTTTTCTGCTTAGAGCTGACTGATGGTGTCAAATAGGAGAGCTGTGACTCTACTCCACTCTGTAGTATAGTTTTACCTGTATTCTTTTCCTGTAGGTGCGTAAAGGACCTGCCATGGCCTCCACAGGCTCTTTGAGAATGAGAGTGGCTTCCCTGATCAGAGCTTGGACATCTGGGGGTCTGGCTTGGACGTCAACACTAGGCTCAGCCGTGCTGTCCTGGGAAAAACATGAGTAAAGATGTTAAATATCGTGTCGATGACGAGAAATACACAAGCATACACATGAGCCAATAAGCCAATAAGCTAAAAATATGATCAGAAAAATGTTTCAGGCTGTTCTTTTCTTTATTTCTACCTAGCAGCATTTTATCTGACACTGGGTTTCCCGTGCTTTAATACCACAGTGAAACATTATCAGACTTTATTTGTATAGCATTTTTCATAAAAACAAAATGTTACACAAAGTGTTTCACACAACAAACCCAAACCCTCCACCTCCAACACTCCAACACACCCCATTATAAACAAAAGCACAACTAAGGAAGTGCTATCTCTTCATCTTGAAAAGGGAAACAGTGGGGGAAGATTAAAAACTAAAAAAAACATTGAATAAATAAAGAAAGAAAATTATAAAAAATGAGTAAAGAATAATAAGAGACAAAAAAACAATAAAATGGTTAAATAAAACCCATTAAAATGTATAAATAAATAAAAATAGAATATAAGTAAAAAGCATAATAAAATGTATAAATGAACAAAATGAAGATTAAGATATATAAATATACAGACACCTAGCTAAATAAAAGTGAAAATGGTGTAACAGATTAAAATATATAAACAGAAAAATGTATAAATATAGTTCAAGTGAAAGACATTACTGAAACACATTTATGCATTTCAATTGCACAAAAAATTCCATCTATTTGAATTACATGGTTTTAATATAAATAAACTAACAAACTTAATGTGAAGCAAGTAATAAGATTTATGTAATAGTACTAATAAACTCAAAATGACTGCATTCATTTTGGCTGTTGGGTTTGGGCAAACAAATTGGCCCTATTAATATTGAATCCATAAACCTGGTTACTACTACACTACTGTGTAGTGGAAGCACATTGAGTTTATTAATACTATTACATAAATCTTATTACTCGCTTCACATTAAGTTTACTAGTTAATTTATATTGTTATATTGAAACTGTTGGAAAGTGTAGCAGTGCAATAGTCCTGCAGTAATAAAGGTGTGCATTAGTGTCTCTGTTGCACTCTGGAAATGTTCCTAAGAAGATGAAAAGCATTCTTAGTTATAATAATTGATGAAGTATCATCAACATAATGATACAATAGACTGATTCATCATCCCACAGTCACTTCAATTAAATATTCATAACACCGGTCTCATATGCAACTTTAGAAATTAATGAAGCTGTATGATAATACATTGTAATCAAAGGCTATAAAAGCACACAATAGTTTAGGTGGAGTACAACTTTCAAGTCTAATGCCACTCCTCAATATCACAGTGTGGGAATGATTATAACAATGAGGGCTGAGACATTATGTTACCAAAATCCCTGCTGTCACTCGTTACTTAACACCAAATCAACACAGATGAAATTAGGACATGGTGAGAAAACAATAGAGCCATGTTAACCCGACGGAGAGAGAGCAGAGCAGAAGGTTAAATAAATAGAAGGTGGATAACAACAAAGACGAGCTGCTGATCAAACAGCGACAGGTTCTCCTGGTTCTGTAACTCACAAATGTGTTTCTCTTCATGAACTCGGCCCATTGCATGTTGAGTCTGCGCAGCTCCTCTGCCAGGCTCCTGCTGGTCTGCGGGGCGGTGGACTCGATCAGGAAGTTGCCCACCTCGTTCAGGTGGGCCTGTCGAGAGCCCCACTCAGCGACAGACTCAGACGTCAACTGGAAATCAACAGAGAGGAGGAATATTAATCTGTTTATAAAAATATAAACACTCTTCACCGTCGTGAGGGATGCTTCATTATTTTTGGTTACTGCAGAAATATTTTCACTGCAGGAACGTTTAATCTCATTGGTTGCGTTGAGTCTTTGTGCATAGAGCAAAGAAACCATAATTAATGTGAAATTATAAAGCCCAGTATAAAAGCAAAGTGTGGTTTTCCTGCCACTATCTACAAAATATATTGTTTATAATTAGATGTTAATGATACCTCGGGTCTGTTTACAGAGCCCTGCTCCAGCCAAGCCTGCAGGGAGCTGAGGCAGTCACTGTAAGAGTCCCACGATGACAGGACCCGCCCCATGGAGCTATTGGCTGTAGTCACTTCCTCCAAAATCACGGCAGTGTCCTCCTCCAGCTGCTTCACCTGCTGACTGACGTGCTGATAATCTGCAGCTGAGGAGCAGAAAGACACGTTTATCTAACTACAAACCCCAGAACTGATGTGCGAATGAAACCTGTTTGATCTGTCCTGCAGAGAAGCCTTCATCAGTTTAACACACACTTACCGAGCGCTGATTTGCTTGAATACTTCTCAGAAATCTGTTTCAGTTTATGAAGAGTTGCTTCCAACAAAGTCGGTAGCTCCTGCGTGCTCGCCAGCTCCTGTGTTCGAAAAATATACTTCACATAAGAGTCATGCTCGTCGCACACAGCAGAAAGAAGTTTGAGGTTTGTCCAGAGAGTGGCACCAGAGGGAAGGCCGTGCTGTTCCGAGATCACAGATAGACTAATCATGCATTTTGCTAAATGCTAATATTTGAGCCAATTTATTACATTTATTCAGTTTCACATATGCACTGTACCCCTCAGCTGGTTGGGCTACTCAGTAGATGCCCACAGGATGCTGAACCTTTATTAAAAGGAAGTTTCTGTTGTAGATTATATGAGCTGTAAGGAAAGAGGGAACGCAGGACAAACTGCCATGACAGCTAATGTTAGCCGCATGATTTCCTTACCATTAGCATTAGCATTAGAATTAGCATAACATCAGCCAAAATCAAACACAAATGATGTCTAAATCTCCCTCGTGGCACTTCCTTCAAACCGCTCCTGATAATTTAAATTCTTTTCAAAGATGCCAAGCCTGAACAAAGACTACTCACATGCCATTCTTGCAACAACACCCTGACAGCCTCCGGGGAGATGTAAGGCCTCTTCCAGACCCGGAGCTTGGTCCTGATCTGACCCAACAGGTCCAAAACTGTGTGCCGGTGCTCCCGGTACTCCAGCTTGATCCCATGGTACTTAGCAGACACTCTAACACTGGTGAACCTGGTGAGGTTGTAAAGATTGATCAATTGATTTTCTGTGATCAGATGTATGACGAAACCAACCACTTCACATAATATATGTACACAGTCCTCCTCACCTCCTCTTCAGTTCGTCCATCTTGTCAGTGGGAACCATCATGTTTCCGTACTCATCCTGGTTCTGGAAGGTCTGGAAGGTCTTCACATGCTGCGGCATCTCCTCCAAGCAAACCTACAGGAACATTCAACAGTTTAAATATCCCCCAGGATCATTCAGCTCATAAAAGCCTCCGTGCCTGAGTAACAAACTGTGAACAAAGAAGCTATTATGCAGAAGTTATTCATATCCTGGATGTGGGAAACCCTGCCAGAGGAGCCGTGTTGTTTATCTTACTTCCTGAAGTCAGATAGTTAAAGTATTCACTTTGACATAGATGGAAGAATGACTTGAATAAAAACTTTGATGAGGCAACGTGGCTACAAATACGGTATCCAGTGAACAATATCTCAGTCTGTGACGGGAAGAAGGAGACTCAGTTTTGACTGTTGCACCGTCTACAGATCAATCCACCGCTCAGACAGAAAATGGATTCTAATAAAGTAATTATGTTTCAGGTAGTTTTATTCATTGTGCATGAACTTCTAAACATATAAATGAGCATTGGTGGAACATAACAGAAGATTATCACTGATTTTCAACATTGTATTGAACAAAGACTGCATGTCTGCTGTTTGGGCTCCGAGACACACAAAAAAGACTTCTTTGTATTTTTACTTTCTGTCATGCTGAGGTGTATGAGTCATGTCTTCTTTAAGATTTGGTCCCCGTTCTTGAAATATATTGGTACTGGAGTGGCAGCTGTTATGTTAAAGGGTTTGGTGGACTACAGTCATGATCTAACACACAAGCATATACTTATACAAGAGTTCAATAAAGATATAGTTGAAAAAAAAATTCACTTTGAGCAGCTCCTGTTTCTCCCTGGCTTCGTCAGCGGCTCGGCCGTGGTCCTGTGGGTCGCCCACCTCCTCGGCCAGAGCACCCTCTGATTTCAGCAGCCAGCGAGCCACCATGCTCAAGGGGTCCGGGAGACTCATGTCCAACTCGACTTTATATTCACGAAGCTGAATGAAAAAACAGACGGCACATTTCAATCAGTTCACATTACTTTTCTATATATATTGAATATTTTGGACAAATTAACTATCTAACATGACTAAAAATGACAGTTTTGAATGTTTGGATTAAAGAGCTTTGAGTGGAACTGACTTTTTCAGTGAGGGCGTCCCACGCCTCTCTCAGAGCTCGCTGCTCCTCGCTCAGTGTCGGGGTTCGTCTCATCGCTGTCAACAGAGGCATGATGGGACGTCGCTGCTCATTAAAGGACACCAGGAAGGTGTGAAACACCTGAGGGAGGGAAAGTGTCACGTATTTAGTGCCTCTGTTGCATTGTCGACAGTCAAACAGGAGAAAAACACAACGTTCAGCTGAAGAAGCAGCAATAAGCCTGAAAGCAATAATCATAAAAATATGACTGGCGAGGCTGCCAACAGTTTCTGTGATTGTACTGTCAGCCTGTTAATGACAGAGTATGAATGAAGTTAACCAGTAGCTCATGACGTACATGGTATCTCTCTGAGTAGCTCTCGCCCTCGGTGGAGTCCCATCCCTCCAGCAGCTCGTCGTACGCCTGAACCAGCCAGCATGTCACTTCCTTCGCCTTTCGGTCAGGCGTCGCCTGGCAACACAAAAAACAGTTATTGACTGAAGACGACGACAATCTCAGGCTGAACTTGAGTGCTTTGATCACAGCCAGTCGTGATCAGATGATGTAGGTTGATTTCCACTCATCTCTGACAACGACGACAAACCAGACTGATACTTAACACCCAAACACGACTCCACGCAGAAAATATGTCAAATAACCGCAACTCTCTTTGTTTATATCCACACCATGGAAGGAAAATCTGCTCTGTGTCGTGCTGAAATAATTTATTTAGTGCTAAAATCAAGTGTTAGAAAATAATACACAGAAAATACCTCTGGTCTGTTGTCTGCTAACATCAACCCCTCTGCTAGAAACCTGCTGTTTTTCAGACCTCAGCTTCTAACCACGTCAATAAACCTGTCCAGTCTCATTTTTCCAACTAAGAACCATCTCCATGTTCCCACAGTCTGACCTTGAAAAAATAATCCACACCTTCATATTTTCACTCCTCTCTGGTATCAATCACGGTCACGCCTCCAACTAGTGGCAACAGCTCGGCTTCTTACTGGTTTAAACAGACGACATCACATTACACAGATTTTAGCCTCCTCTGGCTTCCTGTGTGTTTTAGGATTGATTTCAAGATTTGACTGATCACTTTTATAGCCTGTCAGGGTCTGGCCCCTGACTGCATCACCCACATGCTCTCCCCATACGAGTCAGTCTGCAGTGTTAGATCCTCAGCTGGGTCACTTCTGTTTTTTCCAAGGTGAAGGCTCAAAACTAAAGGTGATGGTGCCTTCTGCATCAGGACTCCTCGACTGCCCGAGGAGACACGGCTCACTGAATCAGTTAACTCTTTCATTTTTTTATCATTTCTTTTAAAACCAGACCAACATTTTTAATGTCAGCTTTTCCCTTTTTATGCCTCCATGTTATACTATTTTTGTTATATTCTTCTAGACATCAATGAGCAGCTGATTTTTCGTTTTTCTTTTCATCACTCTGCCTGTTTCTGTGGCGTTGAACTGGTGCTATATAAATAAAGTTATTATTAGTAGTAGTATTAAATAAATATTATTTATTTATTTATTATTTTTAGTGTAATCAAAGGCATCTAAAGGAGCTAAGCAAAAAGCTTTTCCAACACCAGTCATGAGATACTTGCAGAATGGCAGTAGGCGTGTCAGAGGTTTGTGAGGCGTGTCAAAGGGTACAGAGGTTTGTTTTGGCTACAAAATTACAAGAACACGGCAACAACAGCCACTTTTACTTCCATGTGTCGTGTAAACGAGGATGTTTGAGGTCGTGTTCTTAGATATTCTTTAATGAAATGTTGACATTTATCTGTTTAAATTCTGTGCGTTATATTGAGAGAAAGACTCTTTTCCAAACTCTCATTCCTATGTCCTCCACCCTGCAGTGCATCTTGTACAATCCTGCAGGATTAAACCACAATTTCAAAAATTAAAACCTCTTGTGGGTGAAGTAACATCATAAAAAGCAGATTAAACGCTCAAATGTCTCCAGCAGCCGCAACCGACACACTGATATCTTGTCAGAAACTCAAGGTGACACTGCTGACCGCTCATCTGTCATGAGTTCTGCTGTAGGCGAGTCAGCAGGATCTCAGAGGAAGAAGCTGCAACCGCGGAGTCGCCCTGTGAGTGCTTTGTTCATCTCATGGGAGGCAGAGAAACACACCCTCACTGTGGCTTTTGGACTCCTGCCCAGAGAACAGGGCAAACTAGTTTGACTCTGCATGATTAGTCCTGTTTATAACCACCACATGATTTCGAGCTAATCTCAACTTTTTTTCATGTGAGTAGCCACAGTGCCGTCTCAATAAACATCTTTCCTGGCATGGTTTAACCATCAGCAGCATAATCTAAAGTTGTTTGCGGGTGCTACAAAGGTTCAGTACAGCTGATTTATACCGTGTGACACAGCAGTAATGAGGCTGTGAAGCAGTCAGCCAGAGGATTTCCAAACACACGAACAGAAAAACAGTGGTGCAGTGGTGACAGGGGGTGTGGCACTGACGGAGATGTGTGGCAGATTCAGACAAAACCCACATTTTTCAACTTATTACAAAGACTGATAACAAATCTTTAACATGACTTCACGGGGAGATGAAAGGTGAGAAGTGAAGCAGAGGTGTGCCGTGACGGTCGGCTCTACCTGTCGCAGAGGTGAAGCAGTGATAGCAGGAGTGTAGTGAATGGGCAGGTTGACAGGAGAAGGACTTTTAGGAGTCAGGTATTGTGTCTGAGAGGAAAAAAAGGGGGGGAGGAAAGAGATCAAGGAGAGGAAACAAGAGGAGGAAACATGAGAAATCCCAAACAAACAACAAACAAACTGCTGAGCTGACTTGTGTGAGTCCGTTAAAGACAAAATGCTATTTATCTTGATGCAACATGTGTGTGATTATGTACACATGGTGCGTTTGTCCATCTTTATACTCAAATATTGATTTTGGCATCAGTGCAGAATCAGTCAGACTTTTGCAAACATGCAGATTGGAGCAGCTGAGAGAAAGCCACTGATTAAAAAACATCTACATGTCAATAAAGAGGAACTTCTTTTGATAAGCTGCATATAAAGTTGCTGTAAATCACTGAAATGATGTTAAAGCAACTTCTATGTTTTCGAGCACATTCTGACTGATGTCTTTCACTCACTGTTTGCTTAACAGCTCGGATAAGACACACTCAGCTCAACATCTCAAAGTTCTGTGTGTGAAGTGAGTACAGACCTGCATCTCCTCCTCTGACGCTGGCAGGTCTCTGGAGTACTGCAGGAACTGAGCCACGTAGGTCATGATGGACTTCTCATCGGGGTCTCGAACGTCCACATCTGCATCGACATCGACATCACAGTCCTCCATGATCAGTCTCACACTAGCACACACGGCTGTCAGAAGTTTAGACTAAAACATGAGTAAGCTTGAGTAAGGAATGGAGGTGTAACTCCTCTGCGTTTTCAGAGGCTGCTCATGAACTAGCAGGCAAACAAGTGAGCGTTTTATATGAGACCGAAGTAAACAAGCAGCAAGTGAGTCAGCAGACTGTCAGATCATCATCCCACTTGCCCTCAGGCTGGCTGGGTATGGCTCGGTCACAGAGACACTCTGAACACACTCACAGAGATTCTTAGATTATTACTCTGTCAGTGAGAGGAATCAGATGAATCATTTTCAGAAGAGACAAAACTGAGCTACAGAAAGGATTAAAACAGATTAACTGCGTGTGGAAGACGAACTCATAAATCATAATACAAGAGAAACAAAGAAAGCTCCTCTTGATATTTCTGCACTAAAACAAATTTAATATGATGTTCACATGTATAAAATACATGTGAACATCATTTGGATTTAGTTTGAAGTCAGTTATGATAATGTTAATTATATTTTAAAAGCTGTCAAATCAAAAAAGAAAAAAAGACTTATTGATCATGTTTGTAGTTATCGCACAGTTAACAAGTATAAACTGGTTTAAAGACAAAATTGTGCTGCTGCAGATAACGCTCAACGCTTTCAATCACATGTCACTCATCTACTGTTACAGGCAGATTGGAGAGCAGCCATAAAAGTGACATTTGGAAGTATTAAAGTCGATGAAATGAGTGCTCAGTGCGAGCTCCGTCACATTAAAGCACTTGCAGATGAAGCACAAGGAGAAACAGTGGAGACAAATATCAGTCAACCTCTCATCACCTCATTTGATAACATTAGCACTGTTAGCATAGCGTGCTGGTGTGATGCTACCAGGTCAGGTCAAGATTAGCTGGATTAACATGAGGGGTGACTGGAGAGTTGCTCCCGTTAAACATAAGAAAACTGAGGGTTGATCTGCAAAGAGCTGAATGAAATGAACCGCTTAGCTACAACGTACGGGCAGAGGTGGCTACAGATGATAAAGAAAACCAACCACAGGTTTTTTTTTACCAGAAAAATCATTGAATCATTAAAACATCTTAATATTTGCGGACATGGTTTTTCTTTATGCCCTTCTGTAGCGTGTAATAATTACCATAGGAACTTTCATCTAGTGTGTACATATAAGGTATCATCACACTGACAACTAAAAATGCTGTGCTAACAAACAGAAAAACAAGAAACCAAACACGCCTTTTGACAACATGCTCCTGCTGCTGTACACTCACTGGTTTCTGACCTGGTGAAGCTGAGTTACTCACCATCAGGATCCAGCAGTCTGGGGATCCTCAGCTCTCTCTCTGCGATGCGGAAAGCCTCCTCCAGGTTCTGCTTGTTGCTTCTGGTTCTGGCTTTGGACAGATCCACCAGGTCTGGCCGCAGAGCGTACAGGATCGCCAGGAAGACTACTCCACTCCTCCAGCTAGCTTTGAAGTCTTTCACATTTATGGTACAGCCAGCTCTGAGGGAAACAAATCATTTTAGAATAATATGGCTCATTCATATTGCACTTATTAGCAGCGTCTCCAAACATCTGCAGCTCATTCAGGATGAGTCCAATAATATACAGTCTATAAAAGAAAATAAAACCAGCCAACCAACAAACCTACCTACCTACCAACCAACCAACCAACCAATCAACCTACCTAACCCTTTAACCCTAACGAACCATTCATGATGAGTCCAACAATATACAGTCCATGAAAGAAAAGAAAATTACCAACCAACCTACTAACAACAAATTTTTTGACATTCACTAGGAATGATAGTCTTCCAGGATCCTCTCTCCAATACAGGTTTTTAAATGGGATCCCCTCTGCTCTGAAACAAACCCCGACCCCCCTTCCCTATCTTCTCTTCTCTCTCTTTTTAAACTGTTCCCCCCTCCTTTTGTATTGACTCCTCTCTAAGTGGTGCT